>CM023481.1:344933057-345396243 GCA_013339685.2 Hyalomma asiaticum | reverse complement strand
CTCGTTCAGTAGGAAGGCAAATCTTCGAAAATTCTTGGTACGGCGTCTTCCACCAGTTTGTGGCGATCGCGAGGCATTGACACAACGAAAATTGTTTAGCGCAGGCAAAAAAAAAAAAAAATACACGGAGCACACAAGAAAGGTACACAAGGGACACAAGGGCGCTTGTCCCTTGTGTATCTTTCTTGTGTGCTCCGTTTTTTTGCCTGCGCTAAACAATTTTCGTCAATATGCACCAACTAGGCTCTCAAAAAGTCCTATTGACACAACGCTCCCATTCACTGTGCACACGTCCGCACGAATGATGTCTTAGGGGTAGAAATGTTTTTCACTCACGTACGAGAGCGTACTTGGAGCCCAACAAAAACCCGCTCGTCTCTTGTTGCGGGGTCGCTCGCTGTTCTATCCACTGTACCCGCGTTGCTCTGCGTCGGCTCGTAAACAGAACAAGGATAATTTTTCGTCGATGCCCTTGTATCCCGACCGACAGCCTGGCACGCAGCAAGTGCTAGGCATCGCTCTCACCACGTGGTGGCAGTGAAGAAAAAAAAGCAACAACCGCAAACACTACCACGGCGGGCCTACATTCCGCTAATGGCGATCACCCTTCCGACAGGCCCCACCGGCCTCCTCGTCACCCTCCTTGCTACGCCAGCGCCGCGCGCGGCGGTTGCGGGCGGGTATGAATCTCTCCCATAGAGTGACGCGGGAGTTTCATGACCAGAAAGAGTATTGAGGGATCCTGCCAGGGTCCCTCAATACTCTTAATACATGGCCGGCTTCATAGTGAGAGCAAGGCAGTGCCAAAACCGCGATTCGCTAAACTGGATATCGGTGTTGGAAATCGCCAGCTTTTCTTTTCACCTACTTGTATTTACAAGGTTTAGAAGAAACTGACTTGTCAAACATGTGCCAAACAAACAAACAAATAAATAAAAATGACACTTGAAGCAAGATGATTAAATGATCTTGGTCAGCCGTCGAAACTGGCACAGCAGGTTAGTGATTTGTGGGGTTTAACGTCCCAAAACCAGTTATGATTATGAGAGACGCCGTAGTGGAGGGCTCCGGGAATTTCGACCACCTGGGGTTCTTTAACGTGCGGCACAGCAGGTTATGTCGGCAGCTCAATGCAGCCTATTATTCATTTCAGCTTAACAGTGTATACGTTTTGGAATGCGCGCCCGTAACACGCCACGCACAAAATCTGATTATACGGATTAATTATAACTCTCATTAGCAATATTTCTGCTATAGAGTAGGCATAAAGGTTCAGGATATGCAGGGCTCATGCCCCGTTAGTAACAATTGGCTAGCCGGTGACAAAAATCAGACCGGAAAGAAATGTGCATGTGAGAATATGCACAGACCGCTGCGCAGCATAAAATTTTGAAGCCGTATCCAGTTCTATATTACTCCAGATCTACGTACATCTGCGTAAAATTTTCCGTGCAGATAATGATTTTTACTTTGGTTTATCTACTCTCGTCTTTTTGCAAAGTGCCTGTTTCATCTTTTAATGAGCTGTGTCAATAACGACCTGAAATGAGTGATTTGTTCAACTTAATTAGTTCAGAATGGTGTTATCATCTCGTATTGAGAAAATGCTTCTACCAATACTAAGGGCTATTGAACAATTTACAACACCACTTATGTCTAAATTGGTAAATTGATTGTTTGTTCATGTCACCTTTCTGTTTCTTTTTTTGGAAACGGAAATCTTTCTGGCAGCGACGTGGAATGAGCGAGCGAGAAAGAGCATGCCGCCGATGAGCCGCGCCGTCTCCTACATTCGAGAGGAGCGGCGTTCCTGCTGAACGCGAATGGATGCGCGAGATGGCGGATCTATGCGCTACTCTGCTCCCCTAGGGAGCATATACAGTAACTCTACACACGGCGTAGCCGCCGCGCCATCTATGGCGAAACATGGCCACTAAGAGCTGGCGAAGTAGGCGTCATGCCCTCGCCTATTGGCCTCGAGATCGAAATGTAGGTGGCAGCACCGTCACCGCGTGAGTGTGGATAGGCGTTCGCCGGCGTGCATTAAAATGTACACGGCGGCGCTCTGTTGTGAGCAGTTTGAGGCAGTTGTATAGCTAAATAAAAGCATTAATTGCAGTCAAACGGTAATACATGCCTCCTTTACTCTCACGTCAGTGCAGTAAGCACACAAAACGTTTTGATTGCACATGAAGGAAGCGTGATATGTCATTCAATGGGGCAATGGGGCAATGAAGTCACCCATCCTCAAAGTTTGACTTCCTCGGCGGTCTCTCCGTCTATTTTAGGGGCGAAGCTCTCTTAATCTAACCTTGTCACGCGTCACGCGTAACCGGCAGTATCTCCCGAACAGTATAATAGATGGCGCTGTCTCATAGAAGTACATACAAACTGCAGTTGAGTGATGATATTCTAGATGGCGCTGTACACAATCTGTGTCGTCATCACCATTTCTCGTCTCATTTCCTAGATGGCGTTGGTCCAATAGAAGTGTGCGCAATAGAGCGCTTGTGTGAATCGCCACTAGATGGCTGTGGAAGTGCCGCTACTCTCCGATTGGCTGCTGCGCGGGCTGTGCCTGGGTGCGCGGGAAAAGAGTGCCTCTCTCAGTCTCCTGGATCGTCGCCGTTCCAAGACGACGCCCGCCCGGCCCATCGACGGAGACCGATTTGGCGCTACAGCTGCGGCGGCATCGTACCTACTCCGCACCGTCTCGGGATCCGCCAGGCGCCGCGCTCGATTCGCCGCCGCTTCTCGGGCTCGCCTTTCGGGGTCCGCTGCTCGGAGTGCACGTTTCGCCGCGGCGTCATTGGCGCGCACCGTCTCGGGATCCGCCAGGCGCCGCGCTCGCTTCGCCGCTGCTTCTCGGGCTCGCACCGCGGGATCCTGGGGACGAGCACGAGCCGCCGCGGCCCTCCGGGCCCGCCGCTCCGCTTCGTCCATGCCCCACCGACGATCCGACACCCATAACTTCCGGAGCTTCGCCCACCTCACCATCATTCACCTCGTGGATATGCTGTGATTTTTTTTCTTTCACCATACATAACTTCTCTTCTGTCTATATTGTTGGTATTGCTGTTATGCGACTGAGGAAGTCTTTAAACGTCTAGACTGGGAAGAAAAGGGAATTCGAATAGACGGAGAATATCTAAGCAATTTAAGATTTGCAGACGACATTGTGCTCTTTAGCAATGATGGAGACGAACTACAAAACATGATTGATGACCTAAACCGGGAAAGTATTAAAATTGGGCTAAAAATGAATAGGCAAAAGACCAAAGTTATGCTCAATAGCCTAGCTAAAGAACAGGAATTTAAAATTAACTGTGAACCCTTAGAATGTGTGAACGAATACGTATACCCGGGACAGTTAGGAACTTCTACTCATGAAAAAGAAATTCGCCGTAGAATAAGGATGGGCTGGAGTGCATTCGGAAGGCATTACGAAATCATGACTGGAAACTTGCCGCTCTCACTAAAGCGAAGAGTATTGAATCACTGCATTCTCCCAGTACTAACGCACGGTGCAGAAACGTGGAGGACAAGGAAAAAAAACTAGAGATGAAACTAAAGAGCACGCAGCGTGCAATGGAAAGAAAAATGATAGGGGTAACGTAAAAAGATAAAAAAAGATCGAGCAGTATGGATCAGGGAGCAGACAGGAGTAGCTGATATTATTATATCAATTAAAAGAAAGAAGTGGACCTGGGCAGGACGTGTCATGAGAAGGAAAGATAACAGATGGACAGTAAGAGCGACGGAATGGATACCAAGAGAGTGAAAACGCAACAGAGGCAGGCGAAAGGTTAGATGGAGCGATAAAATTAAAAAGTTTGCGGGCATAAAGTGGAACTAACTCGCTCAAGATAGGGTGGATTGGAAATCGTCGGGAGAGGCCTTCGTCCTGCAGTGGACCTAAAAAGGCTGCTGCTGCTGCTGCTGCTGATGATGATGATTCTGTTCTCGCTCATTTTTCCCTATTGGCTACAACAACAAAAAAGGGCTGTTACTGCGCACTGAGTTGAAGTATCAGCTTGTGTACACCGCTCTATCACTTACACGCGTTCCTGTGTTTAAATAGACTGCATGTCATGTACCATGAAACGCGAGGCAGTTAACTGGCTCTGTTAGTCAAGCTATGTGACTGTATACGGCGCTTGAGGACTACCACGATATTTGACACACGCCTATATTAAAGGGGCACTGACACCAAAATTTCCGTCTGCTGTTTTTTTCACTGCAATACGTAGCTGGGGACCTGTTAGCCATGACACGGCACATCATTTGCTCCAGCGCGCGTCAGATAATTATTTACGGCCTGTTTATTACCCACTAGTTTCAGTTTTGGTTTGGGGGAGCTCAAAAAAACGACGAGGCGCCCGGTGAAACTGGCGCCATCTAGCGCTCGCGATGGAGTAGACGAGTTGGGACACGTGAGCACACATAACTGTGACGCACGTCCGCACGACAACCGCCGCGTGCTCGTTTTCTTTCGCCTGTCGCACGTCCTGCGCGTTGTTGTCTCTGTTGCTGTCATCGTTGTTGGGTGGCAACTATTTTCTTGAGGTCTGGCGTCGCCGGCAGTCTACTGACGCAGCCGCGGCGAATAAGCAATGGCGGCTATGACGTCATCATTGCTAGCTGCACTTTCGGAGCTCGGCTGCCGTGGTGACGTTGCGGAAGTTGGGGGTCCCCTTCAGGTCACCTTTGCTGCTGTCGATGTCGCGATGTACGGCGTCTAGCGCTCGACTGCGCATGCGAACTTCAATATTCAATTAAATTACCTTCGGAGCTGTGTTCGCCATTGAGATTTGGTAGATGACATCTGTATGTCCACGAAAATCGATCTCTCAGGCTATCTTAGCAGCGAAATTTTGGTGTCAGTGCCCCTTTAAGTAAACGTTTTAATGCTCAAACACAGCGCTTTCTTCGCATGATTATTGCGTGACCATGACAAGAAAAGATTTATTTTTTATGCACACACAAAAATATATGTTCTTCAAGCGCAAAACGTCTGCTGTATTCCGTCATGCTCACAATCACGTATCGCGAGATGATATCGCTGCAGCACTGCATTTACGCGTTGATGTTTCCCGCATAACTTATTGAGAAGGACGCTAAGTGCACTTGGCCGTGTACTTGAAATACACAGCAGCAGCCAAACTGAAATAACTATGCCGGACCAGAGGTGCGACAATGAGAGCACGCTCAGGACACAGGCGCTCAGTGATTCTAAGAAATAGCAAATACTGCAGCGGAATGCCAAATAACGCTATAACTAATACTTGTATGCTTGGGTAAGGTACATAAAAGCATTCAACACTGCACCGACTCAGGGAACAAACATATTGGAGGATATGTGTGACGTACGCGCGCATGTAAATGCGCAGTGGCTAGCGGACGACGCAAGGAGCTAACCACACTTGGGAGCTTCGTCCACTCACCGCTAGACGCCGACTGTGTTCGATCTCGAGGCCAATAGTAAGGTGGCAGCACAGCGGCAAGAGTCGGGGCGAGCACAGCTGCGACGCCTTTCTGCAGCGGACCAGCTGGCGTGATGTCATACACTTGTGCTCCGGCCCTCTGGGGGCTCAAGGCCATTGCGGTGAATGATCTATAGCGAATCGCTGAGCTCACGTACCTTTAGAGCTCTCGTTCGAAAACTGCGAGAGACTTGCGAAGACACAAGCTTACGATCTGCGAGGAGGAGAAGGCCACCTGGTTTCTTTCACTTTCCCCTACATAAAATAATAATCATCATCAGCCTATTGTTATGTACACTGCAGGAAAATACACTGGTGTTTATGCGCTTCGGCCCCTGTAAAATGCGGCCACCCTAACCGGGAGTTTAACCCACATCCTCGAGCTTAGCAGTCCGTCACCGTAGCCTTTAAGCTACGTTACTCTGCAGGGGATGTGGTTGCGTCTCTCAGCGCATTCGTTCGAGTATTCCTCTCTATCGCCATGGTGTAGGGCAAGAGCCTCGCCCATATTTCTACAAAAAAAATTAACACCATCTTCCCAAAGGGAACCTTGATGGGATCCGAAGCAGCAGCGTTGCGCACGGGTGGCGTCACGGGTTGAACGGCGCTAACGCGGGTGCTTCGCATCCCATCAGGGTTCCCTTTGTGAAGATGGTGATAACTTTTTGTCGGTCGCGGTAGCGGAGCGAGCGGCGGTAGCGGCAGGTGTTGCGGGCGGACGAGGCGGCAGCTGCGGCGAGCGCGCGGCAGGCGAGGGAGAGAGTGACGTCAGCGCGCACTGCGAGGGGAGCGTGACGTCAACGCGCTGCTGCGGCGTGACCTACTTGGCACCGCTCCAACACCTGCGGCGAGGGGAGCGCGTTGCCCTCGCCCTCGCCGTATGGACGCACAAAGGGCGTTACACAGGCTAGTCAAAGAGCTGCTTCGCATCTAATTAAGCCTGTGTTTTGCTATGCGGTCACGTAATCCCCACAAACGCCACCTCGTCTGCACACCTTTTTGCCACCCCCTCTATGCTAGCCATCATAATCTGTTACCCTTAATGACCATTGGTTATATTGACTTCCCATTAAATGTCCTGCCCATGCCGACCTATTCTCTTCTTGATCTCGACTAAGAAGTGTGCAAAACGCGTTTGTGTCCCGACTCTCCTCTCTCTTGTCTCTTAACGTTCCACCTTTACACCTATCGTTTTCCTTTCTACCGATCACGGCATCTTCCTCAATTTACGCTGAACCATTTTCGTATGCCCCCAGGCTTCTGTACTGTACGTAACTGTGGCGACAAACTCTGCGCATATTTCCGCGTCTTCGTATCATCCAGCCCTGCGGAACGCGGCTACACGCAGCACCGCTTCTCCGATAAACCGCAGTGCTACCGCAGCGTCACCGGAGCTGGGCGTCACCGACGGTGACGCTGCGGTGGCGCTGCAGGCTCTCCAGACTGGAAACGCCTTCCTACCTTTCGCTACTCGGACGAGCGTAGCCTCGGTATGCCCGTCCGCAGCAGTTGCTAACTGAATAAACCCGTTGTTATGTTCTTATGTGGTATTCGTACTTCGACGGACTCGGCATCCCACATAAATATTGATGAGACGCAGCGGTAACACATTTTTATCTTTAGGGATACCATTAGACTGCCATTCTTGGTCGTCGCTTCCTCTGTTTTATCCCTTTGTCCTTAAAGAATAGGCAGGCCTTGTGCCTCACTCGGCGGCACCTGTCAGCTTAGTCCTTCCATATTTCCTTTGGGTCCCTGTGTGTTTATGTATTCATATTAAATAATAATAGTACCTGCCGAATGCACTGCAACTTATTCTTTCTGTTCTGGTTACATCGGTCTCATGGTTCGGATCTGCGATCACCACATGCCCTAAGTATCTGTACTTTCTTGCCCCTTCCAACAGCTCCCTGCCCATAGAAAACAACTGTTCTCTTCCGAGACGGTTGGAAATTACCTTAATCTTAGACCCACCATTCCGCTTTGCCATTTGTGCTCTAATTTACTTAGCAAGGCAACATCATCAGCGAATAGCTGGTTACTGAGGTATCCTACATTAGTTATTGTGCCCGATTATTTCGTATCCATGGCTCTGAATACCACTTAAAAACATGCGTTGGATAGTACTGGGGAGGCAATTACACTGTTCATAACTGACATTGTATTTTTTCATTTATGGAGGACTATACGGTCCTATATACGGACTATACGGACTGATAGTTTTGTGGCAGGCAAGGTTGTTCATTTTGCTCAGCAACTCACCAATAATCTTAAATAACCGAATGAACAATGTGTAAACATAAAGCCGAATGGGTAGACGCTTCGCGCAGCGTATGCGATGACGTCACAGCCTTCCCGCAATCATAAATGTGGAGCTGGGGCCAGAAAAATGAAAGTGAAAATGTCATCCGACAATATATTGAGTCATGCCAGCTTTCCTGAACTTGACAGCGACGATTTGGGCGCTGGAGTTTCTCCGATTTGCTTTTGACCACCCGCCTGGTCTGGTAGGCAGCGTTGTAGGTAATGACGCCAAAAACACACGGTAGGCCGCATGGGGATCCGGTAAAAAAATTTCAAATTCATTTTCAGGAAAGATAAATGACTTGCAACCGCCTGGTTTGGCATATATCATTACAGTACCGAGGAGACCATATACAAGGACAAGAGAAGGGCGCAACACAGGCGTCGATTTCAACTGAGCTTTACTGGAGAAACTGCCAGAAATACATGGACGAGAAAGTGACAGACATGAGCAGAGGAATATAGCTAACATCGCGCACCCCTTTGCAGCACAGCCAGTTACTCAGTTTCATTTTTGATGAGGACAATAAATGGCATGCTGATACAGAGGTCGCCTAGCCGTTGTATCTTATCCGCTTCTATAATTTCTCGGGTGAGTTGCTCGCGATATTCTGTCAGCCGGATTTCACAAAGACAGCGCTGTTGTATCAAAATATCGCGAGGAACTCACCCGAGAAATTGTAGAAGCGGATAAGATACAGCAGCTAGGCGACCTGTATATCAGCATGCCATCCATTGCCCTCACAACAATGATACCGAGCATGTGGCTGTGCTGCGATGGGGCGCGTCATGCGAACTATATTCTTCTGCGAATGTCTCTAGATTTCTTGTCGATAGTATTTCTGGCGGTTTCGCCAAGAAAGCTCAGTTGAAGTCAACGCCTGTGTTGTGTCCTTGTCTTGCCTCCGTCCTCGAGTTCTGCGTTTAGCACCATGCCGAATCCTACGACAGATGTGCTGTTCTCGCCAGCTGCCTTTTAAATTTCTTCCAAGGCTTTCTTCACTTCCTGTGTCATTACTGATGGAATGTCTAATTCATCTATGCTACTGGATATTTCATTAGATTTTAGTGTTGAGTACCCAAGAACGTTTGCGTACGCACGTGCTTGCGTCCTTTTGTATTGCCCTTGCGCGCAGGGAAACAACAATAGAACGCAGGAGCGTTAGGGGCCACATCACTAAAACACTCTATTATCGTCCTTGCTGTCGCGGCGCTCCATAGATCTCTGTAAAACTCCTCGGCTGCATTAACTATCTTAATCATATTTGCGGTGATAGTGCCTTGCTTGTCTCTTACATCATACATCTGGCCCGTATTTTAAAAAGAAACGAATTACGATAAAAATGTCATAAGAGAAAGTTCCTGGTGCTTGGACATATGATTTAAAGAAGCCGGCCAGCCAATGACGAAAAGCCCTTATGAAAAAGAATTTTGTGATTCGGCCCCCGATTTTTGCTCATGCCCAGTCTTCACCGCTTTTAATCCTCCTCCTTACTTAAGAACATGATCCAAAGTAATAACCTGTCGGTAAGCTGTGCATCGGTATCGGAAAACTTAAGTCGTCATTTTCTCAGATTACAGCTGCTTGTGAATCTTCGACAGCATGCGTATTCCTTGTTTATACACACAGCCTAAATGCCCAAATACTCCCATTGTGTAGCATGCCTGAGGACGTTCATGCGGTCAAGTCCTTCATAGAATGTGTGCCACTTCACCAGGTACCTGTCTACGGGATAAGTTAATATGATGGGCTGGCAACATTTCAGCTATTTTGCTTATAGCTGTTTACAAGCTCTATATAATACACCACGACATACACTGCAGCTTTCCTTGCCGTATACCATGCAGCAGTGCTCACAAATCAGCATCGAACCCTTTTGGTCGATTCAAATATGCAGGATGTTTCTAAACGCGCAATTTCGAATAAAGCTCAACAAAGCAGGTTCTAATTTCACTGAGAATTTCTTGTTAATTGTTCTAACG
This sequence comes from Hyalomma asiaticum, assembly GCA_013339685.2. Lineage (NCBI taxonomy): Eukaryota > Metazoa > Arthropoda > Arachnida > Ixodida > Ixodidae > Hyalomma > Hyalomma asiaticum. The sequence goes on along the minus strand of CM023481.1, from coordinate 345,386,473 downwards.
TAGTAGCAAAGAAGCGATGTACAATTGTTTAAACACAAGAGCCAGCGGAGCCCCGCCACTGTGGTTTAGTGGCCATGGTACTCGGCTGCTGATCCGAGGGTCGCGGGATCGAATCCCGGCCGCGGCGGCTGCATTTCGATAGAGGCGAAATGCTGAGGACTGTGTACTATGCGATGTCAGTGCACGTTAAACAACCCCAGGTGGTTGAAATTTCCGGAGCCCTCCGCTACGGCGTCTCTCATAAAGACAACTGGTTTTGGAACGTAAAAAACCCCAGAAATCAATCAATCAAGAGCCATCGGTTATCCTCTAGTAGTTTTTCCTCGTACATGTCATGCTGCTTTGCGATGTTGCCTCGTGGTTTTAACAGTGAAGAAAGTAGCAGGTAATCCACTAGCAACGGTGCTTATTAATGGGCGACCTTGTGCCCAACAAGGCGAGTATCATAGCACAAGGAAGTAACGCTCACAGCGCAACGATAACGTCGAGCTCGGTCACCGGTCGTCGATAATGTGATCTGAGGCGAAACCCGTCGGCGCCTACATAGGCGTCATTGTGTAGTTCACCGTCATCACTAGTGGCTCGCGCAAGTTCGATGGTGTATAAGTATTCTATTGCGATAGAAAATTATATGGACAGTCTCGGCTGGTTTTTGCCGTCCCAGTCGCCGCCGTCATGAACCGTATATGTATAAGGATGTATATATATATATATATATAAAAGTCCCAAAGAAAAATAATTCGGATAAATGTTTCCAACGCGCGGAATCGAACCAGGAACCTCTCCCTCCGCAGCGCGTGGCGCTAACCACTACGCCACAAAGAGCAGACGCTTCAAAGGGCTAACGGCGAGCCTTATATAAACACCCTTTACCACTGGCAAGACTCAGAGACGCAGGCGCTTATAGCGTTTCTTCATTACCAGCGATATGGCGCGAGGAGCGCAACGGGCAGCCTCCTTTGCAACAGGAGCGCTGTTCAAACTGAGAGTATCCATTGTGACAGCTTATTCGCGCTCGTTCGGTGTATACCTGTGCGTTCGTTTCGTGCGTGCTTCACTTGATAGTTCGCGCTAATCTTCTGTTTGTTCATTTAGCGGCCTCCCTAGCTTTGTATGTGTAGCTTTGTGACACACAACGTATAAAGCCCTTCGTACCAGCACGCCCTGCCCACTGGAGACGCTCACTTAGCAAGTGCATGTTTGCTACAATTAATATCGCTCCTGAAACTGCGAGCCTCACTTCGTATAGCATTACAGTTTCTTGCTATCGCATTCATTGCTTCGCCCTTGCGGCGAAACTGTGACTTTTTTGTTCGTCCGCCGCGGTGTTGTAGTGGTTATGGCGCTGTGTTGCTAACCCGAGAGATGCGGTTTCGATTCCGGCCGTGACGGTCGCATTTTTAATGGAGGCAAAAATCCTGGAGTCCTTTGCAGTGGACATTGAAGAACTGCTGCATGGCGTTAAAATTTCTGCTGCTGTGCACCAAGGCGTGCCTCATAATGATATTGCGGTTTTAGTGTAAGACTCCAACAATTACTTCTCTCGGGAAACGATGCGTTGCTGCCTTTCCACCGCGATCACGCATATTTAGGTGCACGACAGTAGCCTTTTTACATGATTATCATTTTGGGCTGGTGCCCGGCCGCTTAGCCACAGAAAAGAACTATGCCGCTGTTTCTTTAACGCACGGCAATGCAATAACATGTTGTCGGGCCGACCCTGATCGCCTGATTCCAGGCGCGCCCACTAGGTGGCGAGCATTGCGATGGAATCGCGAATTTCTCGCTACTAACCACTTCCGAGTAGGACCCTATTATTTATGCTATGGTCCAATTGTCTACGACGTGGCAAAATCGCAATACTATTATTGTACGAGGCTTGCGCCGAGGGATAAGATGTCTGGCACCTTAGCCGGTTAAACGCAGTCGCTGAGAAAGACATGTGGCAGAGTCACTGTCTCCCTCTGAAACGGGATTGTCCCGATGCTAGAAAAGATCCATGAAGCTGAACAAAACTACTTCATACACTTATGACACAGGGAAGGCAGGTGCGCAAAATATAACGGACTCCCGAAAGCACTCGCGCTCGTAAAATGGCTTGAGGCGGACCACACGGACTACCTCAGTTATAGCATGCGGCGCCGCTGCAAGTCCTTGATGGGGAAAGTCTCGTAGTCCATTAGGCGAAAATGTCGCATTGTCTTGTGCGGCCCGAAGTATAGTCGAATAAGTTTTGGATTGACTTCGCGTCAGTGTTTTGGCGTCCGTGCCCAAACAGTGTGGCCTGGTTGGCATTCCATACGGCGTCGTCTGAGCTCGTAGTGACGACTGTCGATCCTCTGCTGGGTCTTCATACGTATAAGCGACCAACCATCCAGCTTCTTTTGCGCGCTACAGATATGTCGCGACGGCGGTAGCACAGCGTCAAGCGTCGTTGTTGGGTTCTTTCGATAAACGAACTCGAAAGGCGATATCTGCGTGGTTTGTGTGCAGCCGAGCTACAGGCAGAGGTTATATACGGGAGTATAGCGTCGCATGCCTTTTTCTCCCCATCAACATATACCTGGTAAACATATCATCCAGGGTCTCAGCCATTCCGTAAGTCCATTCATCTGCGGGTGGAGGGCGGTTGTTCTGCGGTGACTTGTCTGGCTGCACTCCGCAATCGCCTGGTACGTGCTGTAAATGCTGTGCCTCCGTCGGTGATGAGGACCTCTGGAGCACCATATCGCAGCAGGATGTTCTTCACGAAAAACTTCACCACTTCCGCCGCACTACGTTTCTGTAGGGCTTTTCTGTTTTGGTATACTAGGTAAGATAATGCGTGGCTACAACATTCCGTTTATTACTAGATGTTGACGTCGGGAACGAACCCTAATAATCCATTCCGAATAACTTAATTGGTCGGCACGGTGGCTCCATTGGCTACAGCAATACCGCTTTCTTTCTCGACAGTGTCTTCCGTCACTGATATCTCGGCATGTTTTGATGGAATGAGCGACATTGGCGGTCAGAAGCGGCCTGTAATACCCTTCTTGTACCCTACGGGACAGTCCAAGGTTCCCAGCGGTTTGTCTGCCTAACAGCGCTTGCAGTACCTCTCATCAAAGCGGTGAAGGCAGAACGATAGAGCTGCTGGCGGGGGTTGGCGAGGAGTTCTTTAGGACGATGCTGTATCGCAAGGAAAATGAAGAGAGTCTCCCGCAGAAGGGACGACATCAGTCTTACCTTAGATATCTGACAATTTTTCTTAGTTCCGGTTCTGCTTCTCGCTGTGCCGCTAAGCAGTCTGCGCTTCAGTCGTGTTTCGTTATAGGTCGCCTCGCGGCGGTTCTTCAACGGAGGTGTGGAACAAGTAGGAGGAATTGTTCTTGGGCTACTTGGTGTTTGCTATACATCATTATCTAGCGCGAACACACACACACACACACACAGGCACACACACACACACACACACACACACACACACACACACACACACACACACACACACACACACACACACACACACACACACACACGCACACGCACGCACGCACGCACGCACACCATGACAACACCACACGCTCCACACCATGACAAGCAGTCTCCCCGTTTATTGCCACGACTTGTATACCATGGTGACGTCGAATTACTGAGTCTAAGCCTGTCGAGCGACGCTTTCACGTTTTCCATCCTGCACAAGGCATGGTGACAGGGCACTCCTTCCTTCGCAGAATAATTTGCTTCGGCCTTCGGTACGACCGGTACCTTACGCGATGACCCTTTCTAGCCCGTCTCTCCTCTGCACGAGCACGGCGCCGAACCCTGTACGCTTGTTGAGTCGCTGTGGATATTCGTAGCGGCGTCTTCATCAAAGCGTGCATGTATCGGCGGTGACTGAACGTGAAATTTGAGTACTTGCGGCGTTTCCTACTGAAACTAGACGTTTGATTCAGTGAGACGAAAGACGAGTGGCTCGGCGATGTGAGGAAAGTCCTTGGCAAAGTGCCTCTAATAGGCACACAGCCCGAGAAAACAGCGTCCCACTGTCTTGTTTACGGATATTGGAAGGCAGCGACGGATGCTGCCTTCTGTGAGTCAGGTCGGACTCCAGGCTGACCACTGAGGTTTCCTACGAAAAGAGGTTATTTGTACGCCAATCGGCAACTGTGTCCACGTGACTACAACCCTGCGTCCACACTGTGTCCACAGCCCACGTGACCTGAATGTCTGAAGCACTGTTCCAAGGCGTCAAAGACGACATCATCCAAGTAGACAAGAGACGCCTACCACTTTAATCCTGCCAGTACTGGAACCATGACGTGTTGGTTCTATGCAAAACAAATAAAAGAAACAGCACGTCAGTGGAGATGTTTCTGGGGAACGTTCATATTAATACGTGCGAATTTTTATCTTTTTCTAGTGACTCCCTCTCACCAGCTAACCGCCAAAACAGTGGTTAAGTAGTGACTCTGCTCCCCAAATAAGCGTGTACAGAAATTTGAAGCTGTCGTCCTTGAGTGACACCAGCACGTTAACTTCAGAGCCCCGCCACGGTGGTCTAGTGGCTAAGGTACTCGGCTGCTGATCCGAGGGTCGCGGGATCGAATCCCGGCCGCGGCGGCTGCATTTCGATGGAGGCGAAATGTTGAGGCCCGTGTGCTGTGCGATGTCAGTGCACGTTAAAGAACCCCAGGTGGTCGAAATTTCCGGAGCCCTCCACTACGGCGTCTCTCATAATCAGAACTGGTTTTGGGACGTAAAACCCCACAAAACAACAACAAAGTTAACTTCAGAGCAAATTATAAGAGATTGTGCGATTGCTGTCTAGTGAAATACAATATTTTTACCATGATATCTGACCGTAAGGACCCTCACTCGGTTTTTGAACACCTGGTAATACCAGCTATATGACGGAAAGAGACACAAGAAGCAACGTCTAGAAAGAAGTCACGAAGGGATGCTTTTACACGCATGAATTCTCATACGAATCCGTTCGGCGATTTCCTAACGAAAGTTTCTGAAATTTTTGCATCTAGTATTTGAATAAGGTAGTTGCATTCGAATCGACGCAAGGCTTTCTGATTTCGCTGTTGTATTTCTCCTGAGCCTGCAAGTACAAAGCGCATGCAAATATCTGGAAAAGCTAGTCCTTTTCGAGGCTTGTACTTGTTCGACGGAGTCAGAGAGCTATAATTTGACTATTGGTACAGTGCTTTCTTTTTCAGGTGACTATTGCTACAGCGTTCTGTTTTCAGACTTGTTAGTATGTCATTTACACTAGCTTTTTAACACGGCGAAGAAATAAAAAGTACATGCTAAAAATAAACCTCTGATGACAGGCAGTGTTGTGAATCGTTTGTTGTTTGCTGCGCTACAATCAAACGTTTCTTTTTTCGTTTTTGCTTCTTTTACGTTTTCATTCCTCGCTAACAAATGACTTCTAACGATTTTGGAGTTCCACTAGTTCGATTGCAACTACCTTGCATTTGTTACATAACCATGCGATAAGGCTGCTTTTGTAGAAATACAGTCATCAGACCATGCACTCTAGCTCAGTGATGAACGGTAAAGTGCAGTTCTCTCTTGCTGAGATCTATGCCAAGCAGGTGAGCAATTAAGAACGAGAAAAACATTACGAAGTAAGTTAGTCTTTCCGCTACTTCACGTTTGACATGCCAATGACGTTCACACTCCACCACGACGATGATGCTAGTTCGAGTGGGCTCGTTGGGATTTGCTCCAATAGGATTCCCATCCTCGACACCCAACTGCCGCAGGTCTCTTCTTTTTTTTTTTCATTTTATTACAGAGGCTTCGTTATCCAGTGGTGTATTGCCTAAAAATGGTGGTGCGAAGTTGTCATTCCTTCTTTAATCAGCTCAATTGTCATTCTTTGTGAGTTTTAACGGTTAGGCCTGCAAATTTTTTGAATGCGTCTTGGTCAGGTGGTTTGTTACCTTCTTTCTGGACTTTGTTATACGCCAGTGGACATCACTGAGTACATCTCTACAACCTAGCTAAAACGCACACTTGGGCGAGTTTTTGCATTTCTTGAAGACGTATCAGCAAGAACGTTGGCGTTAAGTATTTCGCGAAAGTAATTTATAAAAATGGCTAGCAAGAATGGCGCTGTGTGTGTGTGTGTGTGTGTGTGTGTGTGTGTGTGTGTGTGTGTGTGTGTGTGTGTGTGTGTGTGTGTGTGTGTGTGTGTGTGTGTGTGTGTGTGCGGGTGCGGGCAATAATTTCTGGCTGTTTAGTTTGTAAAGGGCTCTACAGTACTTTCATGGCTCCCATTTTTATTTGCGGGTTACGTAGACCAAATGATGATGATAGGTTGTAGGTTGCAGCAAGCACAAACCACGTTATGTGCAGTTTCTTACTACCGGTTATCTTTTATTGCGCTTCAATGTAGGTTCTACAGATTGATTTTTAAAATGCCCTGTACTTATTTATAACGTGTCTGTTCTTCCAGATGATCTTTTGTAACTTGTAAATTCGGCTATTTCGGCTGCCCTAGCGAGGTAAGGCCTATAGTCAGTAGTTATAAGTCCTCATCGCGGGCAAGAGAATATCTGTTATGCTCGCATAAAAGAATGACATCGAAAAAGAATTTTCAACCCGCAAAAGTAGAGAAAGCTATACACTTGCACTTTGGAACGTTCCGGGAGCATTTTGAAAATGCGGTACTTGTTATGCGAGTAATGCCCAGGGAGTTTTCTTTTTCGAGTATGATCACCGGTTGGAATTCTGAATTGAGTACTTGAGTAGAACTTTCTAATCAGGCCTCCAGAAGCGACCCCTGAACGTGCAAGCGGAATGCTACCTCCGTAAAGAAGGTAGACCAAGGACCGTCCATCTTGGAGTTGCAACGTTATTTATTTAGTGGGTGAGCAAGGCAGAGCCTGATGGTGCTTCTCTTACGTAGCTTAGAATGGGCTGAGCTGAACAGTGAAAAATACTTTGTCCTCTCGTGGTAAGTAGTCCCAGTCGAGTTGGAACGTGAACTAAATATTACGAAAGTGAAGGGTCCTGTAATACTTAGTCATCATCATCATCATCATCAGCCTGTTTAGGTCCACTGCAGGACGAAGGCCTCTCCCATCGATTTCCACTCCACCCTCTCCTGAGCGAGTTGGTTCCACTTTACGCCCGCAAACTTTTTAATTTCATCGCTCCATCTAGCCCTTTGCCTGCCTCTGTTGCGTTTTCCCTCTCATGGTATCCATTCCGTCGCTCTTACTGTCCATCTGTTATCTGTTCTCCTCATGACATGTCCTGCCCAGGTCCACTTCTTTCTTTTAATTGATATAATAATATCGGCTACTCCTGTCTGTTCTCTGATCCATTCCGCTCGTTTTTTATCTCTTAGCGTTACCCCTATCATTTTTCTTTCCATTGCACGTTGCGCGCTCCTTAGTTTCATCTCTAGTCTTTTAGTTATCCTCCACGTTTCTGCACCGTACGTTAGTACTGGGAGGATACAGTGATTGAATACTTTGCGCTTTAGTGAGAGCGGTAAGTTTCCAGTCATGATTTCGTAATTCCTTCCGAATGCGCTCCAGCCCAACCTTATTCTACGGAGAATTTCTTTTTCGTGGTTGGGAGTTCCTGTTATTAACTGTCCCAGGTATACATATTCGTTTACACATTCTAAGGGTTCATTGTCGATTGTAAATTCCTGTTCCTTAGCTAGGCTATTGAGCATAACTTTGGTCTTTTGCCTATTCATTTTTAACCCAATTTTAATACTTTCCCTGTTTAGGTCATTAATCATGTTTTGTAGTTCGTCTCCATCATTGCTAAAGAGTACAATGTCGTCTGCAAATCTTAAATTGCTGAGATATTCTCCATCTATTCGAATGCCCTTTTCTTCCCAGTCTAGACGTTTAAAGATTTCCTCTAAACATGCAGTGAATAGCATCGGGGATATCGTATCTCCCTGTCTTACACCTCTCTCGATCGGGATTTCTCTGCTTTTCTCATGTAGGAGTAGTGTGGCTGTGCAATCTTTGTATATGTTGTTTATGATTTTCACGTATACGCCAGGTACCCCTTGTCGTCGTAGACACTTAGTAGGTGAAAGAGAATACGGGCAGTGTCGAAATAAGTTTGGTACGTTGATCATAAAGCTCTTTAGGGAACTTTGTCATGTTCGCGAATTATAAGATAATCATTAATATATCTGAAAATTCTAACGTAACCTGAAAATGAGTTGTCAGTCGCAATTTTCACGAAAAATCGCAGGCGGCACTGATCCTGGACTGAGTCTCTCATGGTGGCTCTTACACCTCGGCACTGGTGTGGCCCGACGCGGTCCACAATATGCGGGTTTCACCAATGCTTTCTTTCTTTCTTTCTTTCTTTCTTTCTTTCTTTCTTTCTTTCTTTCTTTCTTTCTTTCTTTCTTTCTTTCTTTCTTTCTTTCCTTCTTACGTGTGTCTCACACCCGTACATTCAAAGTGGGTATGAGCCGCACATGAATGTAATCGAAACCGACAGCACAATAATACATTTTTATTAATTGTCTTGGTGTTTAAATGGCTCCTTGGTGCAAAAAGCGTACGATCCCATGCCATATCAATTATAATTTTATTTTTATTTATTTTTAATTATGTCAATTCGTGTTTTATAACTTTTCGTAACAAGTTGTCTGAGGAAGACACTCGAAAGTGCTACTAGAGAAACAGGAGTATCACTCGGTACTCAGGTATCTAAAAAATGATCGTCAATTCTCAATAAGACACGCTTCTTTTGTAAGAACAGTGCTGCTGGTTTTTGCTTTTTGCCATGTGACGTTGTCTGAAATGATTACAAGGGAACGAATATTCAGATTTATGTGCCTTTGCACTAAAAACCACTTCGGGAATGTCTTTCTTGCTTTTACGGATTTCACACTGCAAGTTACATTTTATCGTACGGATCTCGCACAACTCTTTAACCTTGGCCGGCTATACGTGATCACGATATGTGCCGACTAAGCACGGTTGTTCTCTAGACTTGAACGGGTCATCGTAAGCTCTTTTCGCGCATCCACGAGTCCTACGTGAGAGGTGCAGCCGTGATGAATATGTGCTGCGTGCAAAACAGGGTCTTTCTCCGAAGGGGGCCCACAATGCACGGTGCACAGAAAAATTGTTGAACACAACACCGTTTCCGTTGCCAATGCTCATCAAATCAATATTTTTGCATGTCGGTGCTGCCTTGAGGTTTCAAAAGCCCTCCGATTGCGGTACTTGTGTTTCAGCTAACATCGACCGCGAATATGTCTCTAGAGAAAAACGGAACACAGACGGAACACGATGTAGGAACATTGGGAAAGTGCGCGCGCAATGCCACTGCAGCTTCTACTCAAGAAGGCAGCGTTCAAAGACCCGTTTGAACATGACGGGTCATTTCACCCATGAACATTTCCATTTTACGAGCCAAACGTGAAATGAAGCTCAGTTGGCGCCCTTAGTTTCTGGAGTAAGGGGCACAAAGGAAAAGAAACAGTGTGAGGCACGGAATTCACCTCGTTCTTGAACTTTGAGTACACGCGATTCCTTTTTAGTGAAATGGAAATACGCAAGTTTGGCCGTTGCCTCCAGTTTTTCTTTTATTAGACGTTGCTCTATTCCTTTGTACGCCAGGGCCCGCATTCTTGAGTCGCAGCGTCGTCTTTTGCTTTGTTGCTCGGCGCGCGCTGCTTGCGGGTGAAAGAGCCTCCTGGCGATAAGCGGTCGTGTAGCAGAGACGGCTCACTAGTCAGCATACTCGCTATAGCTCACCGACACACACACAAAAAAAGTTTATTGCTTGCTCAGCACACTTTGCCTCACAGTTTACGAGATCCATAAAGGTCTCGCGAAAAAAATGGCGGATGGCATGTGTCTTGACCCTTGTACGAGCCCCGATAGTGCACAAACTGTGCTCGCTTGAAGCGCCATATGTCCACAATAGTCACAGGCTCAGTGCTGTATTTTTCGCAGCTAGCTTGTGGCCGATTCTGGGCGCCTGCGCTTATTTTTCCTCTGTATAGTTGAGTGTTATGCGAAGCGGAACCATCATTTCTGCGTGTATTGTACCCATACATGAGCGAGGCGCTTTTAACTCCACAGTATTTTTGAAAGCTGCTTTTGAAATGTGCCCACTGATGTATTGCACAAATCTCGAGTAAAATATATTTGTCATTTTAAACGAACATGGCGACGGGAGAGAAATGCTTCGCAATCAGCTTTATAGTTGGGTCGAAATGCTACTACGGTGGCTTGCGGGATCAAAATGCTTCAACAGGCTCACTGTTCCTACTGGGGGCGAGCGGCGGAGACGCTGAAGCTGCATGTCGGTGTGTCGTATGAGTTTTAAGGATCACGCGGCTGCATCTTGGGCTCATACTCAGCCTCAGCCGAAAGATAAGGTACGATATGGTATAACGAGACATCAAAAGCAATTAAAAAACAGAGTAAACTGTTGCAAACTGTTATTGGAAATTCCTGTAAACGAGGCTTCCAGTTGTATTGCGAAAATACTTCCAAACAGTGCTGAAAGCGTCCGCACTGAAACCTTGCATGGCTTTCGTCATGTCAAATACTGATCTGCAGCGACGTATGAAGCCCATGCATGGCATGGTAGCAATATGTGCGTTTCGTACAGCTGTATACCGTGACAAAAAGAACGCATGTTTGGTACAGCTGCACCACATTCTTGACATTAAGAAACACACATGAAGAAACTGCAATTGGCCTCAAGCTCGAGCACAGTCGGCGACTAGCGGCGAGTGGACGAAGCTCCCAAGTGTGGATAGCTCCTTGCGTCGTCTGCTAGCCACTGCGCTTTTACGTGCGCGCGTACGTCACACATATCCTCCAGTACGTTTGTTCGCCTCTGTCGTGAGCTTGCTATGTCACCGTCACACCTCCGGTTCAGAGCAGTTATTTCAGTTTGGCTTCTGAAGTGCATTCCAAGTGTATGGCAAAGTGCACTTAGCGTCCTTCTGAATAAGCGGGAAACATCAACTTGTAAATGCAGTGCTGCAGCGATATCTTTCGCGATATTATTTTATTTAAGTCAGGTAACGTTCAATTATTATCTAACTACAGACCAATCTACTTAACAGCACATTCATGTAAAATGTTAGAACACATTATCCTTAAACATATCATGGAATTCCTTGAAACAAACAGCATTTTAAGCGCTTCTCAGCATGGTTCCAGACGTGGTTTTAGCACCATTACTCAACTGACAGAATTCGTTCACGACATCATTAGCTCTTTAGACATAGGTGACCAGGTTGATGGTATTTTCATAGATAATGCGAAGGCATTCGATACTGTCTCTCATTCTATGCTGTTACACAAGTTGTTTGCTATTTGGGGAATGCATCCTTGGTAGGGTTGGCTTTTAGATTTCCTTTCTCAGCGTTCTAGATATGTGAGTTTCAACCTTACTAACTCGCCCTTGATGCGTGTTTCATCAGGAGTTCCCCAGGGTTCCTTGCTAGGTCCGCTCTAATTCCTGCTTTATATTAACGATCTTCCCTTGCACACCTCTGTGAAGTTACGCCTCTTTGCAGATTATTGCGTCCTGTAACATACTGTAAGTCCCCGATTGATCATACCACCCTCAACAATTCCTTCTTTCAGCTCTATAACTGGTCCAAATTATGGCAAAATGAATATTAACTTTTCCGAGACCGTCGTTATGTCATTTACCCGACGTTCATGCGCCTTGCCTTTTGAATATGCTTTTAATAATGTAACTTTAGGCCGAGTGCTCGAATTCAAGTACCTAGCTGCCCTTATGACACACAATTTGTCGTGGTCCAAACATACTGATCTCACCTGCAATAAGGCCCTTAAAGGGGAAAACAACGATACCATATTCTGGTATTGCTGTTTTTTAATAGTGCTGACAACCATGAAGTAGCCAGGGATCAGTTTATTTGCTCGCAAACTCGCCAGTAATTTTAAATAACCGAATGAACCGTGTGTTCAAACCGAAACCGTAACGGGTATACACGCTCCGTGCAGCGTGTGCAATGACGTCACAGCCTCTCCGCCGTCAGAAATACGAATATGGTGTAAGAAAAATCAAAGTGGCGGCGTCACCCGATGGTGTATTGAGTCATGCCAGGTTTCCTGAACTTCACAGCGACGGTTCGAGCCCTGAAGTAGCACCGTTTTGTTTTTGACCGCCCGCCTGCGCGGGTAGGCAACGTTGTAGGTAGTGACGTCAAAATCACAGGGTGGCTGGCGAAGGAATCCGGTAAGAAATCTTAAAATCCATTTTCAGGAAAACTAAATAACTTGCAACTGCCTGGCTTGGCATAAGTTATTGCAGTACCGAGTAGAACATACACTGAATATTTCGTTGCGATCAGAAGAAAGTGAAAAATAACCGTAGCTGCCCTTTAGGAGATTAGGGCATTTAATTGCACCGTACTCCCGTCTTGCTCCTCAAGAAACCAAACTTCTTACGTGTAAAACTATCATTCGTTCCATTCTTGAATGTGGTTATGTTGTGTGGAGCCCCTACAGAAAATGTGATATAATAAAAAAAAAGAATCCGTTCAAAAAAGGGCTGCGCGTTTCGTATGCGAAAGGTACGGCAGGAATTTTTCACCTTCAAAATTTCTTCCCCAACTAGGACTCTCTACACTCGTCAATCGTCACGATGTTGAATGCCTGAAATTTCTTTACACTGTAATCAGTTCTCTCCGCCTTGATAACCTACATAATTATCTTATGTTTTCATATGAGGAACATCGCGAACTTGTTACCCAACCAATCATCTCGCTTAAACCGACACACCGAACATTGGGCAGTTCCGTGACCAGGCACAAACTATGGTCTTCAAACACTTTCCGTAATGTCTTCCCTCAACACTAAATAAATATAAGCGATGTGATGAAAACATACGTTATGTTCCTAAAAACGCATTACTTCAACTGATATTATGAATGTTAACCTTGCTTTTGTGTTTATTGCTGAATTTTATTAGTTTGTTTTGTGTATTTCTGTTTTAATATTGCAACAAGTGAAAGTTCTTGCCGTGTTGCTGCTATTATTGTACGGGGAGGTGAGACTAGCCAAGCTGCCTATACGCAGCTTTCATCCCAGCATCCTTGCTGTTTGTGTATGTTTGGTATCTATGTGGAAATAAGCTTAAAAAAAAGCAGCTTTATCTACGAGGAGCGACCGCGCCCTTAACATTGCCACCATTTTCACCCGCACTGACGTGTTTAAGTATATAGCTTTTTTTCCTTCAGCAATCGAGGCCTGAAATTTGTTGCCCGGAAGTGTCCGCTCTTTACCGCTTCAAGAATTTCTAGAAGAGTGTTCATGGATGTTCATTTTGTTGTTTTTTTCCACTCCTGCGATAGCCTCATCGAGGCTGCAGTATGTAAAAATTAATGAAAATAAATAAATAAAATAAATATGTGATTGTGAGCCTTGCGGAGAATAACCGACTTTTATTTCGCTTGAAGAACACATGTTTTTTTTATGTGCATAAGGAAATGAGGCTTTAATTGTCACGGTCACGCAAGTAATCATGCGAAGAAAGCGATGCATTTGACTATTAAAACTTTTACTTAATCTACGCGAGTGTCAAATATTGTGATAGTACTCAAGTGACGTATATAGTCACGTAGCTTGACTAACTGAGCCGGTTAACTGCCTCGCGTTTCATGGAACATGACATGCAAGGCATTTAAACGCAGGTATGCGTGGAAGTGATGCAGCGGAGTATACTTCAACTCAATGCGCGCAGCAACAGTCCTTTTTGTTGTTGTAGCCAATAGTGAAAAACGAGTGATAACTCAATACTGAACTCTTTCAGTCGCGTAACAGCAATGGCAACATTATAGAGAGAACAGAACTTAAGTTTGGCGAAAGAAAAAAACAGGCAGAGAGAAACGCCGAGGAAGTCAAACTGTGAGGCTGGGTGATGCCAGTGCCCTGTTGAATGACATATCACGCTTTTTTCATGTGCAATAAAAGCGTTTTGCGTGCTTCCTGCGCTGACGTGAGATTGAAGCATACATGTATTACCGTTTGACTGCAATTACTGCTTTTATTTAGCTAACAACTGCCTCAAGCCACTCACAACAGAGCGCCGCTGTGTACATTTCAATGATCGCTGGTGAACGCCTGTCCATACTTACGCGGTGACAGTGCAGCCACCTACAGATCGATCTCGCGGCCAATAGTAAATATTATGGTTCTGAGATGCTTTCTTTGATGGAGTGTCATTGTTCGACGGCTCTCAGCGCTGCTTTGCAGCAGGCAAGGGCACACCTTATACGTTACGATGGTGATGTCACCGAATAACTGCACCTTTCCTCAAGTCCATGCGAGAAGCTCACCACCGCAACCTTGAACGCTTCAAGCGGGAAAGAAAACTAGAGTGCGAAGCGTGAGAGCGATGTGGATGCACGGTGCTAGTGTGACCCTCTCAACAGGGCGTGCTAAGTCGCTTCTATCGAATGCTGAATAATTTCTGAATAATTTATTACTGTTGAATCGTGAACAAGAAAATGGTGAAGGTTCGAAGGTAATGCGCTCGTTGAAGAAGCACACACAGCTTTCAGAGGCGCTGAAGTGTACTGAGGGAATCGATGCAAATTTATACTGAAGCGAAAGTAAGAAGTAAGGACATCTCAACTCCTGAATAGGGCAGGAGTTTCACAAGTGTTGAAACCAAACTCTTACCTTTTCCTTAAGCTTATTGCACTAAAGTCTCTTGTGTATGGAAAAAGTAAACTTTTGAGATTACTTCTCTTTTGTTTCCAGTGGGACTGCCCGTCAAGTCAACAAAACACCAAAATTAATTTTCAGCTAGAGTTTTCACCTAGAAGAACACTTCCAAGATAAGAGCATCTTTTTCCGGGCAGCGTACTACATGGCAAGAATGAGGACACTGGGAGACGAACAATATTAAAGCAGAACAAATAGGGCGCAACATGAACAGTCCTGTTCCACGATGTTTAGAGCTGAACCAATGCAAGCTAGCTCAAAATTTGCGCCACATAATGAAATAAGACTCTTTCAGAATTTAGCTCAGTGTTTGCTAATTGCATCACTGGACAACTGCTCCAACACAAATACTGTAAAACGGTGTTACGTCTGCTCCAAACGGGCTTTTAGGCTGCTAGCAGTGTGACACTGAAAACGTTTTCTATGGGCTCACTAAAAGTATTCACTAGTAGCATCGGGACCTTATTTCTGTAGATGTCGTGATGTTAAGGTCTACATTCGAATATTAAATTCCAGGCTTTCACGTACCAACACCACGATATGGTTACAAGGCACGCCGTTGGAAGCGGGTAGGAGGGGGTATTCCAGCATCATTTTGATCAGTTTGTTTTTTAGAGGGGAACTGAAGCGGTTTTTTCACCATGTTCTGATATCATGCTGTTTTCCAATAGCACTTGTAATCCTGTAGCAGCCACGATGCTTCAGTTTCCTCAGAAAGTCACTAATGATCTTAAATAGTACCGACTGAACGATGTGTTCCAACCGAAAGCGAACGTGGGTAGACACCTCGTGCAGCGTGTGCGATGACGTCACAACCTCCTCGCCGTCGGAAATATGGAGCTGGTGTAGGAAAAAAAGCAAAGTGGCGGCGTCATCACACGATGTATTGAGTCATGCCAGCTTTCCTGAACTTGACAGCAACGGTTTGTGCCCTGAAGTAGCACCGTTTTGTTTTTGACCGCCCGCCTGCGCGGGTAGGTAACGTTGTAGGTAATGACGTCAAAAACACAGGCAGGATCCGCACGGAAATCCTTTAAATTTTCGAAAAATTCGTTTTAAGGAAAACTAAATGACTTGCAACCTCCTAGATTGGGGTGCATAATTAATACACTACCAAGGAGAACGTGTATTGAGAGAGAGAGAGAGGACAAAGAAAAGGAAGACAGGGAGGTTAACCAGATGAGCGTCCGGTTTGCTACCCTGCACTGGGGTAAGGGAATGGGGATACAGAAACGTATATTGAAATTTTCAATGATATCTGTGGGCACTGACAAATCGCCTGTGTTGCCCTCGATTTTTCAGTGTCCATTGATCTCAACGAAATTTAGACTGAGGAGTATTTCTCGGGGTTATATTATTGCTGATTCGGCCGTAATAGCTCAATTATTTGAATAAATAACAAAGGTGAAAATGATAGAATTTGGCATCGAAACCGCCAAAACGCCTGTGTGAACTCACAGGCATCGGTACAATTCTTTAGGTGCGGAGCACCATCAGGGGCTGGACTTGTCGGCGTGTCCTGCTGCTGTCGTCACGGTGGATCCATTCTAGAGGCCGTGCAGTCATACAGCGCATGCGTGGGGTTGTCGTGTCAGAAGCGATTCTAAAGAATTTCTGCTAGTGGGCCGGGGCGGTCGGCATCTAATGGATAAAACCGGTTCGAAATAAACTAAAATAATTTAAACTAATTTAAAATAAAGTAATAGTTAGGTTTTAACTGCATTAATAACAGAAAATTGTTAAATTGTGTGGCCCCATCCTGGAGGCAGTATACCCAGACAGTCTATGTCTGGGGTTGTCGTGTCAGAGGCGATTCTAACGAGTTTCTGCTAATGCGGCCCGGGCTGTCGGCGTCTAACGTCGTCGTCGTGGCCACGGTAAAGCAAGCCCATTAGCAGCGACTGACGCGTTACTGTGGGCAACACCGGCGCATCACCACATGCTTCGCACCTTCCCAGGTTTCACGTTAGTGGAGCTGTCATGATTTTTCTTTTCAGTACGCGACCGTCCGAGGCCCTGTTCACAAGTGCAGATCAGCCACACGCTGTTTATTGGCGTTCCAGGAGACTTCCGGCTACGCAGTGGGACTACTCCAAGTCAGATTCTTTGCTATCGAACTAAAAAAAAAAAATTGTTAGATCCAACGTGCAGTGGGAATCAAGGAAATGCGAAGCACGTATCAGCAACGTAAAATGGATCTGCATTGTTGTCTCGCTAGACCGATTTTGGTACATATGAAGTTAAGCAAACGGCCGCAAGAGCACCAAGGCTGTGTCTTGTAAACCATGCCGCTCATGTCACGCATGCAATGATTCTAAGGTTACGACCTGTCATTTACGTTCGTTATGCAGTCGCGTTGTGCCATAGCAATTTTGGTAGACATCCCAATAACGAAACGCGGGGCATGTAAGTCATGGCTCTCATGATATGCATGTCACGATTTTCATGTTCTTACAACGCGTCACCCATGGTCGTCATACATTGCTGTCTCGCCATACTAGTTTTGGTATATATTAAGTTAACGAAACTGCCGCAAGAGCATCAAGACCGTGGCGCGTAAATCATGCCACTCATGGCATGCATGTCATGAGTTTTGTGTTACGGCGTGTCATTTATGTTCGCCATGCAGTCGTGTTGTTGCATACCAATTTTCGTATACGTGCTGTGCGATGTCGGTACACGTTAAAGAACCCCAGATGGTCGAAATTTCCGTAGACCTCCACTACGGCGTCCCTCATAATCACAGCTGGTTTTAGGATGTTAAACCCCACAAATCAATCAGTTTTCGTATACATCCCATTAACGAAACGGCCAGGAGAGCACAAAGTCGTAGGCGGATAGATAGATAGATAGATAGATAGATAGATAGATAGATAGATAGATAGATAGATAGATAGATAGATAGATAGATAGATAGATAGATAGATAGATAGATACGCTCAAATTCACCGGAGTTCGCTAAGAAATGCTTCGCATTTAAAATGTCCTGCTCCAAGAGCACTAATTCCTGCTGCAGACTCTTTTTACTACGGTTGTTGTGGCTCCGAAGCAATTATTCAAACTTACCCAAGCTAATTTTAGCCTTGCATTGGAATAATATTTGTTTATGTTACCGCGAAGAATATAAAAGATACGGACACCGTAAAATTCTAAGACAGTGCGGCGAGATGGACAGCGAATTCGAACGCGACGTTGAAACCCATATTTTATTTTGGGCCTTATTATGCTGCCAAACCTGCCCGCGCAGTAAGCGGATTTTCTGGTGCTATAGCAGGGTTTTGACACAACACGAACAATATTTTTTTTCGGTGTCACGCATGCTCCAAGGTGAACTCTCTCTTTTTTGTTTATCGCGAGTGTTGAAATCACTTTTTTAATAGAGGGTGCCTTTAACGGCCGATGGAGCTGGTTGGTTGCATCAGTTTGTCCAAACAGTATCTGCTTAGTTTAGCGAAACGCCTAGTTTACACCTCACTAGCGACTAATGCATTGTTGATCTACTAAATGCAACCGCAAGGGACCACGAGGCGGCACTGACTCACGAACCGCCCTTCAATTTTGCTTTTCGAAACGAGAGCGCCTCGTTCAATGCTGGAAGGTTCACCCGTGGTCGCCGGCGCGAAACCACCGAGAGTCGACGCTGTTTGCGAAAGTAGCGGGGACACAAGAGGGGCTGCGGCGTCATTCGAGCCTCTCTAGCGCAGTACAATTCTGGCTGCGTCGTTGGAGTGCTTGACCGGGGGGCCTGACGAAAAGTTATGGCATGCCTCTCATCGCGTTGTGCAGAGAAGCGCAGCGGCGCCAATAAGCGCCCGCAGGTGGCCAGCGGCGGGATTCGCCAGGCGCATTTCTTCTTGTCGGCGGTGCGCTCGTATCGCGGCAGGTGTTTACCACGCTAGTCGTGGTAATCAGCCTTCTCAGGCGCATAACTGCGGGTTCGGCTAGCGGGAACAAATGCCGCTCTTCAGTTACAATTATTTCCAAGTATGGCTTCAGTCTCTCGTCGGAGCCACCTGGTGCTTTGCTGCAGCTGTGAACAATGTGCGGCGATGTTTAACAGCCGATAGGGCAATATATGTCAGGGTAAAGAAAAAAAAATAAAGACGAGTACCACATGCGGTATTGTGTTACGCATGCGCGTTGCGCACACACACACACACACACACACACACACACACACACACACACACACACACACACACACACACACACACACACAGTCTCTCTCTCTCTCTCTCTGTATCTATGCGAGAATGATACTGCGCTGGGCTGCTAATGCAAAGATGATTGAACGGGTCGGTGATCGCTGTTTTAATTTACCGTCCACAGCCTGCTGGGGACGAGAAGGCATGAAGAGCATCCAACTAATATATTTTACGGTTTGGTTCGGCTTTGAGTGTCTGCGCAGTTTAATTCGGTTCAAGTTGCACTTGGAAGAAAAAACACATTCTTCTGAACTCCGTCTACACCAGGCTGAAAAAGAGCAAAATATTGGAGCAAGCGAGCTTTCAAGCTCCTGGATCCGGCCCTCAAGTCTCACGCAGCCTCACTCCTTCAAGATGTACAGTGATCGCCTAAACTTGCTTGCGAAAAGTGACAGTTGATTTCATGTTGGCGGAGGGTTCATAAATTGCTGGCGCAATTATTGGACAATACTGCGAAACTCGCTTATTTTTTGCTTGTCAAGATTCCGTCAGCAATGTTGTTAGTGACTGGCTTGCAATAATGATGTCACTGACGCACACATGAAATATTGTTTAGGAATTATTGACAGCTTAGGCTTTTGTCATGTGACAGTTAAGCAGCCGACGTGCCGATATCTTCACAGCAACATTTGTTTCAATTATCGCATTAACCCGCCGTGCTTTCTCGTTACGCGTGTCACCTCACACGTATTACTTGATTTTAAGAATAAATAAAAACTAATGCAATGACTAGTTCAGTTTTTCAACTTCCTTACTTGAGTGCTGAGGACAATATATTTCGTGTAATAGCTGTCACCTTCTGCTAGCTCATTAATATCTGTTGATTTACGACGCGTTACGATATTTTTCGGCAAACACGCATTTTCCTGCTTTGATTACGATCGTATTTCTTAGGGCTTGTCATTAATATGTCAAGAACATTTCTATTTACTGTCTAATGAACTTACAGGATCGACTTTTTGCTGTAATGCCAGTGACTGATCATGTGCCTGAGTGTATGGTGCACGCGGAGTTAAGCGCTCTTGGATATATAGTTGAGGTTACGGAACACCTTCTAAATACCTAAGAGCTTTTTGAAAGTTGAAACCCTAATTGACTTTAATGAGTGACACAGTCACAGTAGATGACTGCAGCTGCATCGAACGGGGCGAAATGAGAAGGACAAACAGCACCGTCGTGCACGAATGTGCCCAGCCCAGCGCACTACTACAGCGAAATGTATTAATGTAATTAAAGATCATCATACAAAGCCTCGTAGCTATATCACGTGGGCATATTTTGGCACGAATCTTAAAACGACGCGTCTTTTGCGCTTTTCAAGTGCTACGTGTTTCTGCGCGGCACGCAAGCTGTTTGCGTCTAGACGTTCATCGGTTCGTGTCAGGTCTCCTTGAGGCCCAAACTTAACTTTTTTTTAGCGTTATAACAGTGCTGCTATGTTCACAAGCGTATGACACTAAGTTTACTCCGGCATTTTCATTATTGGAAGCTTCCTTTCGAAGTGATGAGCACTCTCGGGTACCTCGCCACTTTATTAGTACGGCAATCTGACTTGATCAGTGCCTACCACCAACAGATTATTGCCAGTTTTATCTAAAAAAAGTCAGTTCGCATTTACGCACATAAATAATGGCACCCATATAAGCTTTTATTGCTGCATGGCTAAGCCAAATACTTCGTTTGGACAAATGGTGAAGTTTTTAATGTAGACTTGCCTAGATTATAACTTTCTCTTGAATGAGCAGCAGAGTGCTCCATTTTTACATTTAGTGTTCGTAGTGCTTCCATTGCATTAATCAGTGCCCCGGGAGCTGGATAATTTCAGCTTATGCATATCGTTTATTGTCGACGGGGCCTTTCGGCATTTGGGAAATGAAAGTTACAAAAAAAAAAAAAAGGACGACAGCCGCTGGTTACAGATTAATTTTCGTACTTCGGCGCTCCTTTGACCAGGCACAATAGAGCATGCATAATCAAAGGAACCTTTAAAAGAAGCAATCTGGGAAAATTAAAGGTAGCTTTGGGCTCAACAACAGTTTAAGCATAAATGCTTTTTGTAGAACTGCAATATCGATAGGCACATATTTTGTCTGCCCTGAAAACTTCCATTAGACCCACTGGTATTGCTTGCAGCGGCTACAACAGAATGCATAGGTTTTCTCATTGTTCGGACATATCAGCGACATCGCAAATTGAGTGTCATGATGACAAAAAGATAATACTTTTCTTCTCGTCGTCTCAATAGTAGTTTAGTTGATGCAACTCTGTATTTGATACGATAGAAAAGATTGAACTCATCAAGTTTCCATTCGCTGTGATGAAGAGCGAGACTCAAAAGCGAGGTGCATTGTCTCATGAACACAAGAAATGCACTAAAATGTGTAAGCAAGACGAGGATAAGCAAACGAAAATAAACGAAAGACAGTTACAGTTTATACAGCAACTTACTTGGTACTGTTCGACCGTACCTGTATTGTTTTTAATTACTACGGAGATGAAGAACTGGCACTTCTGCCCGAAGTGGAAGCACTGATAGCAGAGCTCTTGTTGCCCAAAAAACAAACCAAGTCGAGCAATTCTGTGTGTACGCACAAACTTGACATGTCTCACAGTAGTGTCAACCACACTGAGGTTCTGAGTATATGATAGAGCGATGATGTGTATATTGAAGAAGGAAGGCGTCCTACTATTGATTCGAGTACTTTAACACTCTGTGGGTAGATTACGTATAAACATTTTGTTAGACTAGTTTGTCATCCGTGCAGAATGTGCTGACAAAAGATTTTCTCGGCGATACGCAGAGAGCTTGACGTACTTTCACAGAAGAAATTGAGAATGTTTTTTTCATTCATCGGTCTCAGAAATATGGCCATTATTTCGCTAATTAATATTTCCGGACACCCAAACTCATTCATTTCGGGCAACGGTATTACCAACAAATTAGACGGAAGAGGCTATGACTAAGGAATCTTGCACTTATTAATGCTAGCAGCGCATGTTGCGTCTACAAACCTTCCCATTAGAAAAAAAAAAACGCTTCGAAGCTACTGTTAAGCTATGCACTTACGTGCGGGCACTCATCCCTGGGCACAGAACTCAGCCTGTAGTTGAACTGCAGTCTGCTTTACCTAATGCTCGACTGAAGGCTTCCCCAGCTCCTAATTGATGCTACATACAGGCGGCTATGTAACCTCGGACCTACAGGATGTACAGGACTTCTCAGAATATATAATATGATTTAAGAAAGCGCAGCGGGGCCACCTTCTTCGATGGTCACAAAGAGAGCTAGTTCCTATTCACAAGTTTGGTAAGCCACAAAAATACTGTCATCATTTCGGCCAGTAAGCGTAATCAAATGTATTAGCAACGGAAGAGAACTGGCACTTCTGCCCAAGTGGAATCACTGATAGCAGAGCTCTTGTTGCCCAAAAAAACAAACCAAGTCGAGCAATTCTGTGTGTACGCACAAACTTGACATGTCTCACAGTAGTGTCAACCACACTGAGGTTCTAGAGTATATGATGTAAGAGTCGGATTGGGTGTGTATATTGAAGTAAGGAAGGCAGTCACTACTATTGATTTCGAGTATCTTTTAACTACTCTGTGGGTATGGATAATAGCGTAGTAATACATGTTGTTAGACTAGTTCGTTCATCTGTGCAGAAAGATGAAGATGCAACACACGCGGAAGAAAAAAAAAACAAAACAAGAGGGACAAAATAGAGCGTCAATCCTGTCCAGGATAGAGCGTCAGGAATGACGCTCCAACCTGTCCCTGTTCCTTTTTCTCCTGCGTGTGTTGCGAGTTCACATTTCTGCACAGGTGATAGCGTGCGGTGATTTTAACGTTCATCACACTGCTTGGGGTGGAACTTACTGCTATTCTCGAGTGATGCTTCTAGAGAGTACTACACGCCGTGAATAATGGACCACCGACCCACAGGAACAGTTAATTCAACGAAGGACGCCCATGATACGCATATCAGCGCGCCGCGGCATGCATTTCTCTTGAAGAAACTAGGCCGTCTGTTCTGTGCACTAATTTCAGGACCAACGTTACGTCGTACAATGAGCTACCGTTCAGTATCTGCGGTGCTGCCGAGTGTCCTGGTTAAGCCATGTTAACCACGCACCTACTCATACATTCTGCACAAAGACGTTTATCCTATTTGCAGCACTTCGCTCAGTGTCACACGATTCCCCATGGGTCATTTCCTCTGCATCGCATGACAGTGATTCCCACAGTGTGTGGGATCTGCAGAATTTTTTTTTTTCGTGGACGTCCCCATAGCGCATTCATGTACGTGACGTTTTGCACATCGCATATCACAGCCGTGTTGCAATGGACGGTGGACATTGAGTCACAGGCAGTAATCATCGGCTTGTACTAATAAGACACCTTTCCATGTAGTTGGGTAACCACTTAAATAGTAGAAGCGATTGGATCGCAACTGCCACTTATTGAGGCAATTAAATGCAAGAACTGGAACACTATTAAGATCATAGGCGTGCGCAGGGTACCGCATTCGGCGACACCAATAGACCGATCTCACCGCACGATCCGCTCATGCGCGTGTTTCCGGAAGCAGCGCTGCCGCCATCTTAGTTGGAGTACTCCGAGGGTAGCCAGCAGGTCTCAGCACTGGCTAACATCCCTGTCTTTCCTCCTTTCCTCTTCCTCCGAGCGCAGCTGCCGCGTCTGCTCGCTGCGCGGTCAGAATAAACCAGCGTATTGCGCAAATCCTCGTCATGAACGATGATAAAACGGGGTGGAAAACTGCGTGTGAACGTCAACGTGTGTGTATGTGTGTGTGTGTTTAAGCTGGCCCGGCATTCTAGTGATGCCTAAAAACAGACTGTTAACAGCTACTGACATGCGTTCGTGAATCGCCTCGTCGTTAAATGGTGGGCTTGGGTCGTTTCTCATTGCTGTTGCCACATTCACTGAATGGATAGTAACGAAAAACGCGAAAGCGCGTTGCTGCCGTCATGAGACAAGAATGCGTTTCAGTGAATGCCAGCACGCAACTGATGCAAGCTGTAGTACACGTAAAGCAGCTTGCCCCGCCACGGTGGTCTAGTGGCTATGGTACTCGGCTGTTGATCCGAGGGTCGCGGGATCGAATCCCGGCCGCGGCGGCTGCATTTCGATGGAGGCGAAAATGTTGAGGCCCGTGTACTGTGCGATGTCAGTGCACGTTAAAGAACACCAGGTGGTCGAAATTTCTGGAGTCCTCCACTACGGCGTCTCTCATAATCAGAGCTGGTTTTGGGACGTTAAACCCGACAGAACAACAACGTAAAGCAACTTGGTCGTCGTCATCAACATCATCATCATCAGCCTATTTAGGTTCACTGCAGGACGAAGGTCTCTCCCAACGATTTCCAATACACCCTATCCTGAGCGAGTTGGTTCCACTTTATACCCGCAAACGTTTTAATTTCATCGCTTCATCTAACCTATTGCCTGCCTCTGTTGCGCTTTGCCTCTCTTGGTATCCACACTGTCCATCTGTTATCTTTCCTCCTCAAGACATGTCCTGCCCAGGTCCACTTCTTTCTTTTAATTGCTATAATATCGGCTACTCCTGTCTGTTCTCTGATCCATACCACTCGTTTTTTATCTCTTAGCGTTACCCCTATCATTTTCCTTTCCATTGCACGTTGCGTGCTCCTTATAGTTTCTTCTCTAGTTTTTTCGCTATCTTCCACGTTTCTGCACCGTACGTTAGTACTGCGAGAATGCAGTGATTGAATATTTTTCGCTTTAGTGAGAGCTGCAAGTTCCCAGTCATAATTTTGTAATGCCTTCCGAATGCGCTCCAGCCCATCCTTATTCTATGGAGAACTTCTTTCCATAGGTAGGTGTTCCTGTTAGTAACTGTCCCAGGTATACGTATTCGTTTACAAATTCTAATGGTTCACTGTTAATTTTAAATTCCTGTTCCTTAGCTAGGCTATTGAGCAAAACTTTGGTCTTATGCCTATTTAATTGAGCATAACTTTCGTCTTTTGCCTATTTATTTTTAGTCCGATTTTAATACTTTCCCGGTTTAGGTCGTCAATCATGTTTTTTAGTTCATCTCCATCATTGCTAAAGAACACAATGTCGTCTGCAAATCTTAAATTGCTTAGATATTCTCCGTCTATTCGAATTCCCTTTTCTTCCCAGTCTAGACATTTAATGACTTCCTCTAAACATGCAGTGAATAGCATCGGGGATATCGTATCTCCTTGTCTGACACCTCTCCCGTTCGGGATTTCTCTGCTTCTCTCGTGTAGGAGCAGTGTGGCTGTGCAATCTGTGTATTATGAGGCCTTCGTAGCCGCCTTCGTAGCTCACCGGTAGACCATCGGGCGCGTTATCCGAATGTCGTGGGTTCGTTTCCCACCGAAGACAGGTTTGCTTTTCGTCCACTTCAATTCCTTTCTACTTACCCCCCAAAATTTATAATACCCCATTTAGGAACATGAATAACTTCTCGTATACTTTCATAGGCTTCAGTGTTAATTGGTTTCGGTTCATGAAGTTATATGTATATAAACGAGGAAGAGAACAGAACAAAAGGAAAGATACAGACGAGCGCCATATCGTCTGTGTCTTTCCTTTGTTCTATTCTCTTCCTCGTTTCTTTTTGCGCCTGAACATGTTTAGTAAACATTTCATGCCACTGCGTCATAATTTGTGGTGGCTTTTCGACAAAGGAGGCCCTTCACTGTGATCCTAGTTGGATATCTTTAGTTATCCTGTCGCGCACGAATTTCTTTATCTTTTTCTTGGATAGCGCTGACGCCTTATCGTATTCGAAGTGAACTGCTACTTCATAGTCTTTATATATATATATATATATATATATATATATATATATATATATATATATATATATATATATATATTATATGGTGGCTTCGGTTGCCGCCTGAATATAAGTATGAGACGTAGCACTTCAATGATGTTCCATTTATTGGTCGACGTATACTCTAATCTAGCACTGCACACGATAAAGGAATCTTATTTATCATTATCATGAAATAAGTTCTGAAGTTATGACGCGCGCGGTTAGAGACCCTTGTCAAACGTGCGGTCGTCAACCGCGGGCATGTCCTTGGTTCGGCACAGTACTTTTGTTCTTCATTTCACTCTTGAGCTAGCAAAATCAACCAGCGGTTCGAGGACTAGACCCTGGTATATTGGCAGGCAAAAGAGTTCAAATAATATATTCAGCAGGCGTCATATTTTTTTAAAATTGCTATATTACAAAAATGCATACTGAAAGCGGGGCAAAAGACGTCTGTTATATGAAGATATAAAAAAAAGAACATGCTGAGCGATTGTATAGCATAAACAAAAATTGGCTCACTCAGACATATCTGAACACTGCAGTGAAAGTAAAAGTACATCACAAAAGCGAGTCGTGTCCAGTATACCTCCAGTTTTTATTTTATTTCCGAGAATATAGCGAGAGACGTTTTGCACGAAACTTAAAGCACACAAGCTGCAGCACATACGATCTAACCCGTCTTGCATAGCGGCTACGTGCGGGAGGTACAGTAAAAGGAGCTCGGACGCAGTTCAAGACAAGACATACAGGACTTGCGAAACGGTTGCTGCCTAAACACTTAAAGAGAACAATGTCTATCGGTGCCTACACTTTGCCCCCGTGGGTGCTGCCATATTTGATCACGGGGAGACGCTACCATTGGTTGCATCGGTTGCATAACTGGTCTTCGGTGCCGCAGCTCGAAACGACGGTGGCGGTTTTTTGCAGAGGTATAGTGGCCCAAGAAGATACTCTTTAAAGCGTTTGCCTCCGAAAATGGACAACCTTAGGATAGTGTAACCAAAGCTTTGCGTACACAATCGCCTTGGTTGATCACCTCTAATGATTGCGAGAATAGAACGAAAAATTTCAGTAGGACAGACTGCTGGGCTAGTTGGTTATGCATCACGAAAAGTTCAACTTAGCGCGAAATACACAGGGACACAAGAAACGAAACAGACAGGACGGGCGCTACTACCAACTGTTTATTGTGAAGTCACCCACCGACGTATATATGCGTCTTAACGCATGCGCAACAAACACTTCAAGAAAGAGCCGAGGAACCAAAAGACTAACAAGGATGAATCAGGTAACGGTCTGCATGAGACGATATTCTGATGAATGCATACTTATCGAAGCCGCGCTAATACAGATCTGCTCGTTTTTCTTAATATGGAAGGCTTCTAACGCCAGCCGAGCTGTGCAGCTCTTGCTTTTTCCTAGGATTCTTGTCTCCTTGAATCTAGGCTCACAGTCGCATGCAGTTACATGCGCAACTAAATGTGCGTGCTTGTCTTCCCTCTTCTTTACCTTTAGAGCATGCTTCCTAAGACGGTCGTTCAGGCATCTTTCAGTTTGGCCGATGTAGATCCTCCCGCAGGACAAAGGAATCGAATACACGACTCCGATTGGGCACCTTGAGAGGGGAGACTCGTGCTGTGTCGTACACCCTTCGGGTCTTCTAGCACAAATGCGAGGGCTTTTGTACTAGAGGACCCCAAGGGTGTATGCTCTAAAGGTAAAGAAGAGGGAAGACAAGCACGCACATTTAGTTGCGCATGTAACTGCATGTGATTGTGAGCCTAGATTCAAGGAGACAAGAATCCTAGGGAAAAAAAATCCACGCATATCCACGGAGTGAATGATGATGAGTGGGCGAAGCTCCGGACGTTCATCGTAAATCGTGCCGAGTTCCGGATTAATTTAGCAATGCTTCGTGCTGTATGGACAGACAACTGAGTTCTCTAGAACACTGTGGTATTCGTTTCGCATCTTCTACCTTCCAGAAAAGTTGTGAACAACTACTTAAAACTGGGGCTATTGTGACTTAATACGAAACGAAACCGAAACTGAGTGATGCCGGAGTAGACGAAGAGGAACAGGCGTGAACTCGTGGCACAAGAGCACGTGCCAGCGCTCGAGGCAGCTCAGCGTTCGATGAAGACGAAGTACCTACGACGGACAACTACGGCAGACAAGCCTACGCCTTAAGGAGCTTCGCCCCTAAAAGCAAGAGCTGCACAGCTCGGCTGGCGTTAGAAGCCTTCCATATTAAGAAAAACGAGCAGATCTGTATTAGCGCGGCTTCGATAAGTTTGCATTCATCAGAATATCGTCTCATGCAGACCGTTACCTGATTTATCCTTGTTAGTCTTTTGGTTCCTCGGCTCTTTCTTGAAGTGTTTGTTGCGCATGCGTTAAGACGCATATATACGTCGGTGGGTGACCTTCACAATAAACAGATGATAGTAGCGCCCGTCCTGTCTGTTTCGTTTCTTGTGTCCCTGTGTATTTCGCGCCAAGTTGGACTTTTCGAGAACGAAAAATTGGTCCACGATTCAGAACACATGTAGGTGTCGCATATACTTCTTTCCCCGCTCGTTACGCCTTGTAAAAATGACACGCAAGCTTCTGAACACCGCATATAGAAAAAGGGATGGGCTGCAATTTTTTACGAGGCACGAAACTATGTATTTCCCGCTGCCCTAATGAATCGCATTACTGACATTGGCTCATCGTTTATTTACACTAAAACTTCAAGTTATCAAGTCAAGTCAAGTCAAGTTTATTTGTTTTATCATGTACAAAAAGAAAAAAACGGGTTACATAATACGAACAGCATCAGGAGGTCCCAAAGTAAGAAACTGTCAGGGGGACCTCCATATAATTAGTGGGGTACATGAAAAGTAAATAACAGCAGCAAAAAACTAAAGAGTGCGAGAAAAAAATAGAAGCAGTTATTACATAAAAATATATAGTAAAAATAGAAAGTTACATATTCATCATAACAGCGTTACACAATACTAAAACGAAATAATGCACATAAGGGATACAAAGGAATCAAGTGATGAAAAAAATATTACTAAATAACAAAAGGTTCGTCTAAGAGCATGTTCTTAATTTTGGATTTAAAGGATGGCAATGAACGGGATGACTTAGCATGAAAAGGTACATGATTCCAGAGATGAACACCATAGAAACGCGCTGTGAATCTGCCATAGTTAGATTTGATTTTAGGTAAGAGAAGGTTGTTACGCTCCGAAAACCTGGTATTATTGTTGTTGATAAGGATATGAATAGGAGTACAGTCTAATGTTATTTCGTGATGAATGAGACGGTATGTGATGACCAACAATCTGTGATAAAACAACTTTTGAATGGGCAAGATGCGAAGATGTTGATAGATAGGTAGAGAATGGGAACGGAATGGGCTAAAGGTCATTAATTTTATCGCTCGGTATTGAAGACGTTGAAGTGGTTTGAGATGAACGGCATATGTGTTACCCCAAGATGACAAGCAGTATGATAAATGGCTGTTAATGTAAACATGATAAAGTGAGATGAGAACATGAGGTTGAAAAAATGCACGTGTTTTAATGATAATGCGGATACCAAATGAAACCTTTTTTATTAGCGAATTGACGTGACTGTTGTATTTAAGATGTTTGTCAAGAGTAACACCCAGGAATTTAGCATTATCAGATGCCGTTATAACATAGTTATTCAATGAGACCGTTATGGATGAGGCAATCACAGTATGTGGGCTATGAAATAGTACAAGAGTTGTTTTACTCGGATTAATCTGAAGTCGATTATTTGTGCACCATGAATGAACATTGTTAAGATCTGCATTAAGTGTATGTTGAAGTGCGGTGAGCGATTTATGTGGTGAATAAATGGTGGTGTCATCAGCATACAACAAACATTTACAAGAAGTAAGCGTATTAGGTAAGTCGTTTATGAATAGGAGGAACAACAAAGGACCTAATATAGAGCCTTGAGGAACACCACAGTTAATTAGTTTAGTCGATGAGAATTGACCATTAAGATAGACCACTTGCGGCCTGTTAGACAAGTAGCTGCGAATAAGATTTAGAGGTGGGCCAGTAATACCAAAAGACTCGAGCTTAGCCAGAAGAATAGAGTGTACTAATGTGTCAAATGCCTTTGTTAGGTCAATGAATATGGCTCCTACAAAAAATCCTTCGTCAATAAATTGTTTAATATTGTCCGTGAAATTGATCAGTGCCTGTTCCGTTGAGTAACCATCTCTAAAGCCAAACTGGAGCGAGGAAAGAAGATTAAATTTGTTCAGATATTGCATTAAGCGAGTGTAGAGAAGCTTTTCAATGACTTTGCTAAAAAAGGGCAAAATGCAGATTGGGCGGTAGTTGTTAACGTTATCACGAGAACCCTTTTTGAACACAGGAATTATTTTACCACGTTTCAACAAGTTAGGGAATATACCTGTTCTGAATATTTTATTAGCAATATCTGCCAAAACTAGCGATATATCTGCAGTAACCAGTTTTATTCTAGAAGGCCGCAAAGAGTCCAGGCCTGGTCCCGTGACTTTAAGGGAAGAAATGACATTAAAAACTTCTTCTGATGAAACCGGACGAAGGAAGAAAGACCGAGAGCTGCGTGGAAGATGAGGTAGAACGCTAGGTGAAGGCATGTTTTGGCACGCGACAAAATGATCACTAAAAACATTAGAGATATCAACCTCGTTAGTGTATTCCTTATTGTTGTAAACTATTTTTTTTAATACCAGTATCGGACTCCGTAATATTAAGAAATTCTTTAATAAGCTCCCAATTACGCCTGTTATTTCTTCCGTTTTGAATTACCCGCCGTTCATAATAGTCCTGTTTTGCACGCTTAAGGACACGGGAAAGAATGTTGCTATAATTTCTTAGTTTAGCTCGCAATGATGCGTTGAAAGGCTGCAATTTAACCTTCAACGCTCTTCTTATGGCGTGTTTAGGTTAGTAAATATTTTCGATATTTTTTTTCAAGTCATAGCGCTGGCGTGGACAGTGGGAACGAAAGTAGGGAAGCCCACGGCACTGCTTCTCGCTTCAACGCTCTTCGTGGACAGCCTATCAAGAATTACAACTTTTAAACTTAGGGGTGATCGTCAACAGAGAGCACATTTGCTGGTGTCAGGGTTACCACTGGTGGCTACGTTTCGCCAAATTGACGAACTTGAGTAGCGCGTGGCGAAGTGAATTTATAAATGATGACATGGCTTATTTTTGGCGAGTTTTCGCTAAGGTCACAATTGAATTATGGTTTATGTGGTTACTGTCTTGGGCGACAACATTATCTATGTTTCTTGAATTAGACCCACCAGAGAAGGCGCACATGACGGCTGATTCGGCACGGCGGTCCTGGGGTGCGATTTAGCGGTTGCGAAAAACCGCTTCACCTAACATCGCGTGATTGGTCAGAATCGATCTTCTTCTGACGGCAGCAAGAGTGTCCAGTCGTACCGCGGGCATGTCGGCCGGTTCATTTTTCGAACCGCTGTAACATTTCGCCCCTGTAACACGTGCATCTCCGAAATTTATCCATGTCTAGGAGGTACTGGTGTCCACTAGCAACATCCCAGGAAAATGCAAGTTAGCGCACTGCTCCGCGTGCCCCGAGGCGGCGGCGTTAGGCTAGTTTCTCGCTCAAGTATCTCTAAAATCTCCCCTTCTCAAGTTTTACAATGGGCTAGCTCTGATGATGTTCTTCCATAGCTCCGATTCACGTGACTAGCATGGCGACAGCGCATCTTGTGAGGCTGCGTCTCCTCGCTGCTGCAATGCCTTCTACTTGGGTGTGTAGGCATTACTTTTGTTAATTTGGCATGCTTTTCGGGTACACCAGCAAGTCCGCTTGTTCGGACAGCCTTCAGAAGCTGCACTGAGGTGAAGGTGCAGTGCAAGCTTGAACTCACAGACAGCGTGGTGCAAGCAGTGCGACGACTACCCAGTATACATTCGAAGTTGCTTGAACCCAGTATACTCCGCGTTGCTTTGTCATTAAGTTGATGGATTGCTTGACTTGATGCCTCTGCATCGTGCCAGCTGGGTCTTTCGGGCTCCATTTTGAGTATGAACTTTGACCTTCGTCTGCGGCAAAAGATATCGTCGAACTACGTCCTTCAAGGGGAAGTTTTTCGGTAAGTGACGGGAGGCTCTTCTGGGGTTCGCAGTATATGCCACTCGTGTCCCCTCCATGAAACATCGGAACGTGTGTCGGAGCCACGTATAGGTGTATCTAAGGCCGAGGGGTTAATACGCGGTGTTCTGTGCAGTAAAAATTATTTACTGCTTAAAGCCTTTTCCACTCTTAACTCTGCGCGTGTGCCATAAAAAACAATTGCTTATGACATTTTACTTTGTCTGCATGTTCATTAATTGTATCCCTCAGAGGCATCTGACAGACATGTTTATATATGTGACAATACCAAATGGACAGTTGTGCGAGACATCACATTAGTTCACAATGAATATGTATGAGATTTACTAATGATCGGATCCTCTAAGACTGCTGTCGTGTTACCTTCAACAAACCCTCTAATAAAAAGCGCCTTTAATGACCAAAAATAAGCGCACAAAGTGAGTTCAAATACGGTGCACGTGAAGCTGTCTGTAGACGTTTTCGTGCTTTTCACTGGCTTTACCCCCACTTCTCTTTGAAACGAACGAACAGGGACGGAAGGATGCGTCCCATTCATAAGAAAATGGTGAACCTCGCGCCACCAAGCGCAGCTCCAAGTCGAAGAAATCAAGCTCTCCCATCGTGGCGCGGGCGACGCGACTAGCATTTCGGTGCCGAATAGGCTCCGCAAAGTTGGTTCTAAACTATTGGCTTGAATTTCTCACGAAGTCGTAACAACGTCAATATAAATTCAGCGTTTCAGATGGTACTGCATTCTACGGGGCTACACAACATTAGAAGAGTTTATTACTACAGTCACGCTATACATATTCTGTGTGGCGACCTTTCTGGCGAAATTTCAAACAAAATGGCGACTCTTGGCGACTTTTCACTCGTTGTTTGGCGAAATTCACTTGAAACTGAGTGGCCACCCCGGCTGGTGTTACCGTCCAATATGTGTTAAACCAGGGCTATATTATAGGGCAGGACACTCGAAGTTAGTAAAGAGGAGTATAATGAAAGCAAGATTCATGGCTGCTCTGCAGAAATTGTATGTGCATCTCCTAAACCTTAGTTTTTAGTGTCACGCCTAGAAACACCAGAAATCGGGCTACCATCGCAGCTAATGTGCTATGCGTGCAACATTCTAATCAAAGAGATAAATGGCAGCGAAAAGGGAGGCAATCTGGAATCAGCGACATCGAAAAAACCCCAAGAATATGGCCTTCATTCCGTATGTGCAGAAGTTGGGGCGTAACTTGAAGCGCGCGCACGCACGCACACACACACACACACACACACACGCGCACACACACACACACACACACACACACACACACACACACACACACGCACGCACACACACGCACACGCACACACGCACACGCACACGCACACACGCACGCACACACACACACACACACACACACACACACACACACACACACACACACACACACACACACTGATTATCCGAAAACAAAAGCCGAAATTTATTCACTGCACGATTCCTCGCATTTCTGCGTTCCCAACATAATCTAAACAGCATGCTCATTCGCCGACTGTACAGACAGGTCCTACTTCCCTCACTCACATATGCATCGCCAGCGGGGTGGCCTTCCCACCCTGCACGCTTCCTAAGAGACCGTGTATTATCACTTTAACGATCAGTCTTAATATCTATCACAGGCACGTTTCATACCACCAGCGAGTTGTGACTTGCACTACGTCGTCGGTTACGGAACTGTAAACCAGTCGTGCTACCTTTACGGAATGCAGAAACATGCGCCTATTTCCTCTCATTTGAACCACTCTTCTTCTACCAGTGCACTCCCGCTTTCCGCTTGTTACAAGGACGCTCTCGCTGCTGGAAGCTCTCACTGCTACGTTCTACTTGGCACTCACATTACCACAGTCTTCATCTCCTGCCTTTACTATACAAGGAAAAGCCCTGCAGGCCTCGCTACCGAATACATATATATATATTCTTTCAATTGACTTTCCCGCAAAATTTTTTTTTTGAGAACACTTCCCCTTATTTCTTTATGGTGCAATTGGCTTTAAGCCCGATATACCTCCTGGTGGCGCGGGCTACCCCCACTTTATTTAAATTTTTTTCCATAACAGGGGGACAAATTTAACACTCGAACACACACACGCACACGCGCGCGCGCGAGAGAGAGAGAAACAAGAAAACGAAAACAATGGCGTGTTTGTGCCGCCAATAAGCAGAAGGATTCAGGTGTTTGCTCCGTTAAACACGCCAAATCCAACCAGTATGTGAATCGCATAAAAGGTTTCGCATATATGATCCCTTTTTTTCGGGTAAGGTTTGCCTAAGGTATATGCCTAAACGATGGTAAGGTAGATGCCTAAACGAAAGGGTTAGAGAACACTACGCATCTCTGAAAGCTTCAGGCCTTCTGATCTCGTAGCGCGTTCAGAAAAAAACCCAGGCCTGCGCAGAAGACGCAGCACAGTGGCAGCGTGAGCTCAGGTTTTGCTGCGGGCTCTCATTCTTCTCTTTCAGCCTTGCTCTCTTCCAGTTTCTGCACTCCCTCTTCCTTACATTATCTCCTTTCTCTGCATTCTTTTTTCTTTTTCGTCGTCATCCGGTTCCTCTTTTACTTCATTGTTGTATACGTCTTCCTCATCGTCACCACCGTCTTTCTTCTCTTCTTCTTCATCGTCGCCTTTTTTTCTCATCCCCCTTGATGAAACCATAGCCGGCTGCTCGGAACATATGATGTAGCGAAAGACTATTCCTAGGAACCGGAATGGTGACTGACACTGATGGGAATGCTGTTACATTTGCTCCAACCTGCTATATTTCATGAGTGCTCCTACATTCATGCTACAAATTTATTTATTTATTTATTTATTTATTTATTTATTTATTTATTTATTTATTTATTTGCTTACTTACTTACTTACTACTACCCTCAAGGCCAAAGGCATTAAAGAGCGGAGTGGGTTACAGCAAATGAACATAAAAAAAATAATAAAAGAACAGTTAGAACGTTCAAGCACAAAGAATTCTGAATAATGCAGTTTTAGCTAGGGTTAAATCGTCGTAAGAAATTGGTGATAAAGTACGACAGTAAAATGGTAAATACAAAATACAAATGCACTTAGGTTACAAACATATAGTAGGAAAAATGCTTCGATTATACAATGTTAGCTAAAGACGCTCGAAACCTCTGGTTATCATGAATGGATACGATTTCAGCAGGAAGGTGGTTCCATTCCGTGGATGACCGAAGGAAAAATGATTGCAAAAAAAAAAAAATGAAAGAAGCTGCACTAAAAGCTTCTCTAAAACATGACCTCGGAGATTTCGAGCAGGTTATTGTTGCCACTCCCAACCTTGGAGGCTAGGTACTCGCGGTGTAGCCTTTGTGGGAGCAGGGCATCACAGGAGCTTTTTTTCGTGGCCATAATATTACTTGTATTGTGACGATGCGCACGGATTAATTCCAAAAAATTGTACCACACATTGTACCGCAGCTTCCATTATGCGTTGATTAAAAATAAGTCTCATGAGTCGGTTTACGAATAAGTTATAACAAAGCACCGATATAAATGCGAGAACTAGGTGGTAGCACCGCAGGTAACTGCGAAGGCCTCTGAAAAATTATTCGGCCGCCCAAGTTCAAATGTTCTTGGTGGAGGAGTGCACTTCTAATGAGTTATTTTCTAGGACACGTCAGGGACAGCTTCTTTCGACTTTGTTATGTCTGAAAACAAGCTACACCACCTTATTTCTTGTACGTGGAGGTCGCTTGCAGGGTACTTGCCTATTCGGTGATGCGCCTTCCCTTTTTTCTAAGTACTTGCAAAAGAACCACGAAGGCCTTACTTTTCATACTATTTTCATTGTCCACCAGCACTGCTCTCTGTCGTGGCTCCGTGATCGATGCAAAAAGAAAGCATATGTACAGTGTATTAATCACTTGACAGCTGGGGCCCACAGTAGTTTCATTTTACTTGCTCATTGTCCTTTGCATGCAGCCTTGTAACTTCAATTTAGTGAAGTTGCGCATAAATATCTTCCCTAGTGACGTTCATTATACACAGTGTCCTATGAACGTAGTGTTATTCTTTTTTTACGACTACGTACTTTGTGCTGTAACTTTGTATTGTCTGTCCTGCTTATGTCCTGAGTTCTCGCTCGAGCAGCCACTGTGGACTTCGCGCGGTAGCCATCGCTGGCGCGCGCGCTTCCTCGGCAGACATCAGACGTGCTGCCTACTGCGTAGCAGCGCCTCGTTCATGTGCTCCGTTCCGGGCGTCTCGCATATATACAATGCCCTCGCCACATAGCGCTCACGCGAATGCGTCTACGAGTGCAGGAAGGAGCCCGCTCGCTTGGTGCCTCTGTGCTGGGCCAAGTTTCTCGATGGTGCAAAGGTCGCGCGGTGTGAAGCAAGTACCAGAAGACATAAAAACAACATAACTTAGCTCGCACCCCTGCTGGGTCGCTGTCTCTGCTGCTCGACCCTCAAATGGTGCCTTAAGCAGCTGCATGAAGCCCACGTTCACTACAGTTCAGACTTGCCCCTAAAGCTGCTGGTCTTACATCGTATAACATATCATGCATTGCTACCGCAGTCATTCCTTCGCCCTTCTGGCGGAAGCTGTGATTTTTTTTTCTTGTTCCAAAGTACACATACTAAAATTGGAGCGACACAGAAAAGATTAGCATGGCCCCTGCTCAAGTATGGTGCGCGAAATCCTGAAGCATTCCACATTTATTTATTTATTTTTTTTTGATGGACGACTACTCTCTGCGGAGAATATCCTGGGTCCATGGCCTACACGCTTCTGCATGTTCAAGGCTGCAAAGGCGCTGCTGTGCTTCCTGAAGTTGACCGCACTCGACGGTGCGTCGTGCATGTCTTCTTACTAACTTTCCTCCTGTTTATTTCTTCCTGCCATTTTTTACTCTTTTCTTCCCTATCTTTCTGATCTATTTATTTCTTCCTCTCAAAAGGCAGGCCGGCGTTGTGCCTTTGTCAGTGGCAGTTGTCAGTCTGGTCTTTCTATTTCCTTCATATGTCCTTGTGCATATATGTTTCCATATCAAATAAATAATAAATATTAATAATCCTTCCTCTATCTTATCTATTATTCCTCTTTCCCCCTCCCCAGGCGTAGGGTAGCCAACCGATCACGTGCTTGGTTAATATTCCTGCCTTCCCTCTTCATTTCTCCCTCTCCCTCTCTTTCTTGCATATTGAAACTGATAGCGATTACAGACATGGTGGGTGGCGGACACCATCGTCACCAATTTCGGTTTGTGTAACGAGTAGTGATGCAGCACTATCGATAGCATTATCGATACTATATATATATGAATCACTATCGAACTATCGATGGTGTAAAATACTATCGATAGTTCAGTCACTATCTCACTATCGATGGCGTAAAAGCTATCGATGACACCATAAATAGTAGCATCGACAGTATCATCGATTGTGTCAATACACTGTCTGTATATAGTATAAAAAACCGCCATTTTTTGCCTACTTCTGAAGTTTCGGACCTACTCGATCCATCCCCTGATCTAGAAAAGCAAGCGAATGAAGGTAGATATCGTGAACCAACTAGCAGATACGTCCGCGAATTCGCGAACGAAACGGAATGCGCCCGAGGACGTACAAAACAAGCAGAGAAAGCAATATCGGCGGTGCAAGGTTGAACAGTTCTCCAGTAGCGGAAAGGAACCGTTACATGCGTAAAGCAGAGTGGCTTCAAATTTATATTGCATTTTGTGATTTAAGAATAAAAACTTCATGAACTAATCTTGCCGGTACGGCGTAACTGGTTACCTTTGAGTATGAATTTATGGGTGGACATGTCCCGGCACTTTCAGTGCGGAAATAACTTATTTAATTCGCCAAAAACTGCTCGTAAGTTAACTGAACGGAGTATTGCAGACAATGCGCCATCGCATGTCTTGGCGATATCGCCGGCCAACAACAGCGCGCTTATTTACAAAACAGCCTATAGTACCACCGATTGCGCTCCCGATTGTATAACTATCGATTATACTATCGATACTTCATCGATACTAATGCTATCGATTGCACTATCGAGAGCTTCAAAAAATATCGATGCTATCAATAGTCAATTTACCTACAGTTCTGCGTCACTTGAAACGAGCCCATAACAGCTTACGCTGTAAAATGTGCTTGTTATCCCGTGTTTCACAATACTGAGATAATCTTATAAGGCATAGAGATAAATTAACTTGTGACGTAGTGGAAGCTTACCACTTAAAAAAAAAGAAAAAGCATGACTGTGTCATTCAAGTCATGATTATGTTGCATGACAAGGAATATGCTTTTCTTGACGCGTGTATTATCTATTAACACCGGTATGTAGCGTTACTGGGCTTAGCACTTTTCTTTGTCCTAAGGACTTTTTTTTTTTTTTGACGTCTTGTTCTGCTACGCATGCGTAAGCATGCCCTGTATTGCTTTTCAGATGTTTTTCTGTTCAATAAAAGTCAGCGCTGTCATGTCAACTTACTTTCTCTGCGCATTTGTCCGCTTCAAAGCTATTGCTTGATAATGAATGTAGTACTCGAGGATTAGGGCTTGATTCCCGGCCACTTTTGCCGCACCTTCACGGGGCCGCACGAAAAAAAGAAAAAGAACACACCAGAGCAGTGCACTTTTATTTCGGTGCGCGTTGATAAACCACGGCGGGTAGTCAAAATTAATGAAGAGTTCCCCGCTACGGGGCTCTCCCTAGCCGCATCGCCGTTTTGGCACGTAAAATAGCAGAATCAAATTTTAAAGCCTCAACGCATCTTCGAAGCGCTGAGGCAGCACACCTTCCTTCCACACTGCGAGAAGAAAGCACCCCGCGAAACGACCAGCCATCTTACTCGCCCAACCCGTAGCACACGCAGCATATTATGTGAAACCTTATTTGCACGAGCCGCCTATATTCGCCGAGTCGTGCGGAACGGTGCGCGGTGGGGCCGTGCGAAGAGAAGACGCAGGCTCACCTGCTCCCACTTTCTTTCTCGTTACGGCTGACTCACCTGAACAGACCCCACTCCACTTTTCGTTTTTGTTATAATATACTGTCAGTCCTCATATACCGTAACGTGACATTATAAATTGGAATTATAACTAGCTCATAACCAACAGGACGTCGCTACTCAGAATTCGGTTTACCGTGCGTTCATGACGTAAGAATCGAGAGGGGCGTATTATGAAACCTGGTGCAAGTATCTTCTCTCGCTCTAAAATCCGCTCAACCTTCTTTTTTTATATAGTCCTCATATGATCCTGAAATACTATATAGTCGGCGCGCCTGTCATCGCAGCGCCTGCCTCGGAAATAATCGAAGGCAACGGCGAAGAAGAACTACGGGAATCACGGCCGTTCTCCTGTATGGGGAGTACGATATATAGTGAAATGCGACGCGGCCGACTTTGAACGAGCCCATAAAGGGCTATCGCATTTCACTTCATTTTGTTCTCACTCCTCGCTGCATATATGTATACCCTCTTTAGTCGTCACAAGACCTCTATTCGTGCTCCACACGATCGATCAGTTGACCAAGCGGCGAAAGCCTTCCCTCTCCTCCGTCTTTTCCTTCTCCGCTAATGATCCGTCACAATGATGAGAGGGCCCCCACCGGCACGTGCGCGCGGTTAACAAGATGCAGACTCGCCGAGCAAGAGGAGGGGGTGTCAGCGGTGAGCGATTGCTCAACTTTCCTAAGGAACAACGGCCGGATCGAAAGGCGACCCTTATGAACGCGGCGCGCTCTCTCCATACGAGCCTGGGCATTAGGAATGAGATCGACTCAGTATAGCGACGGTCTTTGGCGCGTTTGACGTTCAACAGCGTCTCTGTTTCTCTAGGCGACTAAACGTAGAGCCAATAAACAGGAAGTATTCATAGGAAATATATTTGATGCGCCTATAGCTTGCCCGCGACGCATGGGCAGCAGCGATTAAATTCGCCAAAAACAGCGCGTACATGATCAAAAGTTGGGACAGTTCGGCGAGTTGATACTGAGAGCGCTTTGCCCTAGTGGTGTCTCTTACTGGTCCGTGTTCGAGTTGCGCAGACAGTTATGAAGGGTTTACATTATTTGTCGAGTGCTGGTTTACTAACCCGAAATTTCATAAATTTCGGTGCATTTCAGTGCGCAACACATTAAAGGCAAGCTACGGCGCCGTTTGCAAAGGTACAACGAAGTTCATACGACTCCGCTTTCAGCACTTTCTAACAGAGCCTCTGTGAACGACGACGTAGTCGACGGTGACCGCGAGATTTAGACATAAAAATCGATAGAGACGCGTAACACTGCTTACTCGCGCGGATGCGAAAATACGTTTGGTCAGTCAGATGGCTACGACGTGTCGTGTGCAGTCAAGCGGTCACTATAGACACATCTTTAGTCAGCCAGAGGAAAACAGCCGCGGTGGCGTTGGTGAAGCTTACTCGTTTAGCATTCCGGGAACCTGGGTTCCGTCTCCACAAGGACTGGAAAATTTCACTTTTCATTTTATTTTCTTTGCTGGAGCCTCTCTGAGAAATTGCCGTAAATTCGGGCACCATTTAAGAAAACATGACGCCACGATGACGTCATCAAGTATATATATAAGAGATGACGTCCTTTCACGACATCATGTGATGACGCTCCGGCAGATGACATCACTGCCGTAAAAAGGTTGGACGATCCCTAAGCATATTCTTATGAGATGAGAACGCGAAAGCGTTTCTTTTGGCTAGATTGTCGTTGCGGAGGAGTGCTGCAAACTGGTGTTGCCGAGTTGAATTATAAAGAATGAGGCAATGTGGGAGGCCCGATTTTCTTTATTTACATGATCTGATGCCATCAAAGTGGTGTCCACACTCCACATGTCCCCTTCTGCTTCGTCTTCCAGGCAGTATATGCAGATATGCCCGGGCAAGTCTCGGGCATATCGTAGTAGTACGACCGCCGCGGCGTTGTGGGTGGTGTCATTAGACAGTCACCGGTGTGGTCGCCGTCTTATCGTTTCGGTGACGGCGTACTTGGGCCGGGGTACATCGACACTACCATGGCCTTGTGATCCGAGTAGGTGGAGACATACATCACATCTCGCAAAATGTGTAGGTCGTTGGTGAATGCGAGATCGATGCACGTATGTGCGTCTCGACGTCGTGATGGCCTCAGTGGGCGTCTTCAATTCGAGATTGAACTCGGCACGCATGGCGGCAAGGAACGATGGGATAGCTGGGGTGTTCGCGCTCCGAGTGTTGCTACGGCGACGCCATGCAGCTGAGCGCGCGCTTTCGCCAACGCAGCGAAGAAACGCGGCGACGCGGCCGCACGCCGCTAGAGGTAGCTGCAGCGCAGC
Organism: Hyalomma asiaticum; assembly: GCA_013339685.2. NCBI lineage: Eukaryota > Metazoa > Arthropoda > Arachnida > Ixodida > Ixodidae > Hyalomma > Hyalomma asiaticum. The sequence continues at coordinate 345,345,201 of CM023481.1, read as the reverse complement.
GAACAACGGGAAGCTGAACATAGCCGCGATTGAAATAAGTAAGAGACGGTTAGAATACTGGTGGCAGAAAACTAGAGAGAACGTACAAAAATAATTATAGGGAAAAATATGGAATTTCTGCCATAAGGGGCAGGGAACTGGGATATGAAATTCCGTTTTTGATATGGCATGATCGATTTGATTGAAGTAAATTTAAAAGGCATGAGGAAAATTAAAAGAGAAAAAAAAAGTTCTTAAATCTTCTTACGAGCCTGGTGGCGCACATGTCACCGCCCCGTTACAAAGGGGAAGCTCATACCATCCATCCATCCACGCGCGCCGACTGCCGCTGCGGCTAGTGTTGGCGCGGCGTCACTTCCGGTGGGAGACTTCACGTGCTTTCCGGGCACGGCTTTTGCGGGTGCTTTTTGCGGACGGGAGCTGGGCGCGCGCTATCGCCAACCTAGCCAAGAAACGCTATCGCATAAATATTGGCCGCTTTAACGAGATCATAACAGCTTACGATATAAAAGGGGGAGGAGAAGGAGGTGAAAGACACCAAGAGAAAAGAGACGATGACGATGGGAAAGAAGGAGAGAAAGAAGACAAAAAAAAGTAGCGAGAAGACGACGTCGATGAATAAGACTACAATGTAAAAGAAAAGGAGGAATAAGAAAAAAAGGGGAAAGAAGAAGAAAGATAAAAAGACGACAATGAAGAAGTAGAGGCAGACGACAAGAACGTAGAAGACGAAGAAGAGCACCAAGAAAGGGAGGAACAGCACGATGGCGACGTAGATTACGAAGCAGAAAAAGAAGGCAACGAAATAGCGAGAACTACAGGGGGATGAGGTGCAGGAACGGAAGATGATGAAGAAGACCGAAAGAGAAGACCCAGCAAAGTGTATCTTCCGTGTGACTGTGCTGCGTCCTCTGCACAGGCCTTCGGGTTTTTTTATCACCTAACTCATGGCAAATCTGTCAAAGCGTATGTATGTGCGGCACGGTTGATTAGGCTAACAGATACAACATGTATTAACGCGATAGCGTTAGAGAGCTCGTTTCGCAGAAATACCGCCGTCGGTGTCGGTGCGTGAGCGAAAAATCGGCGTGAGCGAAAAATCGAGAAAGATGCAAATAAAATGAACAATGCAAATCTTCGGTCCCACTAAGGATCGAACCCGGGCCGTTTGCGTGGCAAGCAGGTGTCCTACCACAAAGCCACGCTGCTTTTTTTTTTTTTTTATTGCAGTACAAACACAAAACAGTGCAAACACAAAAATAACACTTAGAACCCGCCAGCGTCTATGAGGCTGGTTGTATATGCTTGTGAACTTTCAGATGTTTTAAGTTATCTATTATACGAATAAGTTCCTCATCAGCTTCTAGGTACTTTAGTACTTCACCAAGTTTCGTGACGTTTTCAACAAAATGAGCATTGACAGATCGTGTATGAGGATCAGCGTTCCTTACATCCATGCGTGACCTCCATATGCTATAAAGTCCTAAAAGCATAAACAGGTCATAGGGGACACTATTTCCTTGTACAGGCAAGAATCGTATACCATAGGGATCTATTGGGAGTTCCTTCTTCAGTGTTCTTTGCAGCACATCCCAGTAAAAGACTGCATCCCAACAGTCAATAAAGACATGCTCAATAGTTTCCGGTTTACGACATAAAAGGCAATTGACTCCCCAAGGCACGAACATACCTCGTTGTTGGAGCCATGTTTTAACTGGTAAGGTGCCTGTGTGAAGTTCAAAAAAGAACGTTTTTACCCTGCCAGAAACTAACATTTTCTTGACGCGTTTAAGGACGTTACTTCCTTGTCCCTCCCGATAAATAGATCTATAAATCGGAAGGGGAAGCACTACGTCTATGAGATCTTTTAACAGTCTTTTCCTTGGGACATTGCTTAAGTACTCAATAGAGAATTTGCCTATGAGGAACCTAAAGGAAGATACAACCTCGCATAAATAACGGGATACTCTATATTGGCCATTTTCTACCGTGGAAACAACAAATTCTGGTATTGCGCCCGGTAACATTACTTGAATTATTGTGCGGATAAAGGGGTCTTGCTGATCTCTTAGGAATAAAAACCTGCTGGTCACCTGTTTCAAGAACAGGTGAGATAAACCCAACCCTCCATCTCGGACCTTACGGAAAAGATTAGTCCGCGACGTTCGTTCAAACTGAGAATTCCACACAAATGTCGCAAAAACTCTGTGGAATCGCTTAATTCCGCTTCTAGTGCAGTACAATACCTGGAGGAGATACCATATCTTCGCTACCAAGAAAATATTACATATAGTAGACCGGGCAAATATTGACAAATCTCGTCCTGCCCAGCACAAAGTCCTTCAAAGCCACGCTGCTACTTGGAACTGCCTCGGAAAAAGAACCACATAAATGTTAGGTAGTGGAAGGAGTCTCCTTAACGCATTTTGTTCGGCAGGTGTCACGACGAAAATGAGCCCATTCGGCAATTTGTAGGAGGAATAAACTTTATTGAGCATATCAAGCAAACAGCTAACGTTAGATAATGTGCTGCCATCTGTGACACATTGTGAAAAACATGTCTCGACTACCATGGCCTCCGAGACGGCGAGCGGGCCCGCCATCCCGAAGGCCATGTGACGACAGCAGAGCCTATAGGGTTCCGCCGTTCTAAGACAGGGAACATATTGCCACGTGCATTTATCTGTGCTAGCGTTGGTATTCCAGTGACAGTTTCTTTCGGCGGCATGGTTTGCACCGACGCGTCGCTGTAGCGTTGGAGCCGCGTTTGTTAAAACTGTGGCTCGTGTTCTGTTTCACCATGTCACGAGACGCTCGCGCTCGAAAGCGTTCCTTGTCGCGAATATAAGTGCCGGACCGGTGAGAGCGCGCGGCCATTCTTGCCGCCGACGCTCGACTGCGCATGCTGTTTTCGCCGTCGCCGTTGTCCGCCGCGGTGGTGTAGTGGTTAAGGTACTCGGATGCCACCCAAGAAAACGCGGGTTCGATCCTGGCCGCGGCGGTCGCATTTTCGATGGAGGCAAAAATGCCAGAGGCTCGTGTGCTGTGCGTTGTCAGTGCGCGTTAAAGAACCCCAGGTCGTCTAAATTTCCGGAGACCTCCACTACGGCGTCAATATTGTATCTCTTTCACTCCCTTTCCCCTTCCCCCACGGACGCTTAGCCGTGCTCCCTACATGGGCTGCAGAACTTAGCGTCTTTCCCTTAACTAATCCACAATCATCATCATCATCATCATCATCATCATCATCATCATCATCCGCCGTAGTCTAGCCAGAGCTTGCTTTTGGGCACAGGTTCGTCCGAATAAAATTTCACTCTTTTCATAGTCTCTTCGTCTGGTGTGTTCATGAAAGACCGTTACGTGAACGTGACAATATCATATCAAGCAAACAGCAAACATTAGATGATGTGCTGCTTGCCGTTTCACCGACCATAAGGCGATGCTTGTTGCGGTTGGCCGGAAGAGGTCTCCGAAGAACAAATCGAACAGTTGTCAGATAGTTAACGCAAGAAGGACGACAGAATGTGACCATTTAGGAATGAAAGTGCTATTAAATAGATCGGAAACCTCTACCATTACCATAGATATGTCGCGCGCGCGCGCGCGTCTGTGTCTGTGTTTGTGTGTGTGTGTAACAACACACACTGATAAGTATGCACTGAGTGGTTGAAGTGCACACTAGGGACCGGATTTCGCTATCGCGTTCAACTCTTAAAGGCGAAGCTTAAGGGTCCCCCAATTTTTGTGGAGCGAGCATGCGTTGTGCCTAAATCGCGTCGTCGTTAGCGGTCATATGCTGGCTATACAAGAAATCATCGGTTCATCCGCACCGCGAAGATAGTCGGACAGCGAAGCTGTCTTAGTTTTGCAGGGACGGCGTGGTTAATCCGCCGCTAAGTTTGACACACGCGCGCTTACACCTGATTGGTCAGAGCGAGATCACTTGAGCTGCCGGCTAAGGCACTGCCGTTTCAGCATACGCTTACGACTACGCTGTCGGTACATGTTAATTAAATAAAATCATTTAAATAGTGGAATAGGCTATCTTAAAAACAAGTGCATTGTGTGAATGAATATGAATTTATTGAGTACTGGTAGGCCCTGCTATAACATGAACGATGATGTATTTATGTGTGACCTATTTATGTCTGTATTTATGTATTATTTGAATATGTACGAATGAAGAAGTATTTCATTTGATGTTGTAGCCTCCTGCTATAACGCCTACGGGCGCTGCGGGGTCTCTGATGAATAAAGGATATTAGGCAAAGCAGATTGCGCTGTAAAAGTCAGACTTGTTAGATAATATGTGCCACTTGCTCCTGTTGCCATATTCTCGATTCTGGCGTTCGCCGCTCGGCGGACAGCGCTAATAATGCTCAGCTACGGTGGCTAGCCCAGCTTTCAGTATCTCCGATGGCTGCGCCGGTGAAACAACAGTGGTGACAAGTTGCGCAGAAAAGGGTCATCATGTCGCAAAAAAATCCGTCACCATCATCACGTCGTCGTCATCAGTGGGCGACACGGCAGCAGCATTGCAGCTCCGTTCAAGCCATGTCACTCTCTTGCACACTTCCTGGCTCTCTTCACCGACGTTGGATCCACGGCCCTCATGCCACAGCATTTTGGCTTCTGCTCAACCATGTTGGATTCGCACCTGCGTAGTGACGACCGCCGCCGTCGGCTCGCTGACTGTTCAGCTATACAAGTGGAGCGACGCCATGATATGGCCTACCTGACACCTGCCGACCATCCAGGTGACGTCAGTGGCGTCTCGCTGGACTGTCCAATCGTGAAGCCGGGCTCCTTGACACTGAAATTGCAGGGTATCAAATCATGGCCGATGTTCTGGCCCTTCAGTGGGCGAGAAAGCAGCAGCATTTCAGCTATGTTTATGCCATGTCTCTTTCTTGCGCAGGAACATTATGTAGACAATGCTGATTGCATACGTTAAGATAATAAATTCTTGCTGCTGTTTTCTCGCCCACCTAGGAAAATCGATTTTGTTTTGGATGATCTGTGGTTCTTCTTATTTTTTTTAAAGTTTTTTGTTCTAAGAGTATCTTGCCGTGTGGAGACGTCGAGGAGAACCCTGGTCCCATGACAACAAGGCCAGCTGAAACAGGCTCACGGTGTATGGTCCGCACCACTAGCCCTTCTACTTTTCTAGCTTGAGCAGATCTGTGAGTGCTACAGGCACCACAACTATCGATGATCCTTTCCGTTCAAGCGAACATCAGAGTGCTTCTAAGTTGTCATTAGAAATACTTCGAGTTCAGAAAAAAAAATAGCTCAGGATATGCAAGAAATGAATGGCTTCCACCAAGCGTTGGATGAGAGGTTAACTTCACTTGAGACCACACTGAGCAACCTTGAATCACTACTACTGATTCTGGTAGACACGATGGTAACCAAGGCAGGGTTGCTTCCAATATCAGCTCCCTCAATAAAAAGTCAGTTTGCGTATCTCAAAAAATGAAGATCTTCAAAATCGCTTACTTAGAAATAACCTTGTTTTACACGGACTTAGTGAACCTGTTGACGAAAGCAATGAAGCATTTCTGAAGTTTGTCGCGCTTTTTCTCGGATAAACTGCAGCTTGGCTGTGCAGGAGGAGGAGGAGGAAGAAAACAGAAAGGCAGGGAGGCTAACCAGAGAGCGTCCGGTTGGCTACCCTGCACTGGGGGATTGGGAAAGGGTAATATAGAAAGATGAAAGAGAGAAGAGGGAAAGAGAAAGGTGGCTGATCATGGCAGACAACACGCGGACGCGTAGGGCATTGTACTATATAGTACGCAGTGAAGGACGTTCGCACCAGCCCGTCTTTCTCAAGAAGGAAAGCTGCGCTTTACTGCCTTGTGGGCCTCCGAGTGATGGGGACGGCGTTTCAGTAGCATCTGTACTAAGAATGGCCGATTGTCCATTTAATATTGAAAGATGTCGCAGGATTGATAAATTTAGAACGGAGGGAGTCCATCCTGTTATCATAAAACTGCTTGATCATAGCGACAAAGTCCGAATCTTGAAAGGAGGGCTTGAAAACACGGCCAAGTCAGATTTTCAGCTAAGCGAAGACTTCTATGCTCACGTTTGTTCTATCCACAAGAAGACTCCGGATGCTACAGAATCTCCGCTCAAACGGTCATACTGTACGTTTAAGATTTGATCATGCTTTCGTCGATAACATCCGGTATAACTGCAACAACATTAGTAACTGCCTTGTCAAAGCATCTCGCAGTTCTAATAGTTCGTCGCGAAGCACCACCCCGAGTGCTCACTGACGGCCACCGCATCCGTGTAATAACCTGACCCTTTTAAATGTTAGTGCTAGAAGTCTTGTGAACAAGTTTCCCGAGTTTATTTCCCTGTTTTCATCCTATCCTCCCCAAAGTGGTGGTGTAACAGAAATTTGGCTAAGTATAGCGATATATGATTCGGAAGTAACACCACCGAGTTTTATAGTCATGAGATCTGATCGTGCTTGTGGTAGAGCAGGAGGTGTAGCTGTATTTATTCGCTGTGACCTTGGTTTTATTGCGATAACAATTATATAAACTGTCTCGGCTGGTTTTTGCCGTCCCCGCCGTCATGAACCGTATATGTGTAACATTTAAAATGAAATTTATATATATATATATATATATATATATATATATATATATATATATATATATATATATATATATATATATATATATATATTAAAGTCCCAAAGAAAATTAAGTCAGATGAATGCTTCCGAAGCGCGGAATCAAACCAGGAACCTGTCGCTCCGCAACGCGTGGCGCTAACCACTACGCCACGAAGAGCATATGCTTCAGGGAGCTAACGGCGAGCCTTATATACACACCCTTTACCGCTGGCAGGACTCAGAGACGGCAGGCGCTTATAAGCGTTTCTTCATTATCAGCGAGATGGCGCGAGGAGCGCAGCGGGCGCATTTAAAAGTCGTCGGCCAGCTCGCTCGTTTCTTCTATTTGCGCGGGGCCTTGCCCTTCTGCTGTCTGCTCGCGCGGTTTCTCGTGGTGAGAGGAAGAGGGATGTTTCGAGCTTTGACCGCGATGTCCGCGCTGATGTTACGGGAGCGCACGAAAGTCACACGAGCTCAAGGGACGGCGCTAAACGAACAAACAGAAGATGAGCGCGAACTATCAATTGTCACAGCTCGACACTTGAAGCACGCTAGTTTACTTCGCTGCTTCGGCCGCCTTTGCAACAGGAGCGCTGTTCAAACTGAGAGTATCCATTGTGACAGCTTATTCGCGCTCGCTCGGTGCATATCTGTGCGTTCGTTTCGTGCGTGCTTCACTTGATAGTTCGCGCTCCTCTTCTGTTTGTTCATCTAGCGGCCTCCCCTAGCTTTGTATGTGTAGCTTTGTGACACGCAACGTATAAAGCCCTTCGTACCAGCGCGCGCTGCCTACAGGAGGCGCTCACTTAGCAAGTGCATATTTGCTACAATTATTATTGCTCCTGAAGCTGCGAGCCTCACTTCGTATAGCATTACAGTTTCTTGCTATGGCATTCATTGCCTCGCCCTTGCGGCGAAACTGTGACTTTTTTTAAGTAATAAAAGGCCCTGTTGACATTGAATCTATATGGTACAATGTGTACTTGTAAAATGATTCTGTAAATAAACATTGGCACTATTTGCCGTCCTCCGTAGTCGCCACTTCATCAATTGCACATACTAAGTTCGTTTATTTTTGAACATGGTCTCCCTTCCTCCAATTTAGTAATACTTGACGATTTCAACTTGCCAGGAATTAGGTGGTCAACCCTCAGTTTCTGGTCACGGACCTTTCATATGTGGGGAACCGGTAAACTTGTCCTTATCATGCAGTTCAAAACAAATAGTGGACAGCAATACTAGAGGCACCTTATTATTGGATTTGGTTTTTCTCAGTGTTGCCCGAGTTCACGATGCGTATGTAATCGACTACTTAGCTCATTCATTTTCAACTTTTGGAGAACACCTGATCTGATGCCATTGGCTTGGTTACATTTTTTTAGGATACTGTCACGACCTGTATTCATCGCTTTACACCTTCAGTTCAGTTTCAGTTTTATTTCGGACATAGTTACATCACATGAAATATGTCCACGAGGCAAGGCAAAAGGAGACTCGTATGTCTCCTGACGAGTTCTCTGGCTTCCGTTGCTTTTTTACCTCACCGCATTCCTCACCGTCAAAGATGGCGTCCTCCGGTTGCAGCTCGTCAACGTCGCTTACGGAGGAAACACCGCCGCGTGCCGCGAATCCAACATGCAGCTTCGCAGTCGTACCAGGCGTTGCCAAATCAAAATCTGTCCGCCCAGGTGCACAACGTTTACGCGCAAGTAAGGAAAAGCGACCTGCGCTGGTGAAACCGAAACACCCGTCGAAGCGGTCGGACTACTTGGCGCAGTAGCACATGTGCATAGGCTCCGCCCACGTAGCCTTGGCCGTGCTGCCACAGAAAGTTGTCGCCGGGTATAGAATACAAAACACAGTCATCGGCGTATAGACGTAGCTTAACTGGAGTGTTAGTGACGACTTGAACGACGTCATTAATGTAAATTATGAATAAAAGGGGTCCCAGAACAGAGCCTTGTGGAACACCTGAGGAAATATGAGCTGATGATGACTGCTCGTGGTTGTAGCGAACAAACTGACTCCTCAGGTGTAAATAATCCGTAATCCAGCCAAGTAATTTGTCAGCATATGGACCTGTGAGAAGGTTACGAAGTTTGAGGAGAAGTTTTTTATGGCATACCTTGTCGAAAGCTTTTGAGTAATCAATAAAGATGGCATCGACCTGTTCATGGTTGTTAAGTGATGAGGCAATGTCATGCGTGAATTCGATCAGCTGTGTAACCGTGGAAAAACCGCTGCGAAATCCATGCTGATGCTGTGAAAGGATGTCTTTGTCAGTTAGGAATTTAATAATGTGCTTGTGAATGATGTGCTCCAGTAGCTTGCAGCACGTAGATAATAATGAAATTGGTCTGTAGTTAGAAATGATTTCCTTCTTACCCGATTTGAAGATAGGAACAACATTGGCGATCTTCCAAATTCGCGGAACCCTTTCAGAGTCAAGCGATTTCTGAAATATAATTATGAGGTACCGTGCACACCATTCAGAGTACCTTTTCAAAAAAGCGTTGGGGATATCATCAGGACCGGCACTTTTAGTAATATCTATGTTTAGTAAGAGATTGCAAATTCCAGAGCAACTTAGCTCAATATCCGGAATAGCTACCGATACAGTACGGGAGACAAAAGAAGGAACAGTGCCATTATCAATGGTAAACACAGACTTGAAATAACTATTGAAGGCTTCTGAGATCGTCCGAGCATCCGAGCAGGTTTCGTTTCCAATAATGAATGAGCAAGGGCTGGTAGGAGGTGGACTAATTGTTTTCCAAAACTTGGTCGGATTATCCCTAATGAACGTTGACAATGTGTTATTGTAATAGAAGTTTCTGGCCTCATGCATTTTATTTTTTAGTGTTGTTTTTAACGTGCACAGAAAATCGTGGTTTGGCTTGGAGCGGCATCGGCGACGTAATCGCTTTATGCGGCGAATAAGCTGTATTATTTCCCTGTTGTACCATGGGTGTTTAGGATTGCACTTGACATGTTTGTTCGGCACAAATTTCGACATACATTCGGACACAATCGCACCGAAGTGTTCTACTAAAGCGTTCACACCACATCTGTTGCTGGAAAACAGAAAATTGTCATAGGAATCTGCAAGCAGCGAAAGTACACCTTCATCGTAGGCACGTGAGAAATCAGTAACAACTTTGTATTCTAGTTTCTTAAGTTCGTAGGTAACAGAAAAATTAACAAAGACTGCACTGTGATCTGAAAGGCCTTCTACAACCGCACACTCAAAGTCATCATTCAATAGGTCAGCCGTAACGAAAACAAGATCCAGGATTGAACAACCTCTAGTGGCGCTGTGAACAACTTGAGTAAAATCATGGGATACAGCGAAGTCAATCAAAGAATTACAGAGAGCCTTGTCACGACCGATTGTAGTGAAGGACTCCCAGTTAATGTGAGGCGCATTAAAATCCCCGCATATGATCAGTTTGTGGTCGTGAAGTCTGTGCTTCACGATATAGTCAGTTATTGCCAATATGCAACTGTCATCTTCATTTGGCGGCCGGTATACAGCGCCAATCGCTAGAGACACACTGCACACCCTAAGCTTACACCAGACAGACTCCGTTTCAAGGAGGTCAGGCAGTGTCGCGTACTCAATGCCATTTTTGATAAAGAGCGCCACACCGCCACCCCGACCACACGACCGGTCGTTTCGAATAACCGAGTAACCAGAGGGCAGAAATTCGTTTTCAGAGATAGATTCATTAAGCCAGGTTTCAGTGACACATATAACTGACGGATTATGGCACTCTACTAGGCAATTGAAGTCGACAAACTTGTTTACAAGGCTGCGGGCGTTCAGACACAAAAGCGTTAAGTTTTCTGATTCATTGTGCCTGGTGTCATTTCATTGCTTTGTCTGCTTTTTTCTTTTCTTCTTATCACGGCTATCGTGCACCGGGATTCTCTCTTCACGCGCATCATCCCAAATGAACAATTCTTCGCCAATCTTTATCTTGTTAAAGATTAGCTTAGCCTTCTGACCAGCCCTCCGAATTTCTGCAGTGCTTTCCCACAGTTTCTTGCGTATCTGCCTTGTAGTAGGGGAGTAGTCTTCTGATACAGAGTAGTTGCTGCCTTTTAGTCTAAAGCAATTTTTTAGTATGTTTAGTTTCTCACGGTGATCGAACAGTTTGATAATAACCGGTCGATGCCTGTTAGGTTGCTTCTGACCCAATCTGTGTATTCTTTCTGCCGAAGTGACTTTAATGCCAAGTTTATCAAAGAACACCTCTTTCAGCACAAGCTGCGACAGTTCTTCATACGTTTCGTTTGGTTTTTCAGCTAACCCACTTTCAGCTACTGCCTTGTGGGCCTCCGAGCGATGGGGACGGCGTTTCAGTAGCATCTGTACTAAGAATGGCCGATTGTCCATTTAATATTGAAAGATGTCGCAGGATTGATAAATTTAGAACGGAGGGAGACCATCCTGTTATCATATAATAGTTCGTCGCGAAGCACCACCCCGAGTGCTCACTGACGGCCACCGCATCCGTGTCAGTAACAACCTGACCCTTTTAAATGTTAGTGCTAGAAGTCTTGTGAACAAGTTTCCCGAGTTTATTTCCCTGTTTTCATCCTATCCTCCCCAAAGTGGTAGTGTAACAGAAATTTGGCTAAGTAGCGATATATGATTCGGAAGTAACACCACCGAGTTTTATAGTCATGAGATCTGATCGTGCTTGTGGTAGAGCAGGAGGTGTAGCTATATTTATTCGCTGTGACCTTGGTTTTATTGCGATAACAATTATATAAACTGTCTCGGCTGGTTTTTGCCGTTTCCGCCGTCATGAACCGTATATGTGTAACATTTAAAATGAAATATATATATATATATATATATATATATATATATATATATATATATATAACGAAAGGGAAGGGGTCAAGGGCTCGTTCTTTATTTGTTAGAAACAACTTAATGAGCAAACAGACAGTGAAGCCTAGGAAAACATAGGGGAAGTTACTTGTGGTATTGTAATTGTGGAGAAAGTAGAAAGGAATTAAAGTGGACGAAAAGACAAACCTGCCCACCGAGGGCAGGTTTGTCTTTTCGTCCACTTTAATTCCTTTCTACTTTCTCCACAATTACAATACCACAAGTAACTTCCCCTATGTTTCCTAGGCTTCACTGTCTGTTTGCTCATTAAGTTATATGTATATATATATATATATATATATATATATATATATATATTGTGGGGAATTCGGCTGCTTACCTCCGCCGCCAGTCATCATCGGAACGGAGCTAGCTCGTGGCACGCACCCCCGGCTTGGGGGCGGAGCGCGTGGAGTGGATCCGGCAGTCGGCGCTGGGCTTGCAACGAGTAAACTACGTTGTTCCAATGGCTCGTGTGCCCATCTCTGGGAGCCTCAGCTGGCCAGAGGCTCAGAAGCCACGGCCCTGAGCCCACAATATATATATATATTAATGTCCCAAAGAAAAATAAGTCAGATGAATGCTTCCGAAGCGCGGAATCTAACCAGGAACCTGTCGCTCCGCAACGCGTGGCGCTAACCACTACGCCACGAAGAGCATATGCTTCAGGGAGCTAACGGCGAGCCTTATATACACACCCTTTACCGCTGGCAGGACTCAGAGACGGCAGGCGCTTATAAGCGTTTCTTCATTACCAGCGAGATGACGCGAGGAGCGCAGCGGGCGCATTTAAAAGTCGTCGGCCAGCTCGCTCGTTTCTTCTATTTGCGCAGGGCCTTGCCCTTCTGCTGTCTGCTCGCGCGGTTTCTCGTGATGAGAGGAAGAGGGATGTTTCAAGCTTTGACCGCGATGTCCGCGCTGATGTTACGGGAGCGCACGAAAGTCACTCGAGCTCAAGGGATGACGCTAAACGAACAAACAGAAGATGAGCGCGAACTATCAAGTGTCACAGCTCGACACTTGAAGCACGCTAGTTTACTTCGCTGCTTCGGCCGCCTTTGCAACAGGAGCACTGTTCAAACTGAGAGTATCCATTGTGACAGCTTATTCGCGCTCGCTCGGTGCATATCTGTGCGTTCGTTTCGTGCGTTCTTCACTTGATAGTTCGCGCTCCTCTTCTGTTTGTTCATCTGGCGGCCTCCCCTAGCTTTGTATGTGCAGCTTTGTGACACAGAACGTATAAAGCCCTTCGTACCAGCACGCGCTGCCTACAGGAGGCGCTCACTTAGCAAGTGCATATTTGCTACAATTATTATTGCTCCTGAATCTGCGAGCCTCACTTCGTATAGCATTACAGTTTCTTGCTATGGCATTCATTGCCTCGCCCTTGCGGCGAAACTGTGACCTTTTTAAGTAATAAAAGGCCCTGTTGACATTGAATCTATATGGTACAAAGTGTACTTGTAAAATGATTCTGTAAATAAACATTGGCACTATTTGCCGTCCTCCGTAGTCGCCACTTCATCAATTGCACATACTAAGTTCGTTTATTTTTGAACATGGTCTCCCTTCCTCCAATTCAGTAATACTTGACGATTTCAACTTGCCAGGAATTAGGTGGTCAACCCTCAGTTTCTGGTCACGGACCTTTCATATGTGGGGAACCGGTAAACTTGTCCTTATCATGCAATTCAAAACAAATAGTGGACAGCAATACTAGAGGCACCTTATTATTGGATTTGGTTTTTCTCAGTGAGCGTTTGTCTGAGCTGGCTAGCTTCCACCAGTTTGTTGCGATCTTACCCGCTGCCACCCGTTTGTTGCGGTTCAACCCGCCGCTCAGCATTCAGTTTGTTGGGACCGGCCTGCCGCTCCACGGAGCCGACCCATTTGGTAGTGTGGACCTTGCGGAGACGGGATCATACCGCTGGCTCTGAGACTCCCGGAGATACGAGCCGAGGCAGATCAAGAGACCGGGGCAGAGGAAAACTTAACGAAGTTTATTTCATGGTTGAGAATGGGAAATGCGCCGAGAGAGAGCTCGGCAGCTCGTTTTTCTCCAAAGGTTGCCGTCCCCAGATCCCTAGCTGGGGAATAAACCTTAATTACAAATGTCCAATCAACACACGATAGCGTCCTTCATGGTCACCGCCCTCAAGTGGGCGTCAACCTCGCACTCTCCCAGTGTTCGTCATAGCCGCGAGGAGGGCACGCGCACACCCATCCGGAACCCGCCGGATCGCGATAAACCACGCAGCACGCACACATGCTGACCACTGCGCTCACACCCCGGCCACCCAGAGCGTTCGTCCGGAAGTGCGCTAATGTCCGCGTCCACATGGCCGCACACAAACGACCGTTCCTCGCCGGAATCACACGAAACACGAGGTGCCAGAGAGCCAAGTCCGCACCCGTGCGCTGTCGTCCTGGTGCAGTTGCCGGCGGTGTCTTGCCCGAAGGTCGCCGGGTCATCAATCCCGCAGCAGGGGTCCTTCCGCCGCGTAGCCGAAACACGGTGGGCTTTCGAAGAGGGGCTCGCACAAATGTTTTCCGAAGTGCAAACCCCAGTCGTAACAGCCTCTCCGGCGGGAGGAGGATGATCTCGATGGGCTGAGGTTTGCAGCCACAGTCCGGAGAGATCGGCGATGACGTCAGGCTTGGTGAAGACTAGCTCGGTCAAGTCGAGTACCCCACCTGTCTCCTTCCTGCACAATCACTTAGACCTTCTTCTGCCAGGCAAACAGGCAACAGTCACGCAAACACATCACAACCACTCAGCGGGTCAGTGCGTGACAGCGCTGTAGAACCCTACCAGGCAATTCGCTCAGTCGTGAGCAGTTATTCCCACCAAAAATCTTCCCCCTTTCTTTTGGCCCACACAGTACCAAGAGCAGCCACACTCAAAAACACAAAGTAAAGCAACTGCTTCATTGAAAAAGGGTTACTCAAACACGTGAATGAACACGCCAAGAAAGATTACATGCAAATGGCATGACTTAAACCGACACACAGAAATCAGGTTACACTGAGGCTTTCGCTATTCTAGGGCAACGATCAAGAGCATCGGTGTTACCTCTAAGTTCCGTCTCCTGCAGCGAACCTCACCATGATTTTCAACTAGCCAAGCTCCAGCTCAGAGGTTGACAGTCATTATGCCATTTGTGGAATAAACGGGCTAAACAATTCTGTGTTCTCGCATGACACATAATGGTGACAGTACCCAATCACTGGAAGCTGTCCTGCTTTCTCGACATTACCGCTCCTTTAGCTCAGCAGGAACTCTGCGAATTCCTACGTATCAATGAACTCGTTCATGCCACACAGGCTTCCCATAAATAAATCCCCGAGTTCATTTCAAAGGCTACTAAGCATAACAGCAACGCTTAAAAGAAAACAATTCGCAAATGTCTAACCTCCGTAGCGGAAACAAAAACTGTCTATTCTTGAGATAAAATCGAGAAACAAAATGATATTGTCATTTCCACTCGTCCTGTATCTGTAGTCTGTAACAGCTTACGGATGACTCATACCTTTCAGTCGCACTCGAGGTGGCCGTACACGGAACACCTTGCTCATTGAGCCAGACACAGCAAAAGATGTGGAAGCTGCACGCTTTTTCACAGAGCCTACCCACATTCTTTGCTGTCGACTTCCCCTCGTCACCTCGTTCCGTGACTCGCGAGGTTCAGCTAGCCCGCGCTTCGCCGACACTTCGAACGCTACATGAAAAGCACGGCGGGAGGCTAACTGTTCCCTTCTCGTGGGCCCTCTCCGTCCACGACACGCTTTTGTGTTCCTTTTCTTTCGGCGGAACTGAAGCCGTCCGTGCAACTTGAGCATGGATGACAAACGAACCGATCGCTTCCTCCACCGTCTGGAGCCTTTCTTCAAGCTCGTCTCTACGCGTGCGGCGTTCTTTGCCGCTTTGCTCTCTTTGTAGCGCTTTTTCCTTGCGCGCTTCTTGGTGCTCATCTTCGAGCTTTTCGCTTGCGCCAAATTCTTAGGAATAGACTCGTCACTGGAGCTTCCTGTTGCGCCTCCACCGTCTGAATGATTCGCACGTAAATCACCTCTTTCTTTACTCTTTAGAGTGGCGGCCAACTTAACGCGCTTAGGTACAATGCAATCTGCCTCTACACAAGGCCACTCACACACCTGGGAGCTGTCCTCAACTGCACTGACCTTGCTACAATGTGGTTCAGCGCACTCTGCTAAACTCACACTGGGGTTCCTGCAACGCGTGCCGCGATCCCATTGGATACCGCATGAATTACCCATCATTGCGACATCCTTACGGGGTAACTGTGCCAAATTCTCCGCATTCTGCTTACGTACTTCCCTAGTACTCGTTTCGCACAGTACAGCGTCGCGCTTAGGATCGGCTTCAACAGCCTCTATTGCCATCGTGGCATCTCTTACAGCTAACGTTTTTCGCTCTGTTGGGAAAACGCTGCTACTCTCACACTTAGTCTTGCTAGCTTCCGCGACACCTTCAGATGAGTTCTGTGACAAATCACCCACAGCCGGTCTAGCTGCCTCACCCTTGTTCATTTGACACGTCATCTCATCACTCTCCGTGCGGTCGCACTGTCGGGCTTCACCTACGCTATCACTAAGAACATTTTTAGCTGGGCCCTTCCCGACTGTACCGTGCTTCCGATTCAAAGAAGATGTGCTATGCTCAGCCACCACACAGTGTGACTCCGGAAGGCCGTTCGAGTTATGAGGCACGGGCACAATCTCCAGCTCCTCATTGACCCCATAGGGGCTGAGAGAACAAGCCTCGTCCTCCCACCGAACGCCTTGCGGAATGACCTCCGGCTTTAGACACTCAACGTCATCACCCTTCACATGCTCGAATTGTTGGGCCTTACCTGCGCTATCACTCAGAACGTCCTTAGCCAGGCTCTCCCTAACAGTACTATCGTGACCTCGATGCGTTGAGTCTGACCCATGCTTATAGCTACCACAGCGGCAGGGTTTCCGTCTAACAGCCTTTTTCTGCACGCAGCTTCACTAAGCGCTTTACGCTCTTCCGAGCTGCTAGATCTTTCCTTATCCGGAGCGTTTTCTACGTCCGCTACAGGGCTGTCCCTTTTGTTGCCAGTTAAAGTATTCTCCTTCAACTTCGTTCCCTCAACTATCGGACCTCCACACAGTACCCTGGCCGCGACGTTTTGCTCCTTTCCACAAAGAGGAAGATCTCCGTGCATGTTTTTCTCGCTCTCACTGCTCTTAAAGGAAACACTGAAACGCTTTATCAAAGCTTTCTTTGAGGTATGATAATCTCTAAACTCATCATCTGAAAGGCGAGCTAACACAGCTGATAAGCTCGAAGGAAGTACACCTATCAATGCGAATGACCAATAGTCCCTGTGGAGCTCTGCTTTTTCGCAAACCTGCTCGTAAGAGGCTAGGAAACATTCTATGTTTTCGCTCTCTGTGAATTTGCGCATCCTAGCAATTACTTGTCTCTGCTTCAGTGACTGGATTTGTCTTTCCAAATTTTCCATTTCAATCCTGTGTTTTTCCTTTCTTTCTCTTTCCTCTTTTTCCTCTCTTTCAATTTTGCGTTTCCGTTCCCTTTCCTCAATGCTCTCTAGGCATTCTTCGATTTCCTCATCGTCCGCCCCGATAGTCTCGATCGCCTCAATGATCTCTGACCTTCTCCATGTCTCGGCAACCTCTATGCCCAACTCTCCGGCCAACTTTAACAATTCAGGCTTCTCTAGTGCCTCCAACATCATGGCCGCTCTTAGTACCGCTTTCTGCACTCCACAAAGTTACCACACAGGTTTCCGACTGCTTTATCTGCTGCACTAAGGTCCCACACAGGATGCCTCACTGCTTTCTCTCCTCCACAAAGGTTCCACACAGGATCTCTGCCTTGTCGTACTTAACCCAGACGACAACGGCAGCTAAAACTACCAGCTTTTACTTGTCACTAAGAGTAAATGCCTGGTGAAATTCCACAGAGAAAGTCAGCACATACCCAGCAAGCAGTCGCGCGTCCAGCGTACTTCATCCGAGAGGTGCCGTTCGGTAGATCCCCAAGTCGATGAGCTCGATCTCATCCCTCCGTTGACGTCCGTTTGGTGTGGTTCGGTCCCACGGCTTGCCAGCCAGTTTGTAAGGATCCCACCGCTTCCACCAGTTTGTTGCGATCTTACCCGCTGCCACCCGTTTGTTGCGGTTCAACCCGCCGCTCAGCATTCAGTTTGTTGGGACCGGCCTGCCGCTCCACGGAGCCGACCCATTTGGTAGTGTGGACCTTGCGGAGACGGGATCATACCGCTGGCTCTGAGACTCCCGGAGATACGAGCCGAGGCAGATCAAGAGACCGGGGCAGAGGAAAACTTAACGAAGTTTATTTCATGGTTGAGAATGGGAAATGCGCCGAGAGAGAGCTCGGCAGCTCGTTTTTCTCCAAAGGTTGCCGTCCCCAGATCCCTAGCTGGGGGAATAAACCTTAATTACAAATGTCCAATCAACACACGATAGCGTCCTTCATGGTCACCGCCCTCAAGTGGGCGTCAACCTCGCACTCTCCCAGTGTTCGTCATAGCCGCGAGGAGGGCACGCGCACATCCATCCGGAACCCGCCGGATCGCGATAAACCACGCAGCACGCACACATGCTGACCACTGCGCTCACACCCCGGCCACCCAGAGCGTTCGTCCGGAAGTGCGCTAATGTCCGCGTCCACATGGCCGCACACAAACGACCGTTCCTCGCCGGAATCACACGAAACACGAGGTGCCAGAGAGCCACGTCCGCACCCGTGCGCTGTCGTCCTGGTGCAGTTGCCGGCGGTGTCTTGCCCGAAGGTCGCCGGGCCATCAATCCCGCAGCAGGGGTCCTTCCGCCGCGTAGCCGAAACACGGTGGGCTTTCGAAAAGGGGCTCGCACAAATGTTTTCCGAAGTGCCAACCCCAGTCGTAACAATATCGGATCAGAAGGCAGGTTGTGTTTCCGTTCGAATAAATGTCCCTAAAAGACGCTTTATTTACTGCACACTTCATTATTTGGCCCGAGCTCACGATGCATATGTCATCGACTACTTAGCTCATTCATTTTCAACTTTTGGATAACACCTGATCCGATGCCATTGGCTTGTTTACATTTTTTTAGGATACTGTCACGACCTGTATTCATCGCTTTATACCTTTTAAAACAAAAAAAGACAAGCGCCCAATTACACCGCATAACTAGTGAAATTCTGCAACTTTCTCGCCATGTCGCCCGACTGCCACGTGCAAAGAGAAGTGGGGATCCTAACTCATTTATGGAATTTCAGTCACTAAAAATGGAACTGCGAGTTAAAAGCTGCTGCTCGGGATTTTTACTACAGGCCCACCTTTCCCAGTCTACCCAATTCTAACCCACGGGAATTTTGCTCTTCCATCTCACATTCAGGTGTCTCGTCCACTTCATTTACATTCAATCGTCAGAATAATAGCGACCCACTTGAAATTTCAAAGATATTTAACTACTACTTTAAGTCGCTTCTTTCTATAGAAAATCTCTAGGCTCCCCCTTTCGACTGAGCTACTGATACTTCTATAGATGACATTGAAGTAAGCGAGGAAGGCGTTTTAAATTTTATTCTTTTTGTTGACCCAAAAAACAACGCAGGCCTGGATGATATTCTTAACTGATTTCTTTGACCTCACCCTTTATGGACTTATAAGTACCTCACAATTATCTTTAAAAAAATCATTGTCCACTAGTAGTGAAGGTCAGGGGAAGATGGAGGCTTGAATCGATGAACAGATCGCTAAAAACTATATAGAACAGGGAATGTCGCAGGAGCCAACGTTTCGACAAGTGGACTTGTCTTCGTTAGGACAGTGACTGCCTTCTCCAGCGTTCGTTTATGTACGCCATTGCGCGCTCTTCCCCGTCCACAGAAGGCGAGGAGAAGAGCGGCCCGTGCGAACAACAACAAACCAAAAAAAAAAGGGGGGGGGGGGGCGGCTAGGGTGTAGGGGAAGTTGGGTGACAGGTGTTAGCGTGACTAATATACATGGCAAGTTTCCAAAGAATCCGCTCGTGGTACATATCGTGGAAATACATTGTGTGCACAGGACTAGAAAGCAGGATGAAGAAAAAAAAACGTAGGGAAGGTGCAGGCATTGCAATCATTGCATGCGTCCCCCCTCCACCTTCTCACCACCCGCGCCGCACCCATAGTGCATTTCACCAAAAGCTTTTGCAAAAAAATGTGTCTACACTGTTTAAAGCCGTTGTTCTCGTCGAACTTGATGGGGGATATGCACCTGAAAGTACACTGGAAAGAAACATTGTTAGCTTGTACATACCTTAACCTTCTGT
This sequence comes from Hyalomma asiaticum, assembly GCA_013339685.2. NCBI lineage: Eukaryota > Metazoa > Arthropoda > Arachnida > Ixodida > Ixodidae > Hyalomma > Hyalomma asiaticum. Next base: position 345,325,330 of record CM023481.1, on the reverse strand, counting down.
CGTCTTTTGTAACCCCCATCGTATCCAATGGACTCAAGGGTTCCCTTTGAAAAGTTTATGCCTGTAGGCTGGAGGCAGTGTTGTACACGTTCCTCCAAAACCGGAACGAAAACTCGTTCCTCGTTCCTTCGCTATTTTGTAACGAGTTCCCGTTACAAGTTCCTTTAATAGAAAAGGAACGCGTTCCAGTTACATTTCAAAAATTGGAACGTGTCGTTACATTAACGTTACATTTGATTTCTGAAATTAAAGATTAATACTGAGGCAAATTGAAGTGAACATATTAAATCTCGCATCGACCTATGCATGTTTCAAGAATTTCAACGTCACCGGTGGCATATTATCTGGAGACAAAGAAATATCCAAAGAAACACTCCTAGGCATATATTTTCAAGGAGCACCGAACATACTACGGACAACTCCACTGCAATTTTGGTGCTAGTTTATTACAAATGCGACACATACGGCACTTTCCACTTCAGTCTTCAGATGCGTAGCCAGCATACTGCGCCTACAATGTGCAAATAGGTAGTTAGTCACATGCACCAATGCATGTAACAGCCGTGCATCTGATACTGAAAGCTAGTCATAGACCTTTTGATTTAGGATAGCATATAAGGGTTTGTGCCTGACCCATGGCATGGCGCATAAATACTTGGACAAGATACCCCGATGTCGTCAGCATTCCCGGTACTAAACGATTTCGCTCAAAATTGGTAGCCCTTGTAGCATTTTAATAAACAAATTGGCAGTTCTGGATATATTGCTTTTACTTAGGTCTCATCGCTTTAAAGTATTTGTGATATACTGTACATTTGTTGTTAATTATAGCTGCGTTGAATGTATGTCGGTGTGAGGAATTTTAACATTTTTCTATTTTGTGCGTTTACCGCTGAATTAAATAACGCGGGACTGTTTCCTTCTTTTCTTCGTGGCATTAGGAATAAGCATTATTTGCCTGTTCAGTTCGGAGGCACACCGACATTAAGGCAAGGGTGAAATGTTGTTGTGGTGCCGGAAATAAATACGGAAATAAATTGCCTTAGATGCATAATTTGACTCGACGCCAACCGAAAATGGCCCACACCACACAAGCATAATTGACAGGACATTGGTATACAGCAAATGAGGCTGGTACAGTAAAGTGGACGTGGTGCTGGGGGGGCGTTAAAATGTTTGGTTATTCCTGTGTAGCTAACCCTTTGGTCGCGTAGTAATGATAGGAATGAAACTATTGTTTTTATTAGAAACAAACTGGGCGTCACCAACCATAATTAACCAGTTAGAGCGATGTTATCTTCGCTCAATATTACAAACACGCACGCACGTAAGCATGTTCAGCACTCGTTCGCGTTAGCACGTGTATATCCTTTCGAAAAGCCTTTCGTTTCTGCTCTTTGCCGAGGGCATAGAGCTGTTGACGCTAAATTAAGGCGCGGCCCATTCAGTTCAAATAAAGTCATCATCATCATCATCATCATCATCATCATCATCATCAGCCTGTTTAGGTCCACTGCAGGACGAAGGCCTCTCCCAACGATTTCCAATCCACCCTATCCTGAGCGAGTTGGTTCCACTTTATGCCTGCAAACTTTTTAATTTCATCGCTCCATCTAACCTTTTGCCTGCCTCTGTTACGTTTTCTCTCTCTTGGTATCCATTCCGTTGCTCTTACTGTACGTCTGTTATCTTTCCTCCTCATGACATGTCCTGCCCAGGTCCACTTCTTTCGTTTAATTGATATAATAATATCGGCTATTCCTGTCTGTTCTCTGATCCATTCCGCTCGTTTTTTATCTCTTAGCGTTACCCCCAACATTTTTCTTTCCATTGCACGTTGCGTGCTCCTTAGTTTTATCTCTAGTTTTTTCGTTATCCTCCACGTTTCTGCACCGTACGTTAGTACTGGGAGAATGCAGTGATTGAATACCTTTCGCTTTAGTGAGAGCGGTAAGTTTCCATTCATGATTTCGTAATGCCTTCCGAATGTGCTCCAGCCCATCCTTATTCTACGGAGAATTTCTTTTTCATGGTTAGGAGTTCCTGTTATTAACTGTCCCAGGTATACGTATTCGTTTACACATTGTAAGGGTTCATTGTTGATTTTAAATTCCTGTTCCTTAGCTAGGCTATTAAGCATGACTTTGGTCTTTTGCTTATTCATTTTTAATCCAATTTTAGTACTTTCCCTGTTTAAGTCATCAATCATGTTTTGTAGTTCGTCTCCATCATTGCTAAAGAGCACAATGTCGTCTGCGAATCTTAAATTGCTGAGATATTCTCCGTCTATTCGAATTCCCTTGTCTTCCCAGTCTAGACGTTTAAAGATTTCCTCTAAACATGCAGTGAATAGCATCGGGGATATCGTATCTCCCTGTCTCACACCTCTCCCGATCGGGATTTCTCTGCTTCTCTCATGTAGGAGTAGTGTGGCTGTGCAATCTTTGTATATGTTGTTGATGGTTTTCACGTATATGGCAGGTACCCCTTGTCTACGTAGAGCTTCTAGAACTGCTTGTATTTCTATCGAGTCAAATGCTTTCTCGTAGTCGATAAACGCCATATAAAGAGGTTGGTTATATTCCGCGTACTTCACAATTACTAGGTTGATAGCGTGGCTGTGGTCCATTGTCGAGTAACCTTTCCTAAAACCAGCTTGTTCTCTCGGTTGATTAAAGTCGAGTGTTTCTCTTATCCTCGTAGAAATTACTTTTGTAAATAGCTTGTATATTACTGGGAGTAGGCTAATTGGTCTATAATTCTTTAAGTCCTTTATGTCACCTTTCTTGTGGATAAGGATTATATTCGCATTTTTCCAACTGCGTGGTATATTACATGTCTTGACACATTTCGTGAAGAGCGATGTAAGTTTTTCAAGTACAATATCTCCTCCGTCTTTAATCAAGTCGGCTGTTATACCATCTTCACCAGCTGCTTTACCGCGGGACATGCCTTTGGCAGCTTTTTTGACTTCGTCAGCCGTTATACATGGAATTTCATTGTCCTCCTCAGATTCTATTTCTGTTAAGGTTGTATGGTCTGTCTGAGAACTGTACAGTGCAGAGTAGAAATCTTCTGCTACTTTTACTATTTCGTTGAAACTGTTGATAACGTTACCTTGTTTGTCTTTTAGCGCATGCATTTTGTTTTGCCCTAAGTGCAGTTTCTTTTTGACCGTTTTAATGCTGGTGCCTTTCTCTACCGCTTTCTCTATTTCTCTCGTGTTCAAGTTTCTTACATCTCTTTGCCTGGCTTTACTGATCAATTTTGATAGTTCTGCGAATTCAATCTTATCTTTTGGTGAAGTTGCTTTCATTTGTTGGCGTTTTTTTATTAAGTCCTTGGTAGATTGTGACAACTTACTCGTTGTTTGCTTGGTTGTTTTACCCCCGACTTCTATCGCTATTTCAAGGATTGTTTTCGTTATGGTTTTGTTCATTTCCTCTACATCGTCACCGTTTTCGCCTAAGGCCTCGAACTTGTTGCTTAGGGCTACTTTAAATTCTTCGTTCTTCGCTCTGATTACCTCTAGATTGCATTTTTTTCTAGTAAATAATTTAGTTCTTGTCTTCTTTAGGTTAAGTACAATCTTTGCCCTTTCTAATCTCTGATCGCTGCATTTTATCTTCCCCACTACTTCTGTGTCTTGAATTATACTTAGTTGTTCGCACATTATGAAATCGATTTCATTCTTTGTTTCCCCGTTTGGGCTTTTCGACGTCCACTTCCTATTCTTGTGTTTCTTGAAAAACGTGTTCATTATTCGGAGTCGGTTTCTTTCGGCAAATTGTACTAGCATTTCCCCACCGTTATTCCTATGGCCGACGCCGTAGTTGCCAATCGCCTGCTCTCCACTTTGTTTTGTCCCTACTTTTGCGTTGAAATCCCCCATGACTACTGTGTATTATGTCCGTACTTTCTTTATTGCTAATTCGATATCCTCGTAGAACTGCTCTACTTGTTCGTCGTCGTAGCTCGTTGTTGGCGCATATCCCTGGATTATCTTAAGTTTATACCGCTTATTTAGTTTTATTACGACGCATGCAATCCTTTCGTTAATGCTGTAGAATTCATCTACGTTGCCCGCTATATCTTTGTGAATTAGGAACCCAACGCCATATTCCCTCTTTTCGGGTAATCCTCTATAGCAGAGGACATGCCCATTGTTTAAGACTATGTAAGCTTCACCTGTTCTCCTAACTTCGCTAAGGCCAATGACGTCCCAACTAACTCCCTCTAGTTCCTCGAGTAGTTCTGCTAGTCTAGCTTCGCTGCAGAGGGATCTTGTATTGAACGTTCCAATGTTTAGTTTCCAGTGGCGGCCTGTCCGGGTCCAGTGATTTTACTGCCCTCTGCTGCTTCACAGAGCTGACCGCCGCCGTGGACAGATGTTCTGCAGCTGCTGGACACTGAGGGCGAGGGTTTAATTGTAGGCATCATGTGGGGGGTGGTGGCCAAGTACTTCACCAGGGAGGCCAATTCCTGTTCTGGTGTAGGAGTGAGTCGTAAACGGCAGTTGAACGACTGAAAGCTTTTCAGGTACCCAACCGTCGCCAGGCCCCCCTACCGACGTAATCTCGAGGAGTATAAAAAAAGAAAAAAGAGGGGGGGGGGGGGGCGTCGAACCTGCGACCCTTGGCGGTCTCGGTTGCAGCGGCTCCGCATCGTTAAACGTACATTCTTTCAAAGCCTTTCATGCGCGATATCTTTTATCCGCGTTACTATTTTGTACGGTATTTGCTTTCAAAATGTCCGCGATCTTCTAGTTTTGCTGATCGCGACATCCAGAACGTCACGGTTTTTAAAATTGCTCTGCAAGCAAGGTCGGCGCGCGTGGAAAATCGTGTGTTAGTGAGGGGTTTCCCTTCTCCGTTCGCGCTATGCAGGTATGCGGCCGCGTGCCTAGACGCATTTTTTTCTTGCGATGTACGCGCATATGACAAAAAAACAACAACAACAAATTGTTGGTTGTAAGAAATCGCGGTTGTATACAACCTTCAAATAAAGGTCTTACAACCAACAAATAAAGTACCTTGAAGAGATTGACTCACAGAGTGTCCTACAAGTATGTACAACCATGGCCGTAACCACATTCTCGCAACCAATGCGGGGAGAGGCGATATAGTAAAGCACGCGTTGACAGCGTTTTAGCTCGGGAGTCCTGGCGACGGGATCATAAGGGAAGGGACGAAAGTAAATTTGCTGTTGCATGCAGTTCATCCCGCGTTGCCGTGCAGCTGGCTGACAGCCGGAAACTATTTGTCCAGTGGCCATAGTAAGCGGCCACCGCGAAGGAGTAGTGGGATACCGTGACATCGTGCCGCCGCGGTGAAGGGGAAGCATCACCCTCGTCGAATCATCGAAACCGCAATAGAATGGCGTTTTCGAGTGTGACTTTCTATGAGGGAGCGATAGTGGCGGCAGGAAAACGGGGACTCCAGGGAGGGCTTGTTGTAGCCCAGCCTATCCGCCCTGCATGATGTGCTGCGTATGTGCGATCATCGTGAAGTGGAACGTGTACAGAAGGAACGCCGTTCCCTTTACCGTTCCTTCGTAAACGTAACGCGTTCCCGTTACAGTTCCACCAATCCTAAATGGAACGATGGCGTTCCTTCGTTCCTCCCAAAAGGAACTCGTTCCAGGAACGTCGTTCCTTGGAACGACGTTCCGTACAACACTGGCTGGAGGGTATTGAACTTGTATATGAGATACGATTCCCTGTATTTTCTGTCCCTCGGCGAGGGGCAGTTTGCCTGAAGTATGTAGAGTTTGAGTTCGTCCAAATTATGACCTGTCACATTGAAATGCTGCGCCACTGCCTTCGGCAGGTTATTCGCGTTATCGGCGCGGTGCCCATTGAATCTAACATTAACTGGTTGACCAGTTTCGCCGATGTATTTGAAGATTCCAACAGGTAAATTTCGTTTGAACTGGTGCAAGTGAAACTTGATTTTATATGATGGACATAGTCACTTCGGGTGCTTTTAACTTTAAGATCATTTTGGATATGCTTGCAAGTCTTATCTAGGAAGGGAGCAAGTTATTACGCAGGCGGTGCGCTGAGGGTTTACTTAAAGGTTCCTATTAAGTTAAAGGTTCCTATTAAGGTTCCTATTAAGTCCTTAAAGGTTGCTATTACGGCGGCAGGTAACTCTTGGTATTTCGGGAAACGCTTTTCTAAGGCGAACATTGCTTGTTAGTATTCGATAGTATTTGCGAAGAATATTATTTATGTTTGGAAGCACACTGGAATATTTCGTTATGAATGCTAGTATCTGGTTGGCCTGCGCTTTAGGGCCTCTTTTTTCTAGTGCTGATGTCCTGTCTAGTTTACAAGCGTCATTGTATGCCTTGTTGAGAGCGTCATGCCGGTGATTTCATTCAGCTAAGGTTGCCTTTAAATTGCTTAAGTGGTGAACGTATCCCGTGTCGTTGCTACAAATCCTCCTTCTGCGCCCTGCCTATCCTATAAATATCCCCTGTTTGCAGTGCCGCGGGTGATGACTGTTATAATCTAGGTATTGCTGGCTATCCTTTGGCTTTATGTAAAGTGTTGTCTATAGTTTTCCTTCAATGGATACTTCAATGGAGTTTCCTTCAATGGAGTTTTCCTTCTTTCAGTGGATACTGTCGTGTCGAGGAAATCAATTTTACCAGAAGAGTGGTGCATGGAAAACATAATGCTGGGATAAAAGTTGTTAAAATGCTCAAAAAATGGGCTTAGTGCACTTACACCATGTTCGCAAACAATAAAGATATCGTCTATGTAACGGAGGTAGGTGCGAGGTTTTAGCGGCGACGATTCCAAAAGCTGTGCATCTAGTTGCCCCATGAAGATATTGGCGTAGGTCGGCGCAAAAGGAGTTCCCATGCTGGTGCGACAAATTTGCAGGTTGTTGGTCGAGTCAAATTCAAAGTAATTAAGTGTAAGGACTAGTTTCTATAATGCGATGTAAACTTCAGCGGCGTATGCACGCTTGTTATTCTGTATTGCCTTCGAGAGCACTTCGATACTTTCTGTGATAGGTATATTGGTGTATAGGGAGGTGACATCTAATGCTACCAGAATTGCCTGTTCTGAGAGTGTTGGAATTTCGTTAATGGACTCTATAACACGCAGAAAGTGAGTTGTATTCTGAATAAAGGACGGAAGGGTGGGCGGTATGTCGGATAAATGGTGATTAAGAAACTTCGATAATGACTCCGTCGAGTTGTTCTTGTTGGATACTATGGGTCTGCTCGGTATTTCTGCGGTAAGCACTTCATCTATGCTAACCTTATGGATCTTAGGAAGGAGGTAGAAACGGCCCCCTTGTTTATTATTAGGCATTAAAATTGGCAGATCCCACGTGCAGTGGGAATCAAGGAAATGCGAAGCACGCATAAGGAACGTAAAATGCATTTGCATTGTCTCGCTATACCGAGTTTGGTACATATGAAGTTAACGAAACGGCCGCAAGAGCACCATGACTGTGGCATGTAAACCATGCCGCTCATACACGAATGTCATGATTCTAACGTTATGACTTGTCATTTACGTTCGTCATGCAGTCGTGTTGTGTCATAGCAATTTTGGTATACATCCCTTTAAGGAAACGAGTGGCATATAGATCATGCCGCTCATGACATGCTTGTCACGATTTTCATGTTATGACCTGTTATTTATGATCGTCATGCAGTCATGTTGTGCCAAACCATGCAGTCGAGTTTTCCATGTGCTACATCAGCGCCAGAATGCACTGCCTGGCGGAGAGAAGAAGCAGAATTGGGCAGACTGTGACAGGGAAATACGCGAACGCGATGCGCGTCTCCAACTCTATAGCAGCAGCGACCGCCCGTCCCACCTTCATTCATTTCCTTTGAGATGCGCGCTCCAAACTTATCAAAAAAGAATCTCTGATCCGTTAGGAACGCCGTGAAAACCTCTGTTATACGTTGTGCGCCGAATTCGTTAACAGTATTTTGTCGGGCAGAATGTTAGACCGGTCTAGAAAAACCATTTCAAGTGTATTATGCTCTGGATATATCTACCACCTTGCTAGTGTGTTTCGGCGTGCACTGAGGTGCAGACTGTTTCTACTGTGCTTACGGAATTATTTTGGACGCACTTCGGTGCGTGAGTGCTTTTGTATAGCCTGTTATTTTGGCTTTCCTTCCTTTCGACAAATTTGGCTAGTTCTTCCATTCCTTTACCAGTTAGTTTAATGTCATGCAGTCGGTTGGGTATTATCATAAGCTGATTGCGGCAAAGTTCCTTTAAGACATCTATTAGCGACAAGGAAGCAACCAGCAGCTAGCATTCTTAACGAAATACTCCAATGCGCTTCCAAACATAAATAACATTCTTGGCAAATATTATCCAATACTAAAAAGCATAGATCGCTTTAGACACGCGTTGCCCGAAATACCAAGAGTCACCAGCCGCCGTAATAGAAACTTTTAAGGACTTGTATAGTAAATGCCAACGTAAACCCTCAGCGCACCGCCTGCGTAATAACTTCCTCCTGTCCTAGATAAGACTTGCAAGCATATTCAAACTGATTTTAAAGTTAAAAGCACGGGAAGTGACTATGTCGATTGTATAAAATCAAGTTTCACTTGCACGAGTTCAAACGTTATTTACATGTTGGAATGCGCACTCTGTCACAAGCAATATAGCGAATTTGGTCAACCAATTAATGAGGATGTAGATGCAGTCACTGACCAAGTCAAGGTGAAAAAACACAGAGACGTTTCGGGACCCGTACGGGTTCCTTGTTCACACTAAGCAGGCAAGAGCCGTATGTCGCTATTTTATGCCAAAATGTGACGTAATGACCGGATGTAGCTGGCGGGTAGATTCCCATCTGTCCTGTTGATAGTGTCCTCAGTTGTCTGGATAAAAACAGATTCCAAAAGCAGTCTCGTGGTCGAATTCTTTTCCTTAGCTATGATAGCGGCGTTGTCCCAATCGATGAGATGACCGTGGTTATCGCCATGCTCAGCCAAGGCGTTTGACGCTTTCTTATTGTTGGTCACGTCCCTTTTATGTTCTTTTAATCTTCTGGTGAAGTTGCCGGTTTCGCCGATCTAACCAATTAATGTTAGATTAAACGGGCACCGTGCGGACACCACCAATACTGCCTGTCGAAGGCAGTGGTGCGGACACCACCACTGCCTGTCGAAGGCAGTGGCACAGCATTTTAATGTGGCAAGAAATAATTTTCACGAACTCAAACCCTACATACTTAAGGCAAACTTCGGTTTGTCGAGGAACAGAAAATACAGAGAATCGTATCTCATATTCAAATACCCTCCAGCCTACAGGCATAAACTTTTCAAAGGGAACCCTTGAGTCCTTTAGATACGGTAGGGGGTTACAAAAGACGACAAAAGGTTAAGGTATGTAAAAGCTAACAATGTTTCTTCCGGAAAGTCTACTTTCAGGTGCATATCCCCCATAAAGTTGTCTGCATATGCACCTGAAAGTCTACTTTCAGGTGCATATCCCCCATATCCCCCAGTAGACAAATTTTTCGCAAAAAGCTTTTGGTGAAATGCACTATGGGTGCGGCGCGGGTGGTGTGAAACGAGAACAAGAAGAAACAGACGAAAGACAGGCGCGAGCACTGAACTGCAGTCGACGTTTATGTTCAGCGCACGTGCTTGTCTTTATAGTGCATTTTTTCTTGTCCGCTTTGTCCCTTTGCCCTTTGTGTGCTCCAGTTTGTTGTTGTGGGCAATGAATTATCCCCCCACTACTTCTTGAGGAAGATTTTCTGGTTGTCATAAATTTTGTGGGGTTATCACCAATGTAACATCATGGTTAGTTGTGGTCCCCAAGAGTGCACGTGCACTGCTATGCAATGCCCAATGTGCAGCGCTCGCATGCGCGCTTCTTGCGCACATGACTTCAGCCAAATACTGCAATGGCAGAACTGTGGCTGGCTGGCGCATGTGTTTTAGCAGAGGGAAAGGAAGAAAAGACAGTGTGCGTCGATTTGGCTTGTGCACAGCGTCTGGCAGAGCTATGCGTTTGTGCATAGCTTCGCACCACGAGAGCATGCGCCCTCTCGTGGTGCCAAGCTATGCACGAACGCAGAGTGTAGAATTGCGAAGGGGTGGGACGGCGTCAAGCAGAGGCCTCACGTGCCGCGTCTATCACCATCTGTGGTTCGACAAGAACGTCTTCACGCTGAGCGCCGTGTTACGTCAATTTGGGCGACCATGTGACATGTTCCCGCCAAAATCACGTGATGTAATGTCACGTGCCATGCATGCGCATACATCACGTAACGCAATGGCACGTGAGATGTTTCCGCCAAGATCACGTAACGATATGTCGATGTTCGTGCCAAAATGACATAATGAAATGCCACGTCACATGTTTCCGTCGAAATCACATAACGCAATGTCACGTGAAATGTTTTCGCCAAAATCACGTAATGCAATGCCACATGACATGTTCTCGCGGAAATCACGTAAAGCAATCTCGCGCGACTAGTTCACATGACTATCAAGTGGCCTGTTTCACTATAGGCCAGCTTTGCTGTGATCTGGCCTTGCACGACCAAGCGAAAGCTCCGTGTTTTTCTTCTTAAACGTTTCAATTTATATGTAGATCCTTTCATATGGGGTATGACGGTGACCGCCACAGTTCCGTTCAAGTGTTCATGTTTTAAGGGGTCGCAGATCAAATGAGCTCATTACTCTTCAGTCATGGAGTTTCGGTTGCGCGAGGTGTCGTCAGTATGGCTGCTGGGTGTACAAACCTATTACCGACAAATTTTAGGGCAGAGCGCCGTCACCTTCCGAAGGGTACAGCAGTCGCCTACTTCGATGACATCGTAGACGTCGAGGGTTGTTTAACGGCACTCGACGAAGCGCCTAAGCAAGATTTCATCCCTGTACTTGACGTTAGTACCACTTTGCCAGAGGACGAACAGACAAGGCTCCTTGACTTGCTAGACCAGTTCCGGGACTGCTTTGCATAGACATCAAGGGTCGGTGGTACGTCTCTCACCAAGCACCGAATTATTACACAGGACACCGCGAGACCCAGGCACGTAGGCAAGGGGGGGCCCAGGGGGGCCCGCCCCCCCCCCCCCCCGAAATTCTTCAAGTCAGCCATTAATGCAGGGGTATAGAGGCACAAGTACAAGTAGCGCCGTGCGCATTTTAACAAATGAAAAACAAACGAAAGTCAAGGAACTCACTAAGAACAGCTACACAAGAACCTTTATCCAGAAATCACTTCATGCAGTTCCAAAAGCACAGCTACGCTTAGCGAGAATTCAGTTTCCGGCTCCTGAATCAACACCACAACAGAAACACCACGCTCTCCCTTATGTCCGAGGCGTTAGCGAAACCATCGCCCGTATTCTCAGAAAAGAAGGCATCCGAGTGACTCACAAGGCTACGAACACATGTTCTCTACATATTGCCGAAGGCCGTCCACCGAAGGAGAGAGCCCAAGGCACTGTATACAAAAATGCGATGCGAGCTACATCGGCGAAACGAAAAACCCCAAAGAAACATTTCGACAGCACAGGAATGACCTCCGCAACTTTGCAACAGATCGCAACCCGATAGTCGAACATTCCCAAGATAGCAACAACCGTATCAATCTTCCTAATACAACTGAAACCAATTAACGGAAACAGTTACTGCTTTGTAATTGCGGAAAAAGAAAGAAAACTTCGCAACGCGGGACATTTTAATATATGTAAGATAAGCTTGTCGGAAACGAAATTACCAGAATGAACAAAATGTTGCCATACGGCTTTGAAACCAGAGAAAACGACGTTATCTGCCCGTACTTCGTGCGAATTTTCTACGTCGCATCAGTTAAGTTTATGAAGGTGGTTGGTTGGTTGTGTCGGGTTTTCTGGGTAAAAGCGACCATGGCTACATTGCGCGAAACGAGGATTGTCATCTACGGTCAGGGCGCTTGGTAGTTGGATTACTTCAAGGAACAGTGCAAAGCATGACAGGACATACAGAAAGGATAGCGTTGACCCCATCGGTGGATTCCCTGATGTGTCTTTCTTAACGAGAGGAGCGGTGTCTTTGTTGTTGCAGAGCTAGCAGACGGTATATTGTGGGCGTTATTTATACAGCCGCGTAGTGGCGGCAACTTAGGGAGCATTCAGGTGCTTTGTTTGACTGATAGCTGCGCGGCGTGGGAAAACGCACGCGTCTTTGCCGCAGACGCACGGTTTTTCCATGGACGGACGGCGGAAGCTAACCGAAAGCTTGGAAAACGGGACTTTTGTATGGAAAGCATCGGCTTCGACGACCCATTAACCCGTTCAATCCCCCTGGCACATATGCGAACCCCACCACCCTTTTTTCCACCGCCTGTGTTGTGGGGGCAGGCGCCCGCGTGGCGGAAGGAGTACACAAGGTAAACAAACAGGGTAAACTGCACTTGTAGTTCTGCGGAAGTGTACTACAGGCGAGCCACGTTCATTCCATAGACAGATAACCTGAAAGCTTCCCTCAAACGGCGCTTTGCAAACCATCGGAAAACACTGCAAAGCTTGCAATTTGTGTTGCCAAAGCACGCCTGCAAGGGCAAATTTGAATCTGTTCAGCCGGCCTTCGATTTTTACTTCAGACATATGACAACAGCGCATATCGCTACGCTAAAAGGTGAATGGGAAATCTGGAAAACTAAATGGCAAGCCATGAAAGAGGTGGAACTTCACCGCTCTGCGACAGACGCTTTACCTGAATGCGACAAAGCCCTCTTGCCGAATGTTCACACACTCAAGATATTGGCGACAATCCCAGTGGGTATAGCTGCTTCAGAACGCAGCTTCTCGACACTGAAGAGAGTAAAAACATATTTGAGGAACCGAACAGCTGAAGAGCGGCTTAATGGCCTGGCTGTTATGTCCATTCACTGGATGCAAGTCAGTGTCGACGAAATTATCACTGTGTCTACAGAGAAACCGCGACGCATGAAAATTGCAGCGTGAACCATTCCTTTCGGTCAAGCTGCGTGGTCCTTTTTTTTCTTTTGCATTGGCTTTTACTATATTGTAAAACCACTCGCAATTTTATTCTTTAATATTGATTCCTAAAACGAATGTTAGCGTTCTGCATCTTTTGTGTCATGAAAGCATCCGTGGTTTGGTTCCTTGTGGTTCAATAAAACTGTTTTCGCGAATATTTCTGTTTTTTCTTTTAAGAATTGCTGTCATAAAGTGGCTCACGTTCTTCTCGCACGCCTGTAGTTGAGACAAAGTGTGAGAAATTCAGTAGAGAAAGCGTCCGACAGATATTTTTTTTTATTTCCGGCACATCCGTAAGTGGGCGCATGTTTCCTTTGCATTGCTCTCTTTTTTCTTTTTGTCGCTCCTCTTTCCGTCACTGACTCTGTATGGCCCTTCTTCGTCCAGATTGCTTGGTTAGAAAGTATTCTTTCTCGTGCACACGCAATAGCTTTACTGCAGTGTCAAAAAACTTGCTTTCCATCTCGGATTAACTCGCTTCTTGGGGCATTCCACTCTGTTCTGTTTCTCGTCTAATAATTAAGCGCCTTCTATATTCCCGGGCAAGTGTTTTTTAAGCATTCTACAATACTGACCATGCTGTTATTGATGCTTTTCTCCCCCCCTTTATGTAATACCCTGAGAAGGGCCTTTAAGAGTGAATAAATGATGATGATGATGATGATGATGATGATGATGATGAAGCTTTTGGGCCCACCCCGAAAAAAAATCCTGGCTACGTGCCTGGCGAGACCTATTCACCAGAATCCTTACCGTGTGGCTCCAAAGGAACGCGAGGAGATACAAGACCAAGTAGACAAGATGCTTAAGGATGACGTTATTCAGCCATCAAAAAGTCCCTGGGCAACGCCTGTGGTATTAGTTAAAAAGAAGGACGGAACCCTACATTTTTGTGTTGACTACAGAAAGCTAAACCAGGCGACAAAGAAAGACGTGTGCCCACTCCCGCGTATAGATGACTCCCTCGATAGGCTAAGGCATGCTCGTTATTTTTCTTTGATGGACTTGAAGAGTGGATATTGGCAAATCGAGGTGGATGAAAGAGACCGAGGAAAACCGCATTTGTGACTCCAGACGGTTTATACAAGTTTAGTCTTGCCCTTCGGTTTGTGTTCAGCACCAGCTATGTTTCAAAGGCTCAGGGACACTGTGCTTTTGGGACTCAAGTGGAAAACATGCTTAGTGTATCTCGATGACGTCGTCGTGTTTTCCACCACGTTCGAGCAGCACCTTGAGCGCCTTAAAGTAGTTTTACAGGCGATACGGTCTGCGGGCTTTACGTTGAAACCAGAGAAATGCCACTTTTGCTTTGAAGAACTGCAATTTCTTGGTCACATTGTGAGCCGCGCAGGCGTTCATCCGGATCCTGAGAAAACTGCTGCTGTTGCAAGATTCCCCATACCCACTGATAAGGAAGCCGTCAGACGCTTCCTTGGCCTGTGCGCTTATTACCGGCGATTCATTGCAGACTTCGCGCGCATTGCGTCGCCGTTAACTCTGCTCACAAGGGACGACGTTGCCTTTGTTTGGAACGATGAACAAGAATGTGCTTTTAACGATTTGAGGCGACGCCGCCAGACCCCTCCAGTGCTTGCCCAGTTTGACGATGCAGCCCCCACGATTTTTGACACTGACACCAGTAATGTAGGCCTAGGAGCAGTGCTTGTGCAGTGGCAAGATAATGCAGAAAAAGTAATTCCCTATGCAAGCAGGACGCTTACACGCGCAGAAGCTAACTACACGACAACTGAAGAAGAATGCCTTGCTGTCATATGGCCGGTTCTGAAATTTCGCCCATATTTGTATGGACGCCTGTTCAAGGTAATCAGCGGTCACCAATCCCTCTGCTGGTTGACCAGTGTGAAAGATCCTACCGGCCGATTAGCGCGTTGGAGCCTGAGGCTGCAAGAATTCGACGTGACGATCGTGCACAAGTCGGGGAAGCGACACACAGACCCTGACTGCCTGCCTCGATTCCCAGTAGAGCCAGCTACATTACCCGCCGAGGACGAGACAGCATTTCTTGGTGTCCTCGATACTTCCGCCATTGCACAACAACAATGTTACGACCCTGAGTTGCTAGGCCTCATCTGTTTCTTGGACGGACGAACTCAGACCGCACCTAAAATTTTTGCGAGGGCACTGTCGTCGTTCTGCTTGCGCAACAAGGTGCTTTACAAAAAGAACTGCTCACCTAGTGGATCCATCTACTTACTCGACGTTCCTGGGGCACTCCGTCGCGATGTACTCGAAGCGTGTCATAGCGAAGTCACTTCTGGGCATCTCGGATATACTCGAACACTGAACAGAGTGCGGCAAAGATATTCTTGGCCAGGACTACCTGCTGCCGTGTAACATTACGTCCAGACCTATCTAGATTGTCAGAGGCGCAAGTCACCTCTGGCGAAACCAGCTGGTTCGCTACAGCCTGTTCAAGTCCCACAAACGCCTTTTTGCAAGATCGGCATGGACCTTTTTGGGCCCCCTTCCTACATCTGCTGCGGGTAACTGCTGGGTTGTCGTAGCAACTGAATCTTATTCGCTACGCCGAAACAAAGGCTATCCCCAGAGATACAGCGGCAGAGCTAGCACAATTCTTCATAGAGAGACAGCATTCATAGAGAGACAGCAGTCTTGAGACACGAAGCGCATAGAGAATGTTGTCTTGAGACACGGAGCGCCAGCAGTTGTCATAACAGACCGGGGAACCGCATTCACAGCAGCCCTTTTGCATCACATCTTGACGCTGAGCGGTACCGCCCATCGCAAAACAACAGCCTACGATCCACAAAAAAACGGACTCACCGAGCGGCTAAACAAAACAATCGAAGATATGCTTTCGATGTACGTCGACACTGAGCACAAAAACTGGGACGACATTCTGCCCTATATCACGTTCGCCTATAACACGGCGAGACAAGAAACAACACAAATGACTCCGTTTCGTCTTGTCCACGGACGTGAAGTAAGAACAATGTTGGATGCGATGCTCCCACACGAACCGGACGAAACTGACACGGATGCCGATGAATTTACTCAACGCGCGGAAGAAGCTCGACAATTAGCACGTGTGCGAATGCACCAGCAGCAAGAGTACGATGCACGACGCTATAATGTCCGTCACAGATCTGTAGCTTACGAAGTAGGTGACAAGGTATGGGAGTGGACGCCTGTAAGACGACGAGGACTGTCCGAGAAGCTGCTGAGGCGATACTACGGACCCTATGGCGTCCTCCAACGACTAAGTGAGCTCACCTACGAAGTTGTCTCAGATAGCCCCCCCCCCCCCCCCTGCTCGAGGCCCCTGCTCGAGGCGACACCAGCTCAGTTCCGGATTGGTGCACGTAGTGCGTATGAAGCCGTATGTCACCGAGTGACTGTGCTAGCGACCAGCTAACGGACATTGACGATATAGCATCGAGCCGATGTTCTTTTAGGGAGAAGCTAATGACGCATGTGCTGTGAAATAGAAGACGATGACGATAAAGGACACTACGGGATTATATGTAGTGGGACTGCTAGAAGACTTACAAGACGACGACTTCCATTATTCTTGGATTTGTTCAACAAGCTCTTGTGCTGTGCTGTCAAAGGTCGTGTTTTATTCTGTTCGCGTTGTACCGCCACAATATAATTACTATCACAATTTTATTGCAATAGCAAAGTAATTGCTATCGCTTATTCTATGTGTAACACAGGACACAAGAGGGAGGAGAAGAGGAAGGAAAAGAAGCAGAAGGAGAGGACATGGTTGCGATCGCCACACCGTCGCCTACCCCTACAGGACATTGCCAGACAAGGGACACATCATCCAGCGTAAGCATCCAGTGGACTATCGGACGCTCTGAACTCTTCCCTCTGCACGATACACCTGTACAAAGCAAACGCCCGACTGACAAGGAAAAGCAGTACGCGACAGCTCCGCTAAAGACCGAGCTATCCGGTTGCATCTGCGTTCAGGATTGCGTGGAGTGCCTTGGAAACGCTGCGCGGTGCCGTGAACGGTGGCTAAACGCCATTCGGCGCACCGAACACCAACGCGCCGAGGGTTGCGTGGTAGCTCTCGCAAACACGCATCCGCGCCGTCAGGTATGCATCAACTCCATACGTGGAGCCAGACATCGACGCCCTCAGGTTTGTCTGGCAGCACTTGCAAACGCCGATCGGCGACGTCAGCCATGTGTCACCGCCATATGGGGCTCCGGACGTCGACGCGCCCAAGGTTGCATGGTGGCCCTCGTAAACGCCGATCAGCGACGTCAGCCATGTGTCACCGCCATCCCAGCTAGCACACAAGACCAAAAAGACGTCTTATTGGGGGATTAACGTCTTGGTTTGCGTGGCTGACGTCTCAAAGACGTCAGCCACGCGAACTAAGGGGCAGCGACATCAAAGGGACAATGAATCCGTCTTCGAAACGTCCTACGCAAGACGGTAAGCAGACGTAGAAGAATACCGCCCCCCTCCCCTCCCTCCCCAAAGCGTCGGCGGGCGTCGACGCAATGCACGGCGCCGAGGTGTCGCCAGCTGCAATGGGGCCGGGAGGGAGGCGCCAGAATGTCTGGCTCCTTTTCACCGGTTACCAGGGAGATGAGGCGAGAGGGCGCAGGCTGGCGCAAACACGCGGAGACACGAAGCAAAGGCAGCGAAGCTCGTTTGCGTGGTTGGTCGTGGAGTAAGTGTGGTCAAGTTGTTGGCGGCCGGCTCTTCCTTCGTTTCTGGGAAAATTCTGTTAGCGTGCTGCAACTGCTGCGTGTGTTTGTGTGGTGGCATTATGTTCTTTCTACTTTCCTCCTTATGTTAACCCTGGTTCAATTCCGGCGCTTCTGTGACTGGATCCCGTAACACCAATAACTACGTCTCGCCGAAAATAAATGTAAGTACCACATTTGAATGGCTTAGCATGATGCCTGTGAGATCACTCATGTGTTCCGTGGATAGGGCGAATCGTTCTGTGACAGATACAAGGAGGATTAATGCTATGTAAGGTCTAAGATAGTTGACGCATTAAACGCAAAGCAACGCAACTGTGGTTTTATTATTCAGATCATCGTGTATGATTGCATTCTGAAATTTTCTTAGGTCTATGTGCGTGTTGAGCCTGATTAGTGAGTAACGAGTGCATTGGCTTCGTTCCCACCATCCTGTCATTTGGTCGTTACGGGTAGCGAGTGCAGCGCATGTACAACAATGTCGGGTAGTAGTAATTTACTCGTGTCTTACACAGACGAATACATGCATGTGATATCGCGCGTTGTAGGGCAACCGTTGCCGCGCGTCCTTTCACTGTTGCATTGCAGTCGTGAGATTTCAGTTCAGAGCTGCAAAATTTACGTGCATGTGGTGTGTATGTGAAAATCGCGCATTGTTTATTGTGGCATGTCAGCAGAACTGAAGCAGGCAATCATGACGTCTTATGGTGGTGGAATGACTTCTCGCAGCTCAGCATTCATATGAGCATGAGTGTCGTTGTGCTCGTTCTCGGTCATATTTAAACCTTGTCAGAGGCATGTGACTCGTTTGCGAATGTTCGTTATTATTATTTCTCATTGTCCACGCTGTTGCGGTTTTCTGCATTTGGGGTTCGTTATTCTTGCAGACCGCAAATACCAAAATAATTACAAGAACTGTTATCTGGTTCCACAGTGGTGTTACAGGGACGCTGTTGTGTACAGTAGATTTTTGGTATGCCATAAGCTGTCCAGTGTTTCACGTGGTACGGACTGGGGAGTGAAGACTTGAACCATGTTGCTGGGCTGATAGCGTAGGACAGCGATGATAAGGCGACGAACGACGAACTAAATTAGTACGTCGGGCTATGGGTGAGCGGCGTGTTACGACGACTTATACATGAACGTTTGGACGTATTTTGTTTATTTTTATTATTTAGTACGGGCGCCGCCAGCTTGTCCGGTGCCGGGATCTAGCCGTGCATGCCTATACCTATATCGTCAAATCAAAGCCACGGTGCCATTCAACAGTTTTCAGCGGAACGTTTGACGTTTTCCTCCTACCCCGCGACATACTCGCTACCCCAAATGAGCCATATTTCGTTGCATTGTACTAAATTCACTATTACCTGGCCATGGAAGGCAGTTTTGTGCAGGCGAAATCGAAGCCACAGCGAAAATTTGTTGATGCTATGCACAGATGTGATGCGCAGTCACTGTGCCCGTAGATCGCGCGACCTTGAAGGTCCCATTTAATAAAGGAGCCCTGCGACATTTGGAATCTCGATGGCAAACGATGCCTAACAGTCGTGGAGGTTGTTGTGAACGTGTGAGCCAAGTATTATTGAGCTGCGTGCACCAGGGAATTTTTTATTTGGTTTCAAACACAGCTGTAATTAACATTGCTCTTCGTTCCAACAAATGTCACTAGGCCGTCGACTACTTTGTTCGAGGCAGATATATCACTGGCTGAACTTACGGTCACGGAAAGGTAGTCTGCAATTATATATTTGTTCATGAAAGGGAAAATTAGCATCCACCCGTTTTGTAGCACAAGGCAAACGTTACCCACCCTTGCGGGTTTCCGCAGAACTCATTTGCCTATATATATTTGTTCATTTTGCATTAAAGAAATAAAGGCAATCTGAGTGCCTGTCTTTAAAAAGACCGAGGTGAGCGAGGGGACCTAGTCGTTGGCGGCAGTGACGTTAATTGTTGAAAGAAGAGCAGGCAAGTCGTTGGTCGGTGCTGCTATAGTGACGTCAGTTGTTGGAACAATTGCAGGTGATTGCATGATGTATTTAAAATGAAACTGCAAATCCACTGCTGCTTGCAGCACAATAACATTTGGCTCACACGTTTACAGAAGTCTCAACGATTGATTGGCACCGTTTGCTCAGTGCGTTCGAAAAGTTTTGCAGGGACCCTTTCATACCGAGTGCGCAGTGAGCACGTAAGCACGCCTCGAAGAATATTCTCACAGTCTAAGTGTGAAGCATGTGTGTCACCCGATTTCTACATGCTGTGTATGGGAATGCGTCCAAAATAAACTACGAATCAGTAATGTGCAGTTTAACGTTCACGAGTGCCATACTATTCGGCGGTGGTAGCATCAGGAGATGCATCAAGTTTCCTGCGGAGATGGCCCGAACACCACTGTATATTGTAAATGATAGAGACATAGACACAGCGCCTTTCTTTTCTTTTCTCCTTGTTATTTGGCTCTTGCCCACTACGGGGGATTGGCCATGAAGCCGGCGGTTAATATAAAAAGGAAAAAAAGTGCGCTAAAACAAAGGAAGAGTAAGGAATCGGTAATGTAAGGAAGAATGAAATGTTAGAGTGATAGACTATTTATAATACTAATGAACCATAATAAATAATTTGAGGTTTAATAAACTAGTGGCGGCAATTTCGAGGTACGAAGTTTTGGTTGGAAAGATGATTAGCAACGAATTCTTCTTGTGTCACGAAGGAAATTGCACATGGCTAAGCAGACGTTCCTGTTGCTGTAACCTAGTGAGGACGCTCCAAAGGAAAGAATATTCTGAGAATTCAGGGGAATTTTTAAATTCCTGAATGAAATTTCGAAATGTCTTTTCCTCTGACTACTATAACGCTGACAGGTAATTAAAAAGTGATCAATGTTTTCAGGCTCTTGACAATAGCAGCATAGCGGAGATGGCACCAGACCAGACCTGTGTAAATAAAAATTTAATGAAGGGATATGACAGCGAAATTTTGTTATTGCCACTTCCAGTTTACGAGAGGGGCACCACTTATTATTCCAAACAAAAGAAAGATGCCCATATTCTTCAATAGGTAACTTCATTTTTAAAGAATCTTGAAGTAAGGAGTACTTACGGTATCTAGACAAAGTAACAAAGGCAGTAGTAGGCACCACGTGCATTACCGGCCCATCTAGGGACCACCGCGCGAGAACATCAGCCATCTCGTTTATAAATATGCCACGATGGCCTGGCACCCACACCAATCGTACTTCACGCAAGTGGGGAGGAATTTTGCCGCAGGCCGGCTGTTGTATCCTGACTTCTTTCTTCTCTTCCTTTTCATCGCTGGGCATCTAGCACGAGCGTCCAAGCTTCGGCGGAACTCGCTGACCTTCGTATATATGTACATAGGTACATACAATCCTGTGAGTGTTAGATTGTATGTGCACATAGACCCGATAAAAGGGACGGGGGGGTGGGAGTGGAGACGACCGCCTTCGTAGCTCAGCGGTAGATCATCGGACGCCTTATCCGAAGGTCGTGGGTTCGGTTCCCACAGAAGGCAGGTTTGTCTTTTCGTCCGCCTAAATTCCTTCCTACTTCACAAGTATAATACTACAATTAAGAACCCCAATAACTTCTCCTATGTTTTCCTAGGCTTCATAGTTTGTTGCTTCGTTAAATATATATATATATGGTGCAGGCAGCAGTGCAGAAGTACCAGGCACTCGAGGAAAATTCATTAATTCATTTCGAGTGTTTATCTATTGCAAGTTGCAGGATATTATGAACACTTCCTGTAAAGGGCGCAGTCTATGACAGAGATGCATTTCAAATTTCGTTCCTCAAAGCACAGTTGTAGAACAGCTTTATAGAAAATAGTGGCCCCCTTTTTTTTTTCGTTTGCAGGAATACATGCGGTTTAATCGGCGGTTGTACGGATAACCTGATAGCACCAACTGTGTTCTACCACGGCCCTACCAAGGTTCTACATTGAAAGCATTTCCGCGACGGCGGTTTCAGCGTGTCATGTGATGCCAGTAGCATCGTATTCACCAGCTGCACTAAGCCTGGACACTACAACTAGTTTTTGATGAGCGTGAACGTGAACTGGTTGCGCGTTTGGTGGAGGTTGCATTCTCAAAGGACTTGGCTGTTCGAAGTGTTTTGTTTAATGATAAGGTATAAGGTAACAGTGTTTTCCTTAAATGTGAAACAGGTCGAAATTCGAAGACCCTCAGTTTTATCCTGCACATGTAGACCTGATGGTTATTTGAAGTCCCTTTTAGGAATAGCTTCATGTGCTGGGTGCCAAAATCTTCTTTTTTTTTCTTTTTTGGCTTCCAACTGATGCTTGCCAGTTTGATCTCCGTTCATGTCAGATTTGCATATATGTGCGTAATACAGTGCTTTGTAGAGAGCCACATCTGTATTTTGAATATGTAATTGAGAATATTGCTTCTGTTTTTTTCTTTTTCGTCGCCTCAACGCTGTCTCCACTGTATTCAACTTCGAGCACCTATGTAGCTTCATTATGAAATGGAGGTTGCTTCGATGTAACGTTGCTCGCTGTGAGAGATTGTGCACTGCATTGCGACGTTGCTCATTATACCGATTTTGTTAATATTTCATGCGCTAATTTCTTTGAAGGTCACTTTGGTCAATATTCGTTGACACTTGATTGATATTTTTGGTTGTCTTTTAAAGTTTGCTTCATTACATCAGCTGATGTCCTAGACAAATTTTCACTTTCATGTCTGAGTCATATTTGAGTTCTTGTGTTTATATTCCTTGATTTTATGCGGTGAAGATACTGCATAACGTGATTGAAAGCGGCTGTCACACAGTCATCCATTGTTCTGTCTCTGCTCATATAACCGGATGCGCTGCTGTCATGGTGAAAAGCGCATAGTCGTTTGGCTGTTGATTATTGTGTGACTACTAGTGCTCTTTTGTGAGCCTCTAGTGTTTAATCAGTTCCAAATATATTTAAAGTATTTCTTCTGCAGTTGCTCTTGAATATTTGTTGTTTTGTTCTTCTGCCATTTCTCATTTTCTTCCTTTTTTAACTTGCACAAGTTAGTTTCTCAATAAAATGATGATGTAGCAGTGTTTCGACTGCGTGATCATTGGCACAGAGGCCTCCTTGCTAGGCCGCTTGCCATGAAACTGTCTATCCTTCACTGTAGAAAGATATGTCATTACTATTTTTGGTAGATTTGCTTCATACTCAACAAATTACATGCTAGATTGATTTTTGTATTCATGACAGCCAATTTTGACTTAAATGCTAAGACTGATGAAGCCTTGTTGCGAACTGTGTACCTACCTTACTGCACTATTTTTGCTCTGTTGCACTCAGTGCTGATGCCTTTAACCACGAAAAAAAAAGAATTCCAGGCAACTGCGATGCCAGGACTTCTTCCTAGGATGTAACTACGAAAGTATTCTGCTGGCACTACCCCCCACTCTGCAGCATCGAAAAGATTATGGTGCTGCTGATAACATAGCAGGTCGCAGCTACTACCACAAAGGCAGGGACGGCGTCCGCGGATGGGGGTGCCCCCCAAAATTATGATCCCGTTAACACCTTCAGAACCACGGAGTTAATGCCTGAGGGGTGCAAAAAAATGTTTTGTGGTTATTTGTACCCCTCAGGCGTTAGCTTACATTCTGAGGGTGGTAACCAGATCAAAATTTTGGTGGGCGCGCCCCGTTCCCGAGCACGATTCCTGCTTCTTTTTCAGATTACGGCTAACATTTCAGGAACAGCTTTTTGATGACGTCTTTGGTAAGTCTTTAAACGGATTCAGAAATCCCTGTAAATGGGATTATTGGAGGCTCCCCCAAGCCGTCGAAAAGACCAGCTTTTTGATGACGTCTTTGGTAAGTCTTTAAACGGATTCAGAAATCCCGGTAAATGGGATTATTGGAGGCTCCCCCAAGCCGTCGAAAGGACCAGCTTTTTGAAGACGTTTCAAAGACGTTCAGGAAACGTCTCGTTTAAGGGCAACAAGACGGACATTAGACGAGATATACGACGTCTTCTAGACCAAAACTTCTTACGCGTGCCGTCTCTGAGACGTCGTTAACGTCTCGGATATCCGTCTCGAAGACGTCTTAAATCCTTTGTGTGCTAGCTGGGATATGGGGCTCCGGACGTCGACGCGCCCAAGCTTGCATGGTGGCCCTCGTAAACACCGATCAGCGACGTCAGCCATGTGTCACCGCCATATGGGGCCCCGGACGTCGATGCGCCCAAGGTTGCATGGTGGCCCTCATAAACGCCGATCGGCGACGTCAGCCATGTGTCACCGCCATATGGGGCTCCGGACGTCGACGCGCCCTCGGTTGCATGGTGGCCCTCGTAAACGCCGATCTTCGACGTCAGCCATGTGTCACCGCCATATGGGGCTCCGGATGTCGACGCGCCCAAGGTTGCATGGTGGCCCTTGTAAACACCGATCGGCGACGTCAGCCACGTGTCACCGACAGACGGGGCCCCGGACGTCGACGCGGCCAAGGTTGCATGGTGGCCCTCGTAAACGCCGATCGGCGCCGTCAGCTATGCATCACCGCCATACGGGGCTCCGGACGTCGACGCCCCCAAGGTTGCATGGTGGCCCTCGTAAACGCCGATCGGCGACGTCAGCTATGCATCACCGCCCGACAGGGCTCCGGACGTCGACGCGCCCAAGGTTGCATTGTGGCCCTCGCAAACGGCGACCGGCGCCGTCAGCTATGCAGCACCGCCATATGGGGCTCCGGACGTCGACGCGCCCAAGGTTGCATGGTGGCCCTCGTAAACGCCGATCGGCGACGTCAGCCATTGCTCACCGCCATATGGGCTCCGGACTTCGACGCGCCCAAGGTTGCATGGTGGCCCTCGTAAACGCCGATCGGCGACGTCAGCCATGTGTCACCGCCATATGGGGCTCCGGACGTCGACGCGCCCAAGGTTGCATGGTGGCCCTCGTAAACACCGATCGGCGACGTCAGCCATGTGTCACCGCCATATGGGGCTCCGGACGTCGACGCGCCCAAGGTTGCATGGTGGCCCTCGTAAACGCCGATCGGCGACGTCAGCCATGTGTCACCGCCATATGGGGCTCCGGACGTCGACGCGCCCAAGGTTGCATGGTGGCCCTCGTAAACGCGATCGGCGACGTCAGCCATGTGTCACCGCCATATGGGGCTCCGGACTTCGACGCGCCCAAGGTTGCATGGTGGCCCTCGTAAACAGCCGATCGGCGACGTCAGCCATGTGTCACCGCTCATATGGGGCTCCGGACGTCGACGCGCCCAAGGTTGCATGGTGGCCCTCGTAAACGCCGATCGGCGACGTCAGCCATGTGTCACCGCCATATGGGGCTCCGGACGTCGACGCGCCCAAGGTTGCATGGTGGCCCTCGTAAACACCGATCAGTGCCGTCAACTATGCATCACCGCCATACGGGGCTCCGGACGCCGACGCGCCCAAGGTTGCATGGTGGCCCTCGTAAACGCCGATCGGCGACGTCAGCCATGTATCACCGCCATACGGGGCTCCGGACGTCGACGCGCCCAAGGTTGCATGGTGGCCCTAGTAAACACCGATCGGCGCCGTCAACTATGCATCACCGACAGACGGGGCTCCGGACGTCGACGCGGCCAAGGTTGCATGGTGGCCCTCGTAAACGCCGATCGGCGCCGTCGGCTATGCATCACCGCCATACGGGGCTCCGGACGTCGACGCCCCCAAGGTTGCATGGTGGCCCTCGTAAACGCCGATCGGCGACGTCAGCTATGCATCACCGCCCGACAGGGCTCCGGACGTCGACGCGCCAAGGTTGCATTGTGGCCCTCGCAAACGGCGACCGGCGCCGTCAGCTATGCAGCACCGCCGTACCAGGAGCGCCAGACGTTGACGTGCCCAGGGTGGCCTGGCGGCCCTTGCAAACGCCGATCTGCGGCGTCAACTATGCATCACCGCCTGTACGGGACGCCACATGTCGACGCGGCCAGGGTTGCGTTGTGGCACTCGGACACCCGGTTCGACCTCGTCAATTGTGCACTATCGCCGTTCGGGGCACCGGAAATCACCGCGTCCTCGATTGCCTGGTGGCCCTTGGAAACACCGAATGGTGCCGTCAACCTATGGCTCACCGTCATTCGCGCTATCGGACATCGACACGCCCAGGATTGCGTAGTGGTCCTTGCAAATGGCGATCGGCGCCATAAACTGAGCGTCACCACCTTCCAGGCAGCCGGCATCGATGCGTCCAGGATTCCGTGGTGGCCCTCGCAAGCGCCCTTCTGCGCTGTCGATTGTGCGCCACCGCCACCCGAAGCGTTGGACATCGACGCGTCGTCCTCCCAGTCGAGCGCGTCGGCATACACGTCGAGTTCCAGTACCTGGGTTTTTTGCAGTCGCTGCTCCCGCATTTAGATGTGCACGTACGCTGGTATTTCACGTCGTCGCGGTCGTGTCGGACCATTTACGAAGGCGTGAGACTCTTGGTGCCTGAAGTTTTCTTGGTGTTCGTCGCCATCGTTATGCGTCCTCGTCATCCTGCTGGACTTTAAGCGCAACCTGGGTTTGGCACTATAGTGTCGAGGCTCCCAACTTGCGGTTTCCCCTTTTGATTGAGCTATTGGTACTTCTGCAGGTGACACTGGAGTGAGCTTGCAAGGCGTTTTACATCTTATTCTATAATTTGAACCAAAAAACAACGCATGCCGGGATGACATTCCTAATTCATTTCTTTTACGTTACCCCTTATGGACTGATGAGTACGTTCCAATTATCATTAAAAGTCACTGTCCACTTGTGTGGTCCTAAGTTCTTGGAAAGGGGTTATCGCACTCCGTTCATGCAAATCTGGTGATGAAATCATTTTTACAAATTATACACCAGTTTCGCTAACGTCCTAATGTGGAAAATTACTGCAGCACATCTACTGCAAATATATAGCCCAGTTTCTTGACTCTAACAACAGTCGGTCTGTTTCCCAACATAGTTGCAGAAAAGCTCTCAGCACAGTCTCCCTGCTCGTTGAAATTGCTCATAAGTCACTCTCTTGATAGCGGTGACGAAATTGACTCGTTACTTATTAATTTTTCAAAGCCTTGGTGCAGTAGTCCACAGCAAACTTTTGCATAAGGTTCAAAGTATTGTAAGTTTTTGTTTCATTGTAAACTGGTTGTCTAGCTTTCTCTCCCAGAGGTCGCAGTGCGTACTTTTTAACTCGAAGGAATCGCCGACAGTAGGGGTGTCATCTGGCAGGCCACAAAGCTCTCTAATCGGTCCTCCTCTTATTTAATTTGCGTAAATGACCTCGCTTCTGATATTTCCTGGAAGATTCCCTCATATGCCGACGACTCTGTCATATGCCATATTTCGTGTGATTATATGGCAATGAGACCATGTTGTTGAAACAAGATGCTTCGAAGCGTTTTGCACCTGGGGAAAGCAGTGGCGGACGACTATCAACGTAACGAAAACTGTGCTTTTGTCATTTTAAATGTGCCATTCTATGTATGCTTTAAGATACTGTTACAGCATGCAACCCCTAAACAGAGTTAAGGTATATAAGTATTTGGGAGTCCTTATTACGCAGGATATGTCTTGGTCCCTTCATATTGAAAAAAACATGCACAAAAGCCCTTCTGCAGCGCACGCTACTCTCGGCGCCAAAACACGCAAAACTGTGAAGTTATAATACCCTAATACGCCCAATATTGGAGTACGTGTCCATCGCATGGAGCCCCCATTATTAAAGGGATGTATAGTGCAGTAAACTGGTATTTTCCTTGATTTTGCGGAAATTCTTTAATACGTGTATGCGTACAATTTGTTATGTATATAATTGTCTGTGCGCCCCCCCCCCCCCCCCAAATATCACTCTACTCCTTTTTAGAGGCCTGTGAGCTATTACTAAATAAAAATAAAATCAGTACCCACTAAAAATGCTGTTCGTTATATTTGTCGTCGTTATGACATATATTTCTTACCCTTTTCATACGTCTCAAGCCTTAGTCTAATCCCACTCCTGAAACGTCGCCATCTCAATTGCCTGAAATACTTGCAGAAATGCGTAAATTGACCGTGTTATTTTCTCCAGATCCTCGTTTCATATTCATCTCCTTCAAATACTCGGTAATGTCATGCTTTAAATATTCTTTCGTGCTATTCTCGGTCAGGCTTGTTTTTGTACAGATTTTTTCCTCATACGATTTATTGTTGGAATGCTTTACCGGGGAATGTACGCGGGTGCCCTTTAAATGATGTTTTTAGTGTCATTAAACTGTTGTGACGCATATGTATATTTTTTATTTTTCCACTCCTACTCGAGTCAAATGGTTGGCTGCGGTATGTGTAAATAAATGAATAGACAGTGAAACAATCTTCGTCGCCCTTCCTACCACTATCATCATCAGCTTCAGATCAGATGGACTTCCTTCTCGTGAGGGCTGCCTGATTTGGTTCCTATATTAAATGCGTAGGATTTCTGGTAACAAACTGCAGCCAACAGCGGGTAACGGGAGAACACGAACAAGACAAAAAAAGCATGAACAACAACAACAACAACAAAAAAGAAAACCAGACAACAGACAAGTGCGAGCGCTGAACTGCAACTGACGTTTATGTTCAGCGCTCATGCCTGTCTTTATAGTGTTTTTTTTTCTCCGCGGTGTCCCGTTGTCCGTTGTGTGCTGCAGTTTGTTATTACGATCCAACAATTAGCCCCCCACTACTACTTCCTGAGGAAGCATTTCTGGCTGTCATAAATTGCGTGGTGTATGACAGATCTGCCGTCATCATTAGTTGTCCCCAAGA
Organism: Hyalomma asiaticum; assembly: GCA_013339685.2. Classification (NCBI taxonomy): domain Eukaryota; kingdom Metazoa; phylum Arthropoda; class Arachnida; order Ixodida; family Ixodidae; genus Hyalomma; species Hyalomma asiaticum. The sequence continues at coordinate 345,296,832 of CM023481.1, read as the reverse complement.
GTGTGCGTGCACTTCTGCAATGCCCGATGTGCAGCGCTCGCATGCGCGCTTCTTGCGCACATCAGCCAACTACTGCAATGGCAAAACTGCGGCTGGCGGGCGCATGTGTTTAAGCGGACTAAAAGGAAGAAAAAGACAGCGTGCGTCGATTTGCCCGGTGCACAGCTTCTCGCATAGCTGTGCGATTGTGCACAGCTTCGAACCACGAGAGCGTGCGCCCTGTCATGGCGCTAAGCTATGCGGATGTGTATAGCTGCGCACCACGCAAGCATGTGCCCTCTAATGGCGCTAAGCTATGCACAAGATCATAGTGTTGTTTAGCGAAGGGGTGGGACGGCGTTACTGAAGTTGCTGTATGCTATGTTCCCTAGGGAACATAGCATACAGTAACTTCAGTGCGTTTTTAGCATACATAATTCCAGCGCGTTTTTAGCAGTGCCCCCACATGGGTGGCCCAATATAGTTTCGTTTTCGTCATCTTTCTTAACCCCTTACACATGGTCGCAACGTGCGCGCTACGTGCCCATTCTGTCGGAGGTGCTGCAGAGAGAGGAAATTTGAACCAAACCTGCGATTGGACAGCATTGTTTTCGGCGTCATCTAAGACCCAGGAAACTAGGGAATAATTAACGAGCCGACAAAAGGGCCGTGCTGCGGCTCGTCGCCAAGCGTGCTCTCTACCTTACCCTAACCCTGAAGGTGGTCGCGACATCACCCCGAAGGCGGTGGTCGTGACATTCATTGAGGACCAGGTGCATGTATTCGGACCGTCGCTTTGAGGGCAATATGTCTCAAGGACAGAAGCGGCTCTACGTCTTCTGCGGAAGCTAATCTTCCAAGCGCTAACAAACATGCGAGACCTTGAGTTCTAAGTCGTCGCTGTCGTCGTCGTCATCATCATCATCATCATCATCATCAGCTTGTCTAAGCCCACTGCAGGGCAAAGGTCTCTACAATAGATCTCAAATTATTCCGGTCCTGTGTTAACTGCGATCAAGTGCCTTCGGCAGACATTCAGAGGCATTCGGAGAGCATTCGGCAGCTATTCTCAGATAATGAATAGCACCTTACCACTTTCCCTCAAGAGGATAGTATAACAGCTGCGTCTTACGTGTACTTACCTATGGGGCAGAAACTTGGAGGCTCACTAAAAGGGTTCAGCTTAAATTGAAGACGACACAGCGAGCGATGGAATGTTAAGTGCTCTTCTCCAACTGATTTATACACACATAAGTTATGTGCTATCACGGAAGAGTCGGTTTGCTGTGTGCCTATAATGACCTGTATAGATAATATGTGAATTCTCTGGTAAGTTTTCAATAATCCCATGCTATGGCGCGCGTGAGGACGTATGATACCTTATTAAGTGTCTACAAGCCCTAAAGTTAATTTCAAATCGTTGCATTTCTTTAATACAGTATTGCGCTTAATAACCATAACAGCTACAGTCGCCGAGACGATCGATCAATCAATTAATAAGTCAGTCAATCAGCCAACGGTTTATTGCACTACGTGAAATGAAAAGGCATGCAAATAGACTTTTTCGGCTAGTATCTGGCCCAATAGAGCAACTGTGCAAGCAACAGTGCAAGCAACAGTGTAAATGAGTTACTTGAAAAAACAGCGCGAGAGAACGAGGACAAAATAGAACAAATAAAACGCACAGGCGCATTAAGTATGCAGCGCCAACCCGCCCAGATAAAGCTTCTGCTCCTTCTAGTCAATAAGTTAATCAGGAGGCTTGAATATTGTTGCGAATATTGGTGGGAGTGCTGGGTAACTATTTAACGACGGAGCTTCGCAGTGGACGCCACCTCGAGCCAGCAAGCATGCCTCCCGGCGAAGACACGTCTCAGCCAACTACATCGGCAACTCCGACCACAACAACCCAGTATGTAGCCCTGTCACAACCTCGCGATCCCGGTATCTTTTCTGGGACGAATGACGTTGATGTTGACCAGCGGCTGGGAATGTACGAGCGCATCAGCAAAAACTATGGCTGGGATCCCACCGTAATGCTGGCGAACGTCATTTTCTACTTGGACAAGACTCCTCGTGTCTGGTTCGAGACCCATGAGGAATACATCACAAACTGGGACACGTTTAAGGAACAGCTCCGCGACCTTTTCGGAAATCCGTTTGGTCGGCAGCTTGCTGCGAAGAAACAACTCGCGGTACATACTCAGACGTCAACAGAGCCCTACTTGGCCTACATTCAAGACGTTCTGGCCTTGTGCCAAAAGGCCGAGCAGAATATGCGTGAGGCTGATAAGGTCTCACGTTTTGAAGGGCATCGCGGACGACGCATTTAACTTGCTGGTGTTCACCAACGTGACGACCGTCGACGCCGTTATTAAGGAGTGCCGGCGCCTAGAACAGGCGAAGAGCCGGCGCATTGCACACCACTTCGAGCGCCTACCGAACACTGCTCCAACGTCCTCTTGTGAAGCAAGTCCATACCAGTCGTCCGCATCTGAAAATGTGACGCGAATCGTTCGGCGTGAGCTTGAGGCCGCATGCCCTGCTGTTAACAAGGCGTCCATGATCTCCGACGCACAGACGCCAGCCGTCTCTCTAATCTTCGCCAGGAATTCGCCAACGCGGGTTTGCTTCCTACGGTCTGCGCTGTACATGATTCAGAAGCCTCACTGTCTTCTGTGGGGACAACTCGTCGCCGTCAGTACCTTCCTCAGTCTAGGAACCCATCCGATTGGCGAACAGCAGACGACAAGCCCATCTGCTTCCGCTGTGGTCGCGCGGGACACGTTGCTCGTTACTGTCGTAGCCAGCGGTCCTTGACGTGGCATAATCAGTTTCCCGCTTACTCCGGTGCCTTCCGTCCAGATGCTCGCCGTTACCCGACCTGCAACGAGTTTTCGGCATTCACCGCCTCTGAAGACCCCAGCCGCTACACTCCACCATCTCCGCCTCGCAGCCGTTCATCTCGTTCACCTACTCGCCGCCGCTCCCCCTCGCCGCCATATAGCCGTCGAATCTCACCGGAAAACTAGACTGCGCAGCTTCTGGAGGTGAAGCTGCACTGTCGACCACGTCCCAAAATCCTCAGTTGCCCTTACGTCTACACGGAAACACTCTTGAAGTACTTGTCGATGGTATTTCTGCGAGAGCTTTGATAGACACGGGTGCTCACGTTTCTGTCATGAGTGCCAACTTTCGTCGTCGTATGAAGAAGGTTCTTACACCGCCTGTGACCAGCGTCGTGCAAGTCGCGGATGGCGGTACCTGCCACTGTCATTGGTATGTGCACAGCTCGACTAACCGTTGCCGGCCATCATGTTGTCGTCCTTTTTAGTGTTCTTGCGAAATGCCCCCACGACATCATACTGGGACTCGATTTCCTTACCGCCAATTCTGCTTTGATTGACTGCTCTGCCGGTGTGCTCCGTCTTGAACTGCCGCAATACTGTGAGCCCCCCAACCAAGCCCCATGCCGTTTTTACAGTGCAGCGAATTCATTCGCCTCCCGCCCAAGACAGTGTCATATGTCGAATTGTCGTGTTCACCAGCTCTCCCAGACGGTGAATATTATGCTGCCCCTATTGCTGACGTGCTGTTGACGCATTGTGTCACTGTCCCCTATACGGTACTCATCATCACAGCTAACAGAACCTGCCTACCACTTGTAAACTTCGGCTTCACGAATCAGGTGCTTCCACAAGGCATTTCTGTGGTCCACCTTTACCCAGCACTTCCACCAAAATGTTGCGTTGACAAAAGAACTGGGAAACTACAGCAAATGTATTGAGATTTACAAGCAGAGAGCCGCACGACAGTCAAAGTGTGCTCGTCGTCGTCCTCCTCTTTCCTCTTCCAACGGACACCACCGAGCATAGGTTCCACTGCAGTTACTGGAAGTTGAGTGTGCTCTCGCGTCACGTATAAAGAAAAACGTGTTTAGATGCAAAATGAAAAATTCTTGCCACTTTTATTTCAATTCCAGGGTACAGGATCGAAAATATCCTGCAATAACTTGCCTTTTACATTATTACAATAGGAAGATATATATCTACTACTATTAGTTGCTTGCCTGGTGCGCGGAACGAAAATATGGCATATCTCGAGTTCTAAATAGACGTACCTATAGTTTCGTACCGCTCTCAACGAAAGCACATGGAACTCATTGAACAGGATATTACTTGGATGTTACGATGAAGGAAAACTTATTACTGTTGGAGCTGTCTCGTGTAATCGCAGTAAAACGGCCAAATAACTTGTCTACGTTAGCCCTCATGCTCGGCAAACATGAACCCAAGTTACAGTGAAATACGGAAAAAGTATAAAGCCCGACGCAGATCACAAGCAAAATATTGCCGGGCATACGCAAGAGTGCAAGAAATATCAGGAAATTCTTTTACAAGCGCTGTTTCTTTTTTTCGATGTTGACGAGTCTAAATCTACACCTAGGCATGTAGGATCGCTAGCTTAATGTGGCAAGCGGTCGTTTTAAGGTTAATTATAAAATATATTTGGTTATTTTTTTCTAGGAGCATGAAATATCGTGTACTGCGTTTGATAGGTGTTTAACATCAATCGGCTTTGCAAAAACCAGTCAGATGCGGCTAGTAGTTGCTGATATATCCTAGCCTCTCATTGCGTGTTATATGCTGGTGCTGTATCAAGTGCCTGCATTTATAAAATTCTTATGTGGAAAGCTTATTGCGAACGTCGTCGATACAAGGGCAAGACTAATGGGCTTAATGCAGATCATTATGACATTCCGTAGTTTACTTCAGTAAGTTTGAAATCACGTTTATCAATTGCGACTTGCATTTCGGATGACCCGAAATATCCGTGGAATTAAACTTGTACAAGTTTCCAACAACACCGCATGATATTTATTTTATCTAGAATTATGAAGTTTAGAACCGTATGGAAAGCTTTTCGAATATGAAAACATATTTTACCACGTTCTGCTTATTAGGTTCGCCAGTACATTTGTGAAAGGGTCAATATGGTGGTGCTTGTGGACTTACTGGAGATAAAACCATATAGCTGGAGGCCCACTATATTGTTACTGAAAAATGCACATTTCTGTAACGCACTGGGCTTTTTGAAAAATGTCAGTAATAATATTAAGGACAGATAGCTTTCCAAATTCTTGGAATCACAATAGCAGGTGAGTCTCTCTTCTTCCTGCATAGGTATTGAAGACGTGTAAGCAGAAACGCCAAAGAATATAGCGAACAGGTAACTTTAGGTGAGAAAACCAGGAATACGAAATATATACTAAAACGTCATGTTTACTAGTGTGCGAAGTTGGAGAGAGTCTTGGACTTTATCAGCATCACGCTAGCAATAATACACAAAGCATTTCACACACACAAAAAAAATATTTAATACGGAATAGATCGCATTTATTGCTGCCTACGTAACGCGGCGGGTATAGGCAGAGAAGCGACTAGAGAAGACAGCATATGCGTCAACGTTAAGCAGAACGTCGTGGTGCTCAGCACGCCGTCCTCAGAAAGAGCCAAGCTCTACGGAGCCATCAACAAGCTTTGCATCGGAGACCGCGCGTTCGAGGCAAACGCCTATCAAGCTGCCCCGGAGAACACTTCCAAGGGTCTGATAAGGAACATTTCCAAGGACGAGAGCCCGGCGGACATAGTTAACAACCTAGTGACGCCGCGCAACCCTGGCGTGCTGCACGCCAAACGCATGGGGGCTACGGACAACATAATAGTGTTGTTCGACGGTTTCCACGTACCCAGACACGTTTACTACGGACCCATGCTTGTCAAGTGCTCCCTCTATAGGAAGCGCATCGACGTTTGTTATGAGTGCGGGAGGCTGGGACATCGCTCCGACGTATGCCCCAACCCTGACGACAAGATCTGCCGCGGATGCAGAGGCAAGAACTCATCACCTGACCATCGGTGCGAGCCACGATGTCAACTATGTGGCAAGGGACATCTCACGGGGGACCGCAGCTGCAAGGAGAGATACAAGACCCCATACATCGTCAAGCGTCGCCAACTGGAGCGAAGACGACGAGAACAGGACGCCGCTGCAGCATATGGCAGCTACAACATCAGCACTGGAGGCAACGGCGGACACTACAGTCCAGAGTTCTACAATCATTCAGGCAACGACAACCGAAGAGGACGCTCGACTAGCCGAAACGCCAGTGACGGCGGGGGGACATCCCGGTCCCGCTCTCGCAGTCGGACACCGAGGCCGCGAAGCGCGTCGAAGACGCGTGGTGGCGCCACTCCAGGGGCCGCAGCTTCCAACCATCACATCCAACAAAGTCAGCAGCAACAGACGTGGCGGCAGCCGCAGCAACAAGGACACTTGGGCAATGGGCAACAGGTGAGATGGTCGGACGTAGCTGCTTTCCCCACTGGCGGCGTAGCTTCGGCGGGTCGTCCCCGCGGTCCAGCCGTCGGTGGCGGGGGTGGGAGCGAGCTCGAGCAAGCGATAGAGAGAGCGCTAGAACAACGCCTGCGACCGTTACAATCGATAATTACTGAGCTTAAACGCGAAAACGCCATCCTTAAAGCGGAAAATTCAAAATTGAAAGGCGAGGCTCCGCGACCGCAGCAGCCGCCGCAACAAGTGGTGACGCTACCACCTCCGGCGCCTCGGTGTTCGACTCCGTCGCGACCCGAGGCGGCAGGGATGGACACGGAGGATGCGAGCAGTTCGTGGGAGGGCACAGACGGAAACGAGGATCGCCCGTGTACCGCAAAAAGAATTGCACTAGATCCTGCACGACACGAGACCGACCGGCGAGGTGGCCGTTATGAGAAACTACAGAAACAAATAGATACCATCGAGAACAGCCTAGATGAACGTTTTGCCAAACAGGCGGCACAGATGAATGACATGTTTAATGGTGCGATAGCTAAGCTGTCTGAGCAAATGACACAAATGCTCACCGCGCACATGGGGCGCATAGAAAACATAGAAGCACGACTGCCGCAAGCTGCGGGCAGACCGATTAGAACGATGAGCAAGCCGTACGCTAGGCAGCAACAGAATCAGCAGCAGCAAAACTTGCTGACAGACGCAGACACCCAGCTACAGCCGCACGCAAGTCGCCTCGACGGCGATGGGTCAAATTAAGCACTGGCATCACCATGGCTAGACACGCGCACAATCGCCTCAATATCAGCAAACAACAGTACACGATCTGGCAGTGGAACTGTCGGGGATATAGGAGGAAGCGGGGCATTCTCGAGCAATTCATTCGCAGCCGTGAGACGAAACCGGACGTTATCCTTTTACAGGAGACAAACCATCTGGCACAATTGGCTGGTTACAAAGCCATAAACGCGGCACAGACGGAAAATAGGCAGAGGAAAAAACGGGTTACGCCCTGCTCGGCACATGGTGGGACGCCAGGGGCGGTCGCGGGGACACGGCGGCGGGGCGATGCGCTCTCATCGTCGGCGCCCCTGCGTTCGCTACCGTCTTCCTCGCAGCGTCCAGCGCCGGTCGCCGCCGTGCTCGTTCAACGTAACGTCACAGTGGCGCAGCGCGAGCTTGAATGCGTAACAATACCGCACGTTTTCGTCGAATGAATTCCTAAGCGCGGCCGAGGACTATTTATCCTTAACGTATACAGCAAACCCACGCTGCAGCACCGATTCGGGGAGCTGCTACGGAGAGGGAGCGCGGCCGCGAACGGCGAACCACTGCTAGTTGCAGGTGACTTCAACGCGCCCCACGGAGCCTGGAGATACACGCGAGAAACGCCCAAGGGCAAACGCTTTTGGGAAGACTCACAAGACCAACGGCTTGAACTCATCGCGAACCCCGCCGATCCAACGCGCAGGGGAAACAGTGTGAGCGCAGATACGCTACCGGACCTTGCGTTCGTGTCAAATGTAACCGCAGCGTCTTGGCAAAACACGCAGGAGGATTTGGGGAGTGACCACTCACTAATAGAGATTACGGTAGACACGGGGCCGAGCATTTGTGGAACGCGTTCTGAAAGCAAAGGCCGTAAACTCAAAATAGTGCAGTGGGACGCGTTCCGCAAGAAACGAGCAGAGGGAGGGCGAGGCGACGAGCCGATCACGGACATAGACGAATGGACGACGACGCTCAATAGAGATGTAGAAGCGGTCGCCCAGCACTGCAGCCAACCCGGCGAAGGACACATTATGACGTATGGCTGCAGTCTATAAAGATAGCCGAATAGCTTGAGTCACTGAAGACCATGAAATGTCGTTGTTTGCGTGCCCCACGTGTAGCCACAGACGTAGCTTCAGCGGCGCTACACGAAGTTCCCCACGTGCTACGACGTCGTCCGACTATGTGATACGTCACCAGGAAACCTCCCCTCGAAACCGAACCGAAAGTGGCTTTGTAAGGGCTGTATTAAAAATATCTGCCTGCGAGCACCATGACTTATTGTGGGTCCCAAGGCAGTGCTTTCATTTACAGCATATACGAGGACTCAAAAATATGTGTCAGTACCCTTTAAGAGACAAGCAATTGTTTGTAGTTGGAAAAGAAATTTTATTCTGTGAATTTTCCTTCGGAGCTGTAGTGTCTGAATATCATGTTTTATTAGGGCTGTGGGAGAGTCATTTATTTTATATTTAGAAAAAATAAACCTAACTGCTCAGCGTTGAACCATCTCTAGTGCATTGATGGTAGTTTTTGTGAAGGGGTCCCATACGATGCAAGCATATTCGAGTTATGGTCGGATGAGTGAAGTGTAAGCCAGCAATTTAGTATCATGAGGGGCATGCTTTAGTTTGTGCCTGAGGATACAAAGTTTCTTGAAAGAAGAGTTACAGATGTTGGTAATGTGGTTATTCCAGCTTAAGTCATTAGTTATTGTGATTCCTAGACATTTATATTCGTTTACTTTGGTGAGCGGTGTGGATCCTAGGTTGTAAACGAACGACAATTTGTTAGCTTTTTTCGTTATGGACATGTAAACAGTTTTTTCCGTGTTCAATTCCATGCCCCACCGCTTGCACCACGACAAAATGTTTTGAAGGTTAGAGTTAAGCATTAACTGATCATTAAGGAAACAAACTTCGTTAAACAATACACAATCGTCTGCGAATAGCCTAACTTGTACAGGTGGACAGATTTCGTTTACAATGTCATTTATATATATTAGAAGCAGTAATGGTCCTAATACACTACCCCAGGAGAACTCCAGAGGTTACTAAAAGTTCATTATGAGTTTACTGTGAGGAACAAGGTCAAACGCTTTTTTTTAAATCCAAAAATATAACGTCAATTTGGCTTGACTTGTCAAGAGTACTAGCAAGGTAGTGAATAATTGTCGTTAGTTGTGTTACAGTCGATAACCCTTTGCGAAAACCATGCTGGTGAGGAGACAGCACATTGTTATCATTTAGAAACTTGGTTATTTCATTAGCAATAACATGTTCAACTAACTTGCAGCATGTAGACGTCAATGAAATGGGGCGATAATTAGTTACTTGGGCTGAGTCGCCCTTTTTCGGAATAGGAACGACTCGTGCAGTTAGCCAGTCAGCAGGAAGAGTAGCTGATGACAACGAGGAACGATAAATGATTACCAGAAAGGGGGCTAATGCTTCAGCGTACCTGTGCAGAAAGGCATTCGGTATGTTATCCGGTCCTGGAGAGGATTTAACTTTAAGGTTCAGTAGCACTGATACCACACCTGGTTCTGATACAATATCTGGGTGCGAGTCACATGGCATGCGATCAGGGTTTACAGTGGTATCGGAATTAGAAAATGTACTTTGAGAATAACGATTAAAGTGCTCCGCGATACATTTCTTATCGACGACGACGACCAGGCCTTCGGGAACGATGTGGTCAATTGAATTTGTTTTCTTGCTTAAAAAAGCAAGAAAACAAATTCGTTTGAATTCCTTTGACCGCACCGCTAACTTCAGTACAGCCGCGGCTCTGTGAACCCAAGATGGCGGCTCCCGAGAGTTCCATTGACGTGTTCGAACAGATGGATGACGCCGCCCGCTGGGAAGCCTGCAGGTCAGCTGTCTCCGAAGCAGGTGCCCTAGAAGACGAAGTGGATAAGCTCCGACGCGAGTAGGAAGGACTGAAAACAGATCTTTTGAAGGAACGCGACGCTGCTAACGAAGTCTACGAACCAAGGCCACACATCGACCCGCAGTTTAAGGCAAGTCAAGGCACCGAGCGCTTGGAGCTGCGATCGCTTGAGCATTCAGACGACGATTCATGCTGGAGTGCGGAGGCGAGCACTGCGTCGATGAGCCTTAAATGCACCACCGGAAACCCCCGTGACAAAGTCAGAGCCGCAGCTACTCCTTGCCTCTCTAATCGCTTGAGTTAAGAGCTCGAGAACGACTTTCAACTTTCACCGCTACCTCCTTACCGAATCTCGGCAAAAATACAAATACTGCCGAGATTGAATTATAGGATACAAGAAGGCGAAAGTTCTAGATGAAGCATCGACCGAAGACGTCGAGCCCCCTCCCCGATAAAAATTTCTGACTACGCCACTGCTTTCTATTCTCCTGGCGTTGCGCATTATTTAACACGCTGACGCAGGTTACCATCATCACAATGTGTTGCCGTGTTGATGATGAAGGAGCTTGCTCCAGAGGTTAAATCCGAGAAACTGTAAATACTCTGTACATCTGCTCAATCATCATATAAAGACGTGACACGAGAGTTGTGTCACGTGGCCCGAGCCGCTTCGAGGTCCGCTTGTCGACGCTTCTGCGCCGCTTCTGCTTCGCGGGCTCTCAGCTCGGGATCCGCTTGTTCTTGCGCCCGCTTCGCTTCGGCCTCGCGGGCCCGTGCCGCCTCCGGGTTCGCTTGTCGGCGAGCCCGTACAGCTTCGGCTGCGCGAGCCCTCGCCGCTGCCGCTGCCTGGGTGCTGGTAGTGGGTTTTGCTTGCTGCCGGCGCTGGCGTCTCTCTTCGGCCTCGCGAGCTCTCACCGCAGGGGCTTGTCGGCGAGTCCGCGCTGCAGCTGCCTTGTGAACTCTCACCGCCGCTGCCTTGGCTTGCGCGGAGCGAGCGCTGCCTTCAGCGGCGCGCCATCGAGTGAGCACTCTTGAAATCACCGCAGAGCACAGCTGCGTCTCTAGCGGGAGCAATGAGAACTAAGTGGCTACGGCGCGACGGACAAGAGACAACGCCCCAGCAAAAGGAGTGAGCTCCTAAAACGGCGCCCCGTGGGCTGGCCGTCAAAGTCTATTACGCTATGCGTTGCTGCTGTACGGTCAGCATTGCGTGTTTACCACGCGGCGGCGGTTGAGTCGGGGAGAAAACGTTCACTTTACGGCACGGGGAAAGATTACGTAAGGGTAGAACACGAGCAGCGGCCTCCGCTCGCTGTCGACCTCGTATGGCAGTGATGCGAGCCACAGCAGACCACACTGCACGCAACTGTGGACGCGCAGCCCGAGGTAAATTTGCGAGCAGTTGCTGCGGGTGCAGGCTCGAATGCGCTTTGAATGACGGTGATGCAATGATTACGTGAAAAATAAAGTGCGCTTTACTTCAGTGCGAGTAGCATTCTGCTGGAGCTCCTGGTCAAGCATTTCGGTGAGACAACGAAATGCTTGCATTTTCTTTCGCAGTGGAAAGATATAGCAGAAAAGCAGGAAAATTACAGCATATCCACGGAGTGACTGATGATGAGTGGGCGAAGCTCGGGAGGTTCATCGTAGATCGTGCCGAGTTCCGGATTAATTTAGTTAACGCGCACGCTACGAATCCTCATGGTTCAACTATGCACAAGTGAAATCTCCCACCGGCACTTCATTGCATGTCAAGATCCAGTGCCTATATATATATATATATATATGTATATATAAATATATATATATATATATATATATATATATATATATATATATATATATATATATATATATATATGGGTTGCCGGTGAACGGTTCTCCAGCGCGAGCAGTCGATATTTTTCAATCAAGAAACTCGCTAGAAGACGCTCCCTGCGCCAACGTTGTCTCTCGCGGGTGAGGGCGCGTTCTCCTCCTTTGCGAGCTGCTACAGCGTTCATCGAAGAAAGAGCATTTCCGTAGTTAACGCGCGCCTTTCGCTCTCTCTCTCTCTCTCACAAGACAGCAGAGGCACGCGCCTGGAGAGAGAGTGAGAGGCACGCGCCGGGAGGCACGCGCCGAGGGCGAGCGCGTGCCTCACGGCACGCGGGTTACGCTTGACGACTGACGCGTGACAAGGTTAGACTAAGAGGAGCTTCGCCCCTAAAACACCGTCGCCGACCCACGAGATGTGATCGGCTAGCCGGCGAGAGCACCGCGCAGTCTCCGTTTGAAGTACATGAAAGCACAGGGCTCTTCGGCGGAGGCCCGCTATAGAACCTGCGTCTGTAACATGAATCACGTGTGCCGCGGCGACCTACGCGAACAACGTACTACTTGCAAACACGGGCCTCCTCAGCGGAAGCCAGTTCGAGACCGTCACGTGACGTTAGGTGACTTTAGCAGAAGCATGTCACGAGACATTGCGTTACTTGATTTTACAGCGTACGCTGTTATGAGATCACAACAAGGGTCGTTTTTGCGCCGCAGTTGTCCGCCGCCGCCGCCGGCGTCCGTAACCACTATCGCTGCAAATTTTAGAAAAAATAACTAGGACCGAGGAGTATTCCAGCTTGTCCTCTGCCTGGATTCGAACCCACACTGTCTGCGTGGCAGTCGAGCGTTCTACCAAAAAAAACAAACAAAAGACTGAGCTACGCCTGCGGTTGAAAAATCATCGCTAAATGACCTAAACAGGTATAACGTCTGCCGAGGAAGCGCATTAACAAACGTAATGTTACGTGGAAAAATAGTAATACGCCACTACACGACGCGGAAAATGGATTGCATAACGAATTCGAGGAATCATTTGAAAGAACACAGGGCTACATGCTTTGTAGCTCTGAACCCATTACGGAGGCACTGGTAATTATGGCGTAAGTGGGTACTTCCCTACTTGGCAAAATGATGTGATGGCGCCGGGGATACCTACCACTTCTACTTGCACTAGTTTCCTCAAGCGTTTAAAGTGGCCTCTAAAAAGGTAGCTCCTCCAGCTTACGCTGTTACTGTCCTGCGGTTTCGCGCAGGCCTGGCTCTTTTTATTTCGTAATCATGTGACATTTTCCCGCTAAAATGACGTAACAAAATGCCACGTGACATGTTCCCGCCAAACACAAGGTTCCGCCAAACCCACACAACGCAATGTCACGTGACATGCTTCCACCACAACCACGAAGGCAATGTCACGGGACATGTTCCGCCAAAATCACTTACTGCAATGTCATGTGACATGTTCCCGCCAACATGTCATAATGCATGTCACGTGAAACGTTTGCGCCAACATGTCATAACCCGATGTCACGTGACATGTTTCGTCAGAAATCAGGTAACGTAATGTCACATTAAATATGGACCATCTCCCCGAAGGGAACCCTGATGGGATGCGAAGCAGCAGCGGTGCGCACGGCGTTGACCCGGTTGAAACGGGCGTCGACGCGGGTGCTGGAAGAACGGTTTGAAGCGAAACTCGGTGTAGCGTTTACTCGAGTAAGCGTTTGTTTGAAACGCAAAGACACGGGAGGCGGGACGCGTTGAAGACGCTTGCGCTCGGCTTCCTTGGCTCGCGTCTCGTCGGTGTTACCCGCGCGCCGTCTCTATTCTCGAACGCGATCGGCGTTCTTGACTCGCACCTCGTCGGTGTCGTTGGTCTTCCACTGCCGACGCTTGCTTTCGGCTTCCCTGGCTCGCGCCTCGTCAGTTTTGCAGGCGCGACGTCACCATTCGCGAACGCAATCTGCTTCGCTAACCCTCGCAACGCCGGCGACGGCCGGGTTAGGCCAAATCGCTTCGGCGCATGTTTCGGCGGGCGATGGAGCGTCGTCTTCCGGCGTCCTTTCCATTGCAGATAATCGAGCCGAAAGAGTGTTCACTCGATGTGCGCTCGAGCGTAGCGAGCGGTGGAGAGGGTGAAGCGAGAGAGAGGTGATACGCGGCGAGCGCGCGGCAGGCGAGGCAGAGAGTGACGTCACCGCGCACTGCGAGGGGGGCGTGACCTACTTGGCACCGCTCCAACACCTGCGGCGAGGGGAGCGGCACGGAGACACGGACGGCATCGTTACAGAGGCTAGTCAAAGAGCTGCTTCGCATCTAATATTTCCGCAACGACGAAGTGTCGATGTACAACGCAACATATGGCGGTGAGGCATATTTGACCTGGCCGATCGGCGTTTCCGACGGCACTATGCAACCCTGGGCGCGTCGACATCTGGCGCCCCATATGGCGGTGATGCATAATTGACGGAATCACCTAATGTAATCTCACATGGCACGTTTCCGCCAAAATCACGTAAACGCAATGTCACGCCACACGTTCTTCCCTAAATCACTTAACGCGATTTCATGTGACATCTTACCGCCAAAATCACGTGCGCAATGTTACAGGACATGTTCTTGCGCAAATGACGCAACTCAATTTCATGTGACAAGTTTACGTGATCGACTGTCAAGTGAACTATTTCACTAAACTATCGGCCAGCTTCGCTGTGATCTTTCCTTGCGCGACCGAGCGGAAGCTGCGTGCTTTTTAGGGGCGAAGCTCCTTAGGATGTGGGTCGTTCCCTCCTCTGTAGTAGTATGTACGTAGCCACCTCGCAGCCGCCGGGAGGCTCGCGCTCGCCCTCGGCGCGTGCGTCCCGGCGCGCGAGCTCTCTCACTCCTCCATCTGCTGTCTTGTGAGAGAGAGAGAGAGAGAGAGAGAGAGAGAGAGAGAGCGAAAGGCGCGCGTTGACTACGGAAATGCTCTTTCTTCGATGAACGCTGTAGCAGCTCGCAAAGGAGGAGAACGCGCCCTCACCCGCGAGAGACAACGTTGGCGCAGGCAGCGTCTTCTAGCGAGTTTCTTGATTGAAAAATATCGACTGCTCGCGCTGGAGAACCGTTCACCGGCCACCCATATATATAGGCACTGGATCTTGACTTACAATGAAGTGCCGGTGGGAGATTTCACTTGTGCGTAGTTGAACCATAAGGATTCATAGCGTGCGCGTTAACTAAATTAATCCGGAGCTTCGCCCACTCATCATCATTCACTCCGTGGATATGCTGTGAATTTTTTCTTAGAGATTTCAATATATATATATATACATACTTATATATACGGCATATGACGGTGACGGTGACGGTGAAAGCCCCATTGAAGTGTCCATATAATTGCTATAGCAATAAACGGAATTCTTAAATCCACCTCCTCTTGGCTGATTCGGGTATGCGTATCACAGGAAAGAGGAAGAAGAAGAAGAAGACGGAGAAGCAAAGGACGTGGTTCCGATCGCTGCTCCATCGCCTGCCCCTGCGCCCGCCCCTACAGGACGTGGGCAGACAAGAGACACAGCCTCCAGCATCAACGCGTGGTGGACAACCGGGCGCTCCGAACTGTTCTCGCTGTACAAGGCACTTGCACAAGGCAAACCCCAATTTGACAAGGGATACCGGTACATGGCAGCTCCGCTAAAGACCGAGCTATCGGATGCCTGTCCGTCCAGGATTGTGTGGAGGCCTCCGGAAACGCCGAGCGGTGCTGTGAACGGTGCGTCCCTGACAAACACCGATCGGCGCCGTCAAATATGCGTCACCGCCATACAGGGCGAGAGGCGTCCACACGCCCAGGGTTGCGTGGTGGCCCTCGCAAACGCCGATCGGCGCCGTCATCGGTGCCTCATGGCCATTCGGGGCACCGGACACCGACGCCTCCAAGGCTGCGCGGTGGTCCTCGGAAACACCGATCGGCGTCGTCAACTGTGCATCACTGCCATGCGGAGCGCCAGATGTCGATGCACCCAGAGTTGCACGGTGGCCCTCGCAAGCGCCGATCGGCGCCGTCAAATATGCGTCACCACCATACCGGGCGCCGGACATCGACGCACCCAGGGCAGCGTGGGGCCCCTCGCAAACGCCGATCGTCGCCGTCAAATATGCGTTACCACCATACCGGGCGCCGGACATCGACGCACCCAGGGCAGCCTGGGGCCCCTCGCAAACGCCGGTCGGCGCCGTCAAATATGCGTCACCACCGTACCGGGCGCCGGACATCGACGCACCCAGGGCAGCGTGGGGCCCTTCGCAAACGCCGATCGGCGCCGTCAAATATACGTCACCACCATACCGGGCGCCGGACATCGACGCACCCAGGGCAGCGTGGGGCCCCTCGCAAACGCCGGTCGGCGCCGTCAGTTATGCATCACCGTCATACGGGGCGCGAGCCGTCGACGCACCCAGGGTTGCGTGGTGGCAGTCAGAAACGCCGATCGGTGCCGTCAAGTATGCCTCACCGCCGTCTGGTGCACTGGACATCGACGTTTCGTCGTACTAGTCGAGCGCATCGGCGAAGACATCCAGTTCCACGGCTCGTTACAGGTGCTGCTCCCGCATCACCGCCATGCGGGCTGCCAGACATCGATGCGTGGTGCCGCTCCCAAATGCCGATCGCCACCCCCAGATGTGCATCACCGCCATACGGGGCGGCAGACATCGACGCGCCCAGAGACGCGCGGTGCCCCTTGCAAACCCGGATCGGTGCCGTCAACTGTGCATCACCGCCATTCAGGCATCGGACCTCGATGCGCCCAGGGGTGCGTGGTGGCCCTTGCAAATACTGATCGGCGCCGTGAAATATGCGTCACCGCCATACAGGGCGCGAGACGTCGACACGCCCAAGGTTGCGTGGTGACCCTCGCAAACACCGATCGACGCCTTCAGTTATGCATCACCGTCATACGGGGCGCGAGCCGTCGACGCACCCAGGGTTGCGTGGTGGCAGTCAGAAACGCCGATCGGTGCCGTCAAGTATGCCTCACCGCCGTCTGGTGCACTGGACATCGACGTTTCGTCGTACTAGTCGAGCGCATCGGCGAAGACATCCAGTTCCACGGCTCGTTACAGGTGCTGCTCCCGCATTTAGACGTGCGCGTACTCTGGCATTTCACGTCGTCGCTGTCGGGTCGGAGAACGTTCGAGCGCGCGAGACTCGTGGAGCCTGAAGTTTTCTTGGAGTTCGTGGCCAGCGCTCTTCGTCCTCGTCATGCTGATCTATTCGGCCTCGTCATCCTGCTGAGCTTTGAGCGCTACCTGGAGCTGGCACAACTGTGTCGTAAGACAGTGATCCTGATTATCAGTTGCTTTCTGGGAATGATTCAAGAACTGTGGAGGAATGGGGCGAAGCTTCTCGCCATCGTTGGCGAGTTGGACGTCTTCGTACTCCATTCCCCCGAATATCAGCTCATGGAACTGAGGACGCCCATGAAGCTGACCTGCTGCTTTGGAACAATAAGCAGGCGGAACTCCCTGAAAAGTCCAGGTACTCAATCTCTTATATTCACATGTTGAACAGCGTTTGAAAATCCCTTCGTGTACACCAGCTAATTAGTCTATTAGGCAAAACTGAAACACAAGTAACACGCCGTAGTAGCTTAGCGGCTAGGTTTTAGCTTGCGAAGCTCGATGTCGCGGGATCCAATCCCGGCCACGGCGGCCGCATTTCGATAAAAGCGAAATTCAAAAAGAAGAAGAATTGAAAGTCCCCGTGTACTTAGATTTAGGGGCATGTCAAAAAACCGCAGGTGGCTATGATTACTCCGGAGCCCTACACTATACGGATCATGCCTCACCACAGCTGGTGTTGGGACGTAAAATAGGATCAGTTAAAGTATAAACACAAGTAGCGATCGTTGAAGAAACACCCTCCCAATTCGGAACGCTATATCTTTACGTTGGCCCCGCCACGGCGGTGGAGTGGCTATGGCACTCGGCTGCAGATCCGAGGGTCGCGGATCGCATTCTGGCAGCGGCGGCTGCATTTCGATGGAGGGGAAATGTAGAGGAACGTGTACTGAGCGATGCCAGTGCCCGGTAAAGAACCACAGGTGATCGAAATTTCCGGAGCCCTCCACTACGGCGTCTCTCATAATCATATCTTGGTTTCGGGACCTTAAACCGCAGAAATCATTATCTTGGCCTTGCTTTTTTAACACTGTTGCCAATCGACACGCTTGAATTTGCCCATACACAGCAGTCCATCTGTACGCGTGCCTGCTGATAACATCCCGAACGAACTGTGTATGGTGACGTTTACAATATTAGGTACCGTACAGAAAATTAAATCTCTTTTGAGTACTTCGAGATAAGATGAATAGCCAATAAACTGAATATTTAAGGCGAGTAGACATAATATTCTGCAGATCCCACTTATTGTGGGAATCGGTATCATGCGAAGCAGATCGCGAGGAAATCGCCTATATGACGGATTGTTTGGTATTCAGCCAAGTGCTGCGAGTAGGGATCAAGGTATTTGTGTACAGCGCGTGAGTGGGTGTGCGCTTAACGTGGGCTAACCAGCGGCGTCGACAGCACTGTGGCGACTGAATGGTAGTTTACGGCACGACGTAACGTTGACACTCACGTTAGTCCAACGTACAGACGTCTGTTTTGTCGAAAATGCACTGTACGGTACGTTAATGTGCTATCGCCTTTCGTTGACGTATTCATACGGTATTGAGCAGTGTTGCACAAAAACACATCAGAACACATGTATTCCTGTGATGGCGCTTATCATACATTAGAATTGCAATTCACATTACACAAGCACCGTCACTACAACTGCGAGCTCAATAGGCTCAACGCGGCATATTTACTCAATATGCCGTGTGGGAAGAGCTGCCGCAACCTAGTGGTAACGTGCTTGCCTTGATGTAACCTTGATGGCCCAAATGGTATTTCTTTCTCGTTTTAAGAGCGGAGCTTTTTGATTCGGCCGTCCGGTGGGAGGGGCGAACAGAAAAATGTGGGCTTATTCTTGAGGCAGTGGCACCGTGTGAGGTGCACAAAACTTCAGACACCGCTTGCACTTGCTGGTTCGTTCTTCGCAGCCACGGCGTTCCTTCCATATGTAAATTCAGTTGGTCCTTGATTGACATAGGATCTATGAAATTCAAACAACCGCAGCGCATACCGCTATACCGTGGGCCGAGCACTACGGGTATGAGCTACACGCAATTGAAGTGTCATTAATCGTGGCATTCATGACGAGTATATCATGTTAGTGATGTAAAGATCAGTCATTGTTTGTCGTATATATATTCCTACCTCTTAAATAATCGGGTATACCAGGCGGACAAGACGACCACGAGAGCACAGATAGATAGATAGATAGATAGATAGATAGATAGATAGATAGATAGATAGATAGATAGATAGATAGATAGATAGATAGATAGATAGATAGATAGATAGATAGATACGGTCAAAGTGACCTCAGTTCTCCAAGGAATGCTTCGCATTTGATAAGTGCTCCCACTGAACTCTTTCCCTGTATTCCTCGTTTAGCCATGGGCTCTCGAATGACAGTGGGAGAGGAACGGCATGATCGTTATCGGTATGGAGGCATTCTTTACGCGTATACCGGGTGTTTCAGTGAGCTTGCGCCATGCTACTAAAAAATCGACGTGCCGGCTGCGAGAGTACAACCATCCCGGCATTGTTCACCGTCACCTTGCCAAATATTTTTTCAAGCGAAGCTTCTTATGCCTAGCCCGTGTCAGCGTGTGTTTTACGCAAAAACGTATGCAGCACGCGCGCACTTGTGTTCTACCTACTGTTTCCCTCACCCCGACACTACGTAATGATGGTTACACAAGGCCCAATTTGCGGCATTTGCGCGCTGATTCTTTCTCTTGCGCTCGACCCACTCTTGCCTTCACCCTATTACTACGTGGTTATGCGACTCATGTTGAGAGGAACGTAACAGGTCAAGGGAAACGAGGAATACAAGGAAAAGCAGTAGGTCGGGCATGCGCACGACAAGCTTCGCTTTGCCTCGTTTCTCGGCAGGGAAATAATCCGTGAACTCTTTAATGAGTTAAGGAAATTAATATTATACAATTAAAGTTTAAACCGCTGTTTTAAACTAAAGGGGTCCAGGCCAAGTGGGAAAGTTGTCGACCATGCTAATAGGTGTCTGTATACTTTCGGATAATGAATTATCGTATCAAAAGAACATGCTGAGGGCTTGTAGGTTGTGCATGATTTACAAATGTATTATGGGCGCGACAAAGAACGCGGGGCACACTCGTGCCCGTCCTTCCACACGTGTCCCGTGTTCTTTTTCGCTCTCATAATATTCTTAAAATTTTCAGTGGTTTTAAGCTTCTAAGAAACTGCGCGAGATTTTAGAAAGTGCCACGCTACTAGGCACGCAGCGAGATTAGTGACCGCGAATACGTTCAGGTGCTACGAACGAAGGATCGAATGATGCACTCATACAGTACTGCATGAAACACGACAAGAATTGGTAGAATATGGCCACGTTTTTCGTCCTCTCGGCTTGTTCATGTGTGTGGCCTGCGTGCGTCGTCATTCGTTCCGTTGTAGCATGTTTGAGAACACTAATGTCGCGGCATGTAAGCGCTGTAGGCACGCGGTACTTTTTCAAGTCTCGCGCACATTAGTAAAGCCCGAAGAGTTAAAACCGCAACATCTATCAATAGGAAGATACATTATCCGGACGCTAACATGCTCCCGAACTTTTCCCTTTTGCGTAAAGCAAGAGTCTAAAAGTTGGTTAGTCAATTCATACTATTATCTGAGGTGACTAAAAATAGTTTCAACTTGTCACGACGACAGTAAAGAATACTAGGAGACAGACAGACAGACAGACAGACAGACAGACAGACAGACAGAGACGTTGAAAACTGCCTTGAATGGAGGCTGCCGGCGCTGACAAGTGCCGACGGCCCTCTCCTGGCTGCGCTTGTCTGCGGCACATGAGGCCGAACTCGCGAAAGATGTCGTCATGAATGTTCAACTTTCTTTGCCTTTAGCGGAAAATAATTGAAAAGACAAAAAAAAATATTTTATTTTATTCGCCTCCTGTTTCTTTATTTGCGCCGCCTACATTCCAGGATTAGAAACTCACGAAACCGTTGGGTGGCCGTCATCCTTGATAGATTTGTGGGGTTTAACGTCCCAAAACCAGTTCTGATTATGAGAGACGCCGTAGTGGAGGTCTCTGGAAATTTCGACCACCTGGGGTTCTTTAACGTGCACTGACATCGCACAGCGCACGGGCCTCAACATTTCGCCCCCATCGAAATGCAGCCGCCGCGGCCGGGATTCGATCCCGCGACCTTCGGATCTGCAGCGGAGTACCATAGCCACTAGACCACCGTGGCGGGGCAGCCGTCATCCTGCTCCTGCTAATCGTTCAGTGGCCGCCACCATATACATTTCATCGCTTCCTATACGCAATGTTATTACTACTAAATAGACGACTCAAAGCGTCTGAAAGCATGCGGAAGTAATATGGCAAACAATGGCACACATACAGCCAAACAGCAGTAATTTTGCCACGATTACATGATAGAATAACGTGAGGGGGGGGGGGGGGGCAGAATATTTTATATCCTTTTTCTAAATTTAGACAGCAGATGTTTGTTCGGTGTGCGCGTGTTTGACACCGAAACAGAGATCAGGCACCGGACTCACGTAAGGCATTCCTGGTCTATCACAATGCGGCATCGCAACGTGCCATGGACAAGCGGGCTCAATAACGCTGCTCTTATGAGCAAGTTATATTTGCAACGCACCAGTGGCTACGTATGCAAGAAACACTGAATATTGGGAAACATTTGGCTTTGCGAGTTGAATTTTCCGTACTCGGTGCAATCAAATGTTATATCTGAGAAGGAGGAATGCTTCTGGCCAGCCTGCCTGGCTACAGCACTCCCATCGGAGAACGTGCACTCACCCATCCTGCGCAGTCACTGGTCCCCCGAGCGCCGTCTCGTCGCACATCGAAACCGGCGTAGGATCGTTTCGTCGGCCGCACAATCGCGGTTCGCTATAATTAATTCATCGGCCTTTGCGCAGTCCGACTTTGTGTTTCAGATTATGCTACAGGCTCTCCGCTCCAGCAATATTTATTCAGGTTGAATTGTTTGGGTATTTGGTTTCGCTTTCGCGTTCCAAAATCTCGCTGGTGGCGAACACGCCACGAGCACGAGAAAGGACTGTGATTTTATATATATATACGATTGACGAAGTAGGGAAACAACTTGTTAAACACAACTACTCATGTGCCGGCGGATAGGCACCCTTGTTTGGGCCTAGGTGTAGGGAGGGGCATTACGCCCAAACTGCTCAATTTTTCTAGGGCCGAGCAAATCAGGTTTGCATACACCCGCCCGCGCTCGCCATTCAAGAATGTGCGCGATTTTATGCATGTACGGAATCACTGCATATTTTTGCCTCTCCTTTTCAGGCTCGACGGCGTTGGTTGGCGTTCTGCCCTGGCTGGAATTTTACAGCGATATTGCTTCGTACAGGACTGATGTTGTTCCTATTTTGGGCCTAATACCGAAATATTTTCGCACCTTCTGAAGTAAACTATTACTTTTCTTTAGAATGGTGAAATCATGGTTCGTCGATAACGTATTCTCGCATGTTGGTCGATATTGCTGTATATAATACCTGCATAAAAAAAAGCCAATGCACCGCTTTGATTCTGCGCAATTAAAACTGACTAAGCAAGCTATCCTTAGATCGTGTTTTTATAATCCTTTACGTAGAACATAACATAATGGCGAGTTTACAGGAACGACTTGAAACATTAAATTTTCCGGTTATCCTCACCTCAGGCAAATTTTCGTTGCCGGATTACTTTTGCGTGACATTTAGGCAAGACAGCCTTAGGTGGCCCGCGACAAAGCTGGTGTTCGCAACTGGCAATCAGACCCTAGAATTTGCAAAGAAGAGAACGCATATCTAGGCCAGTTGCTAATGGGAGAGCCTACTCATGGTGGAAATTCCTCCACGAGTAAGGATGGGATGCAGCGCATACGGCAGAAATTCACATGCCGCGACCGGAAAATTACCTGTGTGTTCAAAGCGAAACGTATAAAACTATTATGTTCTCCCAGTACGAACACGCGGGGCCTAATGTCGGAGGATAACAAAAGCACTCCAGGGAGAAGTAAAGGACGACACAGAACGCAATGCAAAGAAAAACGACAAGTGTAACATTAGGATAGCAAGCAAGAAAAATGGATCAGGGAAGAAACATGAGCAGCTGATATCCTTGTGACAATTAAGCCAATGAAATTAGTTGGGGCATGGTGCGTAATGAGGACAAACAACCAATGGGTAGCGAGAACAACGCAAAGGATACAAAGAGACGGCAAACTCGGCAGAGGCTGGCAAAGAGTTAGGTGGTCATCGAAATAAAGTGATTCGCAGATAAAATAGAATCAACCCCTTCAAGACAGAGTAAATTGGAGATCAGTAGGAGACGCCATCATTCTGGAGGACGATGACGATGATGATGCTATTGTTGATGAAGTGCCCTTGGCAAAGCTGTTTATTTGAAACGGCTGGCGTTTTTGTCGAGTCGAATGCTATATCGTAGTACGCAATAAGCCATATCAATTATTTGATTAATTGCATTGGTGCAATATGTTGCGAAAGATCGTTTGCTGAAGATGGCTTGCTTTCTGGGTTGGTTATAGTGATGACTATTCCTCTTATCTTATTCAAGAATGCGTTTGTGAACACTTTGTACATTACCGAACGTAAGCTCAATGGTCTCTTGCGTATTGCGACGGTGTTTGCCATCTATTGGTATGCACTTGATCACTTGAAACACACTGCGCTAGTGTCGCATATATCTTGGATATTATCTCCCCTGTACATTTGATCAAATCGGCCGTTATGCTGTCTTCTCCGACTGCTTTTTCGCGCAGTGTGCCTCGTATAGCATTTGTAACCTCATTGGTAGTTACACATGAACTTGAGGGTCTTTTTTGGCTTTTATTTGACAAAAGGTTGAATGACTTATTCACGAGCAGTGAGGAAGCTAAGGCTGTACACTTCACAGTTAATGTCTTCTGCCGCCTTTACTGCATCACTGATGTTGTTAATGACTTTGTCTTGCTTATCTATTAATTAGCGCATTTTTACTGCAGAAGCGGTCATTGTAATTGCTTTAATGCTGCTGCCTCTATCTCTCTGACGTTATACTTCCGTATTTCGCCGAATCTCGTCTTGATAAGCAGCTGCCTCGCGACGTTGGCCAAATGGCCTCACCAAAAAATGTTACGGAGAGAACAGGCCCGTGACTAGACTTGGGTATGTTTATTAGAAATCGAAATGGCGTTCGGGCAGTGGCCAGAGTCTTCCTCTTTCTTCCCGTTCGTATCGCCTTGGTCTTCTTTACCACAACAACATGTATCCAGCTTTGTCTGCTGGAGGCATTTCTTTGTCGACCATGCGGCAAAAAACCAACACGTCTGCACGACGTACGAATCTGTGGTTATCTTGGCGCGAATTGCGAGATCTTTCTTCAGCGCTAGCTGTCCTCCGATGTAGGAGGCCTATACTGTAACACAGAATATGGAATACTATTCAGCGTTAGTCCTCCCTCATTGGTCTGTTTTGTCTCTCAAGGCAGGACTGACCAATCAGGGATTCGGAATTAGCCTGGGCTTGTTCACTTCCTCCTGTTAAGGCAGAGGTGACCAATCAGGGAGGACCAGCACAGTATAGTATTGCGTATCGTGGTACGGCATACGGCCCCCTGCCTACAGACATCCCAACCTGCCAAGTCTGGCCGATTCATTTTGAGGCAGAGTCGTACAGTATTACGAAAGTAGAGCTAGGTGACGTTTTCAACCATTGCCGTTGGGTATCAGCGGCTAGTGGTGGCGACGCGAATACACATAGCCAGCCAGCCGTCTATGTCCAAGCTGCTTGTGCTGTTTTCTGTCTCGGGAGCACGAGGGCTGATGAGAACGACTGGTTACGGGCCTGAAGGTCCTGGTGCACACAAGGTCGTTTGGTCAGGTATTGTGGTGACAGAAACGTGCCGCCCGCTGCGAAGATGCAGTTCCTGGTGCTGCAACGAGTGCATCCCGCACCTCCCGCCAGAAATGTTATGGAGACGAAACTTTATGCACAACGGAGATTTATGGGGCAAGGTGTAGAAGGTTGCCACAGTTCGAGCGCGTTCTCCTGTATCACAACTATCTGTGTCAATCCGTGAAAGTATTATCGGATCCGGATGGATATGAGTGCCTGCAAATCGCCAAAGTCAGCTCCAGTTCCTCTTTGGACAAAGGTGCGTTCGTTGCAGAATGTTGCATTATTAGAACATCGCATAATTCCGTTTGCCAACGCTCCTTCTACTGAACCAACTGCTTGCCCTATTCGAATACAGTATCTAAACATTCACCGTTATTCGCTCGTAGATACAGTCGCGCTACCCGCGCTTTTGTTTAAAGGAGTAGTGACACAATTTTGAGGCGGTCAAAAACAGATATTTTCCGTTTTCCTGGCATGCAGTGTTCACGTTCTCCTCACACCGGAGCCAGGAAACGCGTATGGAGTATTTTAATTGGATAATAAAGTTTTCTTCAGCCAGCATTTGCGAGCCAGCCCTACCGCAATCGACAATACTTGGGCGTATTAATATAGTCGCCTAAACCACCGAAACTTCTGTCGGTTTGCGTACATCATGTGCGAGTGACAGCAGCCGACATAGCTGATTTTAGTGCGTCACGAGTTGCTGTCCCTACGTGACTTAGACCTATGCTGGACCGTGTTGGCACATGAATATGAAACCGCACCCTCGATATCGAAACCGAAAGTGAGTTTTGGGCAGCGGTATTAAAACTATGTATGATTTTTTTCCCCTATAGGCAGCACGACATCCTTTTTAAGGTTTTTGACGCCAGTGCTTTCATTCAGAGCAAGAATACGAAAATGTCCGAGCTTCGTGTCAGTACTCCTTTAAACTGATATTTCGCTTCAACGTGGTCGACGGCGGGTATACTTTGTTATTTTCAAGGTGAAAGCCTTGTACGTTCCGCGCGAAGGTGACCGTGAGAAAATAAGCGGTGGCTGAGGAATGCTGTGGAAAAATAATGTGGTCAATCCTTTTGTATTAGGAATAGGTATAACACTTAAGTGAGATGTGTGTTGATAAAAGCAGTCCAATGCATAAGCGGCAATCTGACGATGAGGTGCTCGGCGTTACATTCGAGGGGTGGAAGATATGTTGGGTGCTCTGACGAAGCTGCTGGAACTAGACGTGAAGGACACCTTGACAGTACACAGGGATCCCGTGCAGTTGTCGACCGACTCACAAGCAGAATAATTTCTCCGAAGCCACTGGATTTCACGCGCCGGTGCCCTGCGCAACCCCCTGTCCCTCTCCGCCTCATGAACCACAGGGGTTCGCAAGTGAGGAAACCGCGCAAACCAAGTGCGTTGTAAGTAGATGGTTTCGTCAACTCACTGTCCATTGCAGCGAAAGGCGCATGATTTACTGGTCGGTGGCCATTGGCTGTGCTTGGGTGAAGGAGCACACATTTCGGCACCGCTATGTGGTGTTTATGGCAGCCAGTTGAGTCCCTAGGTCATACCCGCATTGGGTATGCGGGTACAAACCACACGTGATGAATGTTCAAGGGGCGTTGACGCAAAAATTTTGGTCTGGTGTTTCTTTTTGTTTGTTTTGTCGCAGTATGTTTCTGGAGGCCTGTTAGTAATAACACGGCAGAATAATTTGTGCATCGCGTGAGAGATTATTATTTACACTCTGTTTTTTACCGACCAGTCTCAGTTTTTATTCGGGAGAGGTCCGAGGACGACGAGCCGCCGGTAGCGGGCCTGAACAGTCTTCCCTCGGGGGCGAGGGCAACCATTCAGGCACCCTAGCTGCCGGGAGCAACTAGCGTGATCGATCGTACGGAACAAGTTAAAAAAGAATAATTATAAACTCGACCACGTGAGCACACAAAGCTGTGACACCCTGTCACGCTGCCTGCAACGTTTGCTCACGTTCTTTCGCCCGCTGCACGTCCTGCGCATTGGCGTCGCCTTCTGACGGGGTCGGTTTCGTTGAGGCTGTGATCGGCGGATTCCTGACTTGTGGAATGCTTGTCTGTGAGCACAAACGCGGTAAAAGGGCAATGAACATTACTAAGTGATCAGTACTACCTGCGCTGCTCTTAGGTAGACTTCAGTGGTGACGTCGCGGGAGTTGGGTGTCCCCTTCAGGTGACCTAACGTGACGCAACGTCGCGAGGTGCTGCGCATAGCGCCTGTTGCGTACTCTAATTTCATAATTATTTAAGCTACCTTCCAAGCTATATACGCTGCTGAGGTTTGGTTATGATACGCACGCTCACGGAAATCGATCTCGAAAGTTATCTAAGCAGCGAAATTTTGTGCCACTTTCACCTCTACAGTATATGCCAAACTGCTTTAACATGATGTTCGACGGCCAAAGGTTCCGGGCTCGAATCCTGTAAGTCCGGGTTTCGACTACCAGAGGCCTTGGTTGTCGCGTCTCAAGTGAAATTTTCGGACTCCAAGGAATTTTTTATATGTTTCCTCTCCTCTGCTCGATGTGATATTCATTTTGCAGCCTTTTCTTCCCTTGCCATCTTTGCCTATTTTTCTTCTTGTTTTATACAGCACTGCACCGGCCAAATTGCAAAGAAATCGCCTGCTGATTTCTCTCATTTATCGTCGTCGACTTTGTCTTTCCATGTTTCCGTGTGACAATTAGTATGTTTCGCATCCAGCTTGACACACCAGGATGAAACCAACGAGGAGCAAATACCCCTTGAAGTACTCCAGTGGCCATTCGGTCTCTGCGCAATCCTTGTGTCATTCTTCGGAGACTGGAAGCGTTCACGAAATCCGAACCTAGCTTTTCTCCTTTGCAACACGGAGCGGAGGTGTCTGGCCTAGACAGCTTGTGGTCCATTGAATAAGTTAGATGCTCTCTTGTTTCCTTTTTCTCATCGGTGCCCATGTTTCTATGGGAACGCCTGTCTTTGCTTCCTTTCCCTTCTCGGCTTGATTATGCGCTGGCGGCTTCCTGCATTCATTGTCACGTTTCGCGCTAAGGATATCCCCTACGTTCCCGCTCGCCGTTTCTCTTGATATTTTCCCGTATGTAAATTCGGGCTGGAAGCTAAGGCACCTCCATTTTTCTTCATGCGCATAAAGAATGACGTGCCTTGGAGAGAACACTGGCTTACAAAGTTGGCCAGCCGTGTAACCGGAGTCACCGGAACCGGACGCAGTGCTCGAAGCTCAGCGGAAGACGAAGAAATACTTGCTCAGCGCGCATTGTTGCTTCTTCTGTAGGTGGCTTTGTGCGACATATCTTGCTAGGAAAGAGTGTTGTTGCACTAGAAAGTGCGAAATACTGTGCTACTGGCAATTTGAGGTTATTTATAATACCACAAAATACCGTGCGCATACATGCGCATGCACCACACATTCGCACGCACAAATGCCGTTATAACGAGTGCGGTCATAACTCACTCACTTGCATCTGACTTTGGTGTGCCATATGCACGCCTACACCAGGTATCTCCTCGTAACTACTTCCCCAGCACATGTTGTTGGTTCTATAAGATCATTCGAAATTCTCGCCGATGAACAACGTTGTCGAAACTTTCAGTCGTTGCGACACATTCCGCCAGGAACTCATGTGAACATCACGATACACAAGCGTGTATGTGAGTCTGCGCGCGCCCCAATTGGAATTACGCGTGCTGCTGAAGTGCAGCCAACTAACCCACTTGGCCATTAACGTTCGTTTTCCAAGTTACGAGTGGCCAATCAATGGTGGAAAATTCATGGTATAAGCCAACGCAGTGACTTCTCTTGAAAGCAAATATGAGCGATTCATTCATTCATTCTACCCTACAGGCTCCGAGGAGCACGGAGTAGGAGGGGGTTACAGGAAATGACATAAGGCATGAAAGGAGCAGCAAAGTAGAAATTGGTACATTGAAAGGGAAATTTGTGCAGTAATTTATTGCTAACAACAACAACAACAACAACAACAACAACAACAACAACAACAACAACAACAACAACAACAACAACAACAACAACAACAACAACAACAACAAACAACAATTATTATTACTATTATTATTATTATTGTTCTGTTGTTGTTGTTGTGTTGTTGTTGTTGTTGTTGTTGTTGTTGTTGTTGTTGTTGTTGTTGTTGTTGTTGTTGTTGTTGTTGTTGTTGTTGTTGTTGTTGTTAAATGCTTCATGCTTCTGAATTATTACCCGAGATCCAAAGTGCTGTGTAAATTGAGTATCTTCTATCAAAACGTTCGTGGTCTGCGCACTGAAAGAATTGAATTCCTTTCCAACGTCATTTCTTCTTTTTTTCCTATTATTGCTATTTCGGAAACCTGTCTAGGCAGTGAAATTCCCTCGTCAGACTTTTTGCCATTGAACTATGACACTTTCCGCTGTGACCGAGACTTCAGTGAAACCAAACAAAAAGGCGGGGGTGTGTCGACTTCTATAGACAACTCACTAAAATATATTAGACGGAGGGATATCGAAAGTGTTCCATAATCGATTTGGTTAGAAGTCAGCCTTGAACGTCGAGAAAAATTGCTGATTAGAACTTCTTACGTGTCGCCAAACGTTTCACCTACCTCGTTTCTTGAAGTCATTTGTTCCTTTGAAGATGTGATTTCTCCATATATAGTAGTTAGAGAATTAAAGTTCTGGGAGATTTTTATACACCTGGAATAGACTGGAACACACTTAAATTTTCTCATTACAGTAATTTCGTAGAAAACAAGTGCAGCCTCCCATTAGATTTTCTAGATTTCAATCCCTTTTGGAGCACCATTTTGTCTCGAATTGCTGCGGTAACATTTTAGATCTTTGCCTGTCTAATAATCAATCTGTCAATGTATCAGATATTTCTTCTCTCTTGTTCGTCCTGATAAATTTCATCCATCTCTTAAGGTAACACTATCTGCGTCGGCCGAAGAACCGACCTCCTCCAGCAACATGAACAAGTCCCTCAAATTTGCGTTCAATTGTGGCGATTACACCGACCTCTATCATTACCTGTCCACCATTGACTGGTCCCTACAAAACCACCGTTGATGAGCAAGTTTATCAATTTACGAAGCTAGTTTTGGAAATCATGTGCAATTACATTCCACAGTACATACCGTAACAGTGTAAATATCCCTATTGGTTCTCATCTGAATTGATATGCGCACTAAAACAGAAAGATCGTGCACGTAGGAAGTCTAAAAGCTCGCTGTCTACAGAGTGGAAGGATGAATTCAGTTACTTTCGAAGTCTCTGTAAACGCCTTTACAAATTCGATCACATTTCATACGTGAATTTCTTAGAAAAAAGCGCCTCTGACCGGCCGACGAAGTTTTGGAAATACATACAAAACCGCAATGGAAGACGAGAAGACTGCGTGAGACTACTGAACTCAAGCGGAACAGAAGTTGAATCAGTCGCTGACTATTTTGCAGCACATTTCTCTTCCTTATACCAAGCCTCACGCTCCAACACATGTAGCACTGAACTGTGCAACGCAGTTCCTACAACTATTACTGTCTCACTTGAAGAGTTCATCAGTGGATGTCTCACGTGATTGAAGCCATCTTTATCCAGTGGCCCCGATGGCATCCCCTCCGCCATTTTAAAAGCTTATGGTAGTGTATTTGTCCCTGTACTGACATCTATATTTAATAAATGTCTGAACACTCCACTTTCCCTAGCATGTGGAAAACTGCTCGTGTTTTCGCCGTGTTTAGGTCTGGCTGCAAAACGAACGTCTCGAATTATCGTCCGCATTCTCTACTCTGCGCCACGTCATAGGTTTTTGACCTTGTCCTTCATAAGATATTGTTATTTAGCGTCAAAAACTCACTGATTCCGTACCAACGTGGGTTTCTTGCTACTTTCATGACACAGATTTCTACACTAGTACTTCAAAGAGGGCAGGTTGACACTATATAGTAGTCAGCCACTCACTGATTTTCGATAAACTAGGTCACTTTGACGTGGACTCCTCAGTTGTCGACCTCCTCCACAGCTATCTTTTTGATAGGTTCGTGCTATGTTGCCATAAATGGACAAACGTCTCTTTTATACAAGGCAACCAGCGGTGTACCTCAAGGGTCAGTAATAGGCCCACCCCTCTTTCTAATTTTTGTGAACGACGTCTCGTCCGCCAACCGAAATTTTTCTTTCCTTTTTTACGCAGATGACATCAAGATATTTAAGGAAATTCATACTATCAACGACTGTCACATCCTGCAATCAGATTTGCTTTCTTTTTCAGAATGGTGCCCAACAATTACCTCTCATTAAATACCAATAAGACAAAATTAATGACCTTCTCTCGCAAAAGTGCCTGCGTATCATTTACATATTCTGTTAATTCTGTAGCGCTATGTAAGCTGTATCAGGTAAATGACCTAGGCGTTCTCTTTGACACAACTTTACACTGTCCTGCTCACACTAAACGCGTTGCTATGCGAGATATTCGATCCATCGGCTCTGTTTGCAGGCTGTCAAGAGAATTCAACTCTCCAATACCCTTCTTTAAATTGTACGGCGCGATATGTCTACCCCATCTTGAATATGCTTCTGCGATATGGAATGGAAACTCTGAGTCCAGCAGAAACGCTATCGAGCGGGTCCAGAGAAAATTCCTAGGGATATACAACCATCGCTTTCCTCGAACTGGGCGCTGGATCTGGCACAAACAGTGTTGGCTTATTGTCACTGCCATCTCTTCACTGCCGCCGAAATCGTGCTGATCTGCTATTCATTTTTAAATTTTGCACTATAATATGCCCTGAACTGCTCCAATGCATTAATTTTAGAATTCCGCGCAAGATAACCTGATAGCAAAGGCTTTTTCATGTACCCGCCCACCTATGCCAACACTTGACCATCCAGAGAATACAGAATCTCTATAATACCTGTTTTCTAAACCTTGATATTTTTAAAGGCATTGTTTTCATCTAGATTTGCGCTCTTGTTAAATAATATCACCCATTTTTTTCTTGATGTGAACTTAATGTTCCATGATGCCTTGGTGCGAACTGCCTTTATCATTGTCTATCTCTATTTTTCTTATTGTTGTTGTATAGGTTGTCTTGTCGTCCCAACCTTTCTTTGTTCTTTTCTTGCATTTTTCCCCTGTATTTTTGCCTGTATGATGTACTGAATCTGTTTTGCGTCCCTCTCTGGGTCTAATATTGGTTCTGCCCTGTCGTGAAGATATTTTAAGTATTTCGCTTTCTTTTACATTTATTTGTACTTGTGCATATTTTCTCAATTTCATTTATAGTATCACCATTCCGTTGCGTGCGCCAGCACCAGGACCTCTCGGTTGTTCCTGGGCACGTTTAAATAAACTGGTTATTATTATTATTATTATTATTATTATTATTATTATTATTATTATTATTATTATTATTATTATTACAAACTGCATACATAAAGTAACTCATATAAATAAGCGAGACAATATGTGTCACTTTTCCTTTAACTTGGCTTATTTTGTATTGTTCAAGGCTCTACTGCACAAATGTGTTTCTTCAAAAGGGCCTGTACTTCAAAGAAATTATGTTAAGCAACGGCTGTGAGGCACGGTTAACATTCGACAGTGAAATTGACGTGACTTCCAGCTATCTGCCCAACTACATTCCTCTTATCAGTGGGAATACCACGTTATACTCCGACTCCCAAGCAGTCCATTCTTCCTATTTATTTATCCCGAACGACCAGTATGAGCATTACAGTAAGGGTACACATTTCATATCAGTATGTGAAAAGTGTAGGGGAACAGATATATAGTCGCATATGCTTGATACGACCCATATAGGCTTCCCAGGCTGGGCCAGGGGGGCGCAAAGCGCCGTTTCGGTAGCCGGTACGCCCCTCTCTGCTCTCGCCCTTGCCGCCTGTGAGTGCGCCCGCCTCTTGCGCGTCGTGCCAGCTCGTTCTTTCGGCCCCGTAGGTGCCTCGCACGCGCTCCCGATTAGGAGCGTCTGCGGGTTACGCATGCTGTGTCGGCTGCATGGCACCTTTCGCAATGTTTACGGCATCGAAAGACATTTTCGTGCTGCATATTTCAACATATGGCAACACTCGATAGCCGCGATCACAGAACCTGGTCGGTCGTCAAAGGCGATGCCGTGGTCTGGGCTGCCAACTGCGTGTCGAAAGTGAGTGACCACATTATACCTGGGACGTGAAACAAGAGGCAAGTGCGCTGCTTCTGTAATTACAAGGCCGATAAAACGCGTCTTCTTTGCGGCAGTGGGGTGTGCTCGGGGCTGTGAGCGAAAAAAAAAATGCATTGCCGCGCGCGCTTCTCTCTCTGTGTGTGTGCGTTTCCCTCGCAATCCTGTCGCTTGAAAGCCAGAGAAAACTTCTCCTTCATTATGTGCTTCATATCGAGAGTTTATATTTACGTCTACAGTCGCTGGCGCCATTGCAATACGCAATGCCGGCAGCCGCGTGCAAGTTTCGCATCTGCCTAGAATTGTCTCGGAAGACAGCAAACTCTCATCGACACATCAATGCCGCTTTCAATGTTTGAGAAGCTCACTTTGTCAGCATTACAATGCGGGCAGGATAATATCAAATTCCCACTGTGACCACGCATGTTCCATGCGGTGTAAATATTTATTTCGAACCTTGTGCGCTTACTATAATGCCGCTTTGGTTGTTTTGGAGGCTAACTTGCTCAGCATTATGAGATGCCCACTTTATTCTTCCATATTTCCCGTTACGCTTCAGTTTTTTTCGGTGATGACAACAGCCTCAGACCTCGCAAAACCTTCGCTGGTTTTCCTGCCACCTTGCTTCTTTCGGCGAATACTTGGTCTACCCACCCAAAGCGGCACCTGTATATCGCATGCGGCACGTACGCACTTGCATAGCCTGTGTAAACGCGTTCAGTATGAACATGCAGCTACTTTGCACTGAGCAGTGACTGAAAACTTACCTTTACTAGTTTGTCAAAACAGCGGTGGTACTCACGGTGGTA
Source organism: Hyalomma asiaticum (assembly GCA_013339685.2). NCBI lineage: Eukaryota > Metazoa > Arthropoda > Arachnida > Ixodida > Ixodidae > Hyalomma > Hyalomma asiaticum. Next base: position 345,262,943 of record CM023481.1, on the reverse strand, counting down.
TACTTATCTTCTTATGTGAGGTTTAACGTCCCAAAACCAGCTCTGGTTGTGAGACACCGTAGTGGAGGGCTCCGGAAATTTCGACCACCTGGGGTTCTTTAACGTGCGCTGACATCGCACAGCACACGGGCCTGACGGTAGTATACATAAAGTGTAGTTTACGAAGCCAACGTGTACCGCTGCATCGACATTAAAAAGTGGTACGTGGCCTGGTTGACTCGAACAGCCAGCCAAGGTAGTTTTGGTTCAGATAAGCGTGGTAACCGCAGTTTTTCCCGGTTAATTATTGAGGATACCTTACGTGAGAAAAATGACATCAAGATGACAAGACCGCGCGCAAGCATCCCTTCATTTTGAGCTGTGCCGTAATCCACGCTTGCTGCCCCTGCTCCTCGCACCACTTGACAGGGAAACGATAAATTTTCACGGGCAGTTTTCGGCTATTCCTTTTTTCTAAACTTTTCTGACAGCTCGCAGAGCATCTACATGGCTTGCCTGCTTTCCGCACTGACAAAAAAGCGGCAACACCCAGGCGAGAAACGCGAGATAAAAGCATCCGGCAACAAGTTCCCGCGTGCGCAATGCAGGACAGATGTGAGCGCGGTCGCCCGAGCGACCGGTCGTTTGGCTTCTCTCCGCCAGGGTGGCAGACGGCGCTGCGCAAACTTGAGGCTGTGTTCCCTATACTTCGGATCTTAAAAAATCACAAACAAATGTTTACATCATTCAACATACATATTATGACATCACAAGAAAAATTACGTTAAAGATTCTAGTAAGGTTAGAAGAACTTCGTCGTGTTTTTCAGATCGAAGAGAGTTACAAAAGTATGAATGTTTGGCTTGCTAATTTCTCACTGTCTGAGTAATTGTATTTCCGAATTCAATACAGTCAGTTATATCAGCTATATTACATAGAAGATAATTACATTTCGAAACGGCAAAATGCCGGCATGAGAACTGTGAGAGGTTGGTACGCACGAATGGTTGCTCGACCTCATATTCATCATCAATTCGTGGGAATTTTCTTTTGGCGGACCAAGTGTGTACCGGAGAGAATCTAGCTGGATGGTGAGAATGTTGATTGCAGAAAGTTAACCTAGATATACCTTTAGGCTGTTAGCCAGCGAATCTTCAACATGAGAGATGGCCAGCTTTGTTGTGGGGACTCTTTTTGCAGGGTCACGGGCATCACACCACAAGGCGGTCTATTTCCAGTCCCAGCGACGGCAAGTGCCCGTAGAATCGTGAGTACCACGACCCTCCTGCTGTCGCATTGTCATGGTGCGCATTGTCATTGTCATCGATGTCTAACAAATCACCAGTCTTCGATCACTCTCTTACTATGCTTCTGCTCTGATTTTATCGGAGACGTACGTGGTCTTCAAGGCCTCATGTTTCCACTATTAGAAGCACAACGAATAGAGGCTCTCATGGTTGCATACCCCATACGTCAATATATTGCCGCTGCGTTTCGTGATCGCGGCGGCTAGCTGTGACCGATTGGATCGGGCGTCTCCCTCTAATGCTGTGGGCACAGGGTTCTCTGCCTAGTTTTTTAGGGGCGAAGCTACTCTTAGTCTAACCTTGTCCCGCGTCAGGCGTAACCGGCAGTATCTCCCGGGAGGCACGCGCTCGCCCTCGGCGCGTGCCTCCTGCCCTCGGCGCGCGCCCTCGCCCTCGGCGCGTGCTGTCTTGTGTGAGAGAGAGAGAGAGACAGAGAGAGAGAGAGCGAAAGGCGCGCGTTGACTATGGAAACGCTCTTTCTTAGATGAACGCTCTACCAGCTCGCAAAGAAGGAGAACGCGCCCTCACCCGCGAGAGACAACGTTGGCGCAGACAGCGTCTCCTAGCGAGATTCTTGAGAGAAATACCGACTGCTCGCGTTGGAGAACCGTTCACCGGCACTGGATATTGACTTGCAATGAAGTGCCGGTGGGAGATTTCGCTTGTGCTTAGTTGAACCATAAGGATTCGTAGCGTGCGCGTTAACTAAATTAATCCGGAACTCGGCACGATCTACGATGAACATCCCGAGCTTCGCCCACTCATCATCATTCGCTCCGTGGATATGCTGTAATTTTTTTAAAATGCGCATTTCTTAACGAACTTCGGCGACTTTGAGCGTATCTATCTATCTATCTATCTATCTATCTATCTATCTATCTATCTATCTATCTATCTATCTATCTATCTATCTAGCCGCCTACGATTTTCTGCTCTCCTGACCGTTTCGCTAATGGGATGTTTACGAAAATTGGTATGCCACAACATGACTGCATGACAAAGATAAATGACAGGTCATAACATGAAAATCATGACATGCATGTCATGAGCGGCATGATTTACATGCCATGGTCTTGGTGCTCTCCTGCCCGTTTCGTTAATCGGATGTATACGAAAATTGGTATGCCGCAACATGACTGCATGACAAAGATAAATGACAGGTCATAACATGAAAATCATGACATGCATGTCATGAGCGGCATGATTCACATGCCATGGTCTTGGTGCTCCCCTGGCCGTTCCGTTAATCGGATGTATACTGTCACGCGGTAGTAAAGCACACAGCACTCAAGGCGAAGCACGCAGGACTCAAGTGATGTCAGGAGAACTGTTTATTGGGCGAACTTGTGCCCAGCAAAACAAAGCCAATGCATAGCAATAGCGGCGTGAACAGTCGTCGGTCGACGGAAAGACTAACAAACGGCGTAATGCGTCGGCTTTTATACCGGCGTCATAACACGTTCTCGCATTATCTCTGGAATTCCAGAAGTTACTGAAATGTGCGCGTCAAGCATGCGAAGTTTCAGCAATGGTCGACACGGTTCTAGAAGTGGCATGCAAGATAAACGTGGCCTGCAGTTGCGCGTAACAGAAAGTGATAACAGCGCTCCCCGCAAACAATCAAAACTAGCGCGCGTGTCACTGGGAAGCGATAACGGCTTTCCACTTAAATCAAAACAACCGCACGTGTCAATACGAAAATTGCTATGGCACAACAAGACTACATCACGATCATAAATGACAGGTCATAACATTACAATCATGACATGTGTGTCATAAGCGGCGTGGTGTACATGCCACAGTGTCGCCGCTCTTGCGGCCGTTTCGTTAACTTCGTATCTACCAAAATTGGTATAGCGAGAGAACAATGCAGATCCATTTTACGTTACTGATGCGTTCTTCGCATTTCCTCGATTCCCACTGCACGTGGGATCTGCCATTTTTTTTTCTAGGAATAGAACCTAGAATTGGTTGGTGTGTAGAACTATTCCTAGGCACCAATTAGTTTTTTCTAAAAGGGACAGAGGTGCACCGATCTGGTGCTTAGTAATGCGGGAACTCATCTCTTGGGAGAGTGCCCTGTCCTTTACACCCTGTTCTTCCTTTTCGCTCCCCGTCCTTTCCAAGGCGTTCAGCCGTACTCCCATTTAGGACTGCAGGAACAGCGCCTTTACTTAAGCTCAAAGACACCCACTCCGCCTTTCATTGTCATATATCCTGAATCTTGTGGTTAAAGGAACATTTCCTGGTGATGGGCGTATTAATATACCCGGCTGCGCAGCGAATATACGCTGCACATGCACCCGCTACCTCGCGCGCATTCGGCGCTGTCGCTTCATTTCAGGTGTCTCGTTGATGAACGCGATTGCAGTTTCCGTTAACGGTCACGGCAGTTGCATTTTCATGGGAATCAACTAAACTTCTCTAACTTAAGCACGTTTGTCCATTGTGAAGGGACAGACAAAAAAAAAGATCACTTTTTGGATGGTCAGACTAAAATCTGATGCTCCGAAGGGCCTATACTAAAATCGGTTACTCTTCGAAAAGCGCCTAGAATATTATTGCTTCTGAGCAAATTTCTTTTTTCATTTCAAGCTGTCTCTAAATAAGTCAAGCAGTGCCGACACCAGCAACTCTTTGAAATGAGAGCGACGCCAACAGCCCAACACAAAAATTGGAAAACATAGAACCGTGTAAGAGTGCATGCGTCTGCAGGAGCCATGTACAATGAACCCATTTCCACCTTTTTTGAAAGGCACAAGCTGTTCCAAAAATGCGGGTTCTTGTACATACCTCTTTTTGAGATTCCCGAGGACATTTTTTTTTCTTCATTTGGTACAGGCCTACCTCACGGCTTACCCCAGGCGTATTTACTTAGCGCTCAACCAAACTCGTCGGGAACAAAACCGCGCTTTATTGCACGAGATCGCGGCAGGAACACGCGCGATTTCGGCGCTCTAAACTTCGAAAACATGTCAGTCGAGGAGGCCGATTTACAATTCGAACATTTTAGCTCACATTCGAGCTAGAATGTTTGAGTTGGGCTTCAAACGTTCTCGACCCCCCCCCCCCATAATAAATAAATAAATAAATAAATAAATAAATAAATAAATAAATAAATAAATAAATAAATAAATAAAAAGCTGGAAAAAGATGGTTGCATCACGCATTGGTGCTTTCCTCTGCTGGCACGTTATACGCTATTGCAGACCAAGACTTGACGAGATACCTCTATGCACAACTTATGTAGACCTCTTATTAGCGTTATTACAGGTGGGCTTGAAAAAAAAAAGACAGTTCGATGTGCCCCAATATGTGTCACCAACGTTTACGCCAGGACGTTTGCTTTCTTACTGCGCTTCAGAGTTCTTGCGTGGACGACAATGTAGCGTTTATACGTATATAGTGGTGAAAAATGATGAACGGTATCCGCGATGTAGGATATGAAAGATATGCGCGGTCTAAGTACGGAAATGTGGCCGGCACACAAAGAACGCAGCTAACTTCGCTCGCTGCGCATTAGAACGCCAGTTGAAAAGCGAAAAAAAAGTCTCAGGATGATGGATGGCGGTAACAAATTAGGCCTTCACTATACACCGTGTTTCCGGTACACACGAGCTAATTTAAAAAAAGCGTTGCCTGTTGCACCGTGGTATAAGAGGCAGTGCTCGGAGCCATGCCAGTGGCAGCGGACGTTAGAGGCACACTTAGCTGCTAACGTGCAGTTTACGGTCTGACTCCCAAGTTGAGCCTGCACAACCTGCCCAGGACGTGTGAAAAAAATGTTCGAGCTCCTTACACTGAATCCCTCAAAGGGGAGTACAGCCGAACGTCAGACCACGACCAAAAAGAGCGACTCTTTTGAATTGAGGCTTGACATAGAATAAGAAAACAAGTTAAGGCTCCACCGTGCCCTCTGCTCAGCCCATCTTTTTTTATTTTTTTTTTAAGTTGTGGTCGGTGTCAGCTAATGGTTTGCTTTAAATTTCTCCTGAGAGCCTTGCGTCGACAACAGAGTTTACACACCTAGCGCTGAAATATAACCAGCCACTCGGAACAGATGCTTCGAGTCGAGCGATTTTCCTTCTTCAGTTCTTGCGACGCGCGTTAAAGCTGTACTCCGTTCTGTGCGACATTGTGAACGTGTTTTGCGGCCATCAGGCTCCTAGCTCGAAGTGATTAGCACAAATTTCTGAACGGGATCCTGCAAAAGAAAAAAAAATAAATGGAGCGAATTCGAAAACGGAGAGGCACCACTTTGCAGCAAATAAAACTGTTAACACCAGCACTAATAATGCATTTCAGGCGGTGTTCATATTATTTTTCTCATTACGAACACAAAGCAAACAAAATGCAATGATCACAGGTTTAGCTTTTGTTAAAGTAATGCACAGAAGTGACGCCCGAAATCGAACGCACATATGCTGAATTAAGGAAGGATGTGTCAGAAGTGCATCGTGAAGGGTGTGCCAGCCAGCAGATCAGGGTTCGGCACCGCACTGGGAAACCGGTAGGCGAAGATGATCCGTGGGCCTCAAGTTAATAAAATAACATTAAATGCGAAGCATTTAATATCATTTTGAGCAACTTTCGCCATATCTATCTATCTAGCCGCCTGCGTCTCGGTGCTCTCCCTGTCGTGTCGTTGACCTGGTACGCACCAAAATTTGGATGAGCGTGATGAGAATGAGGCCAGGCATCGCTATCGCGTTCAACTCTTAAGGCGAAGCTTGAGGGTCCCACATTTTTCGTCGAATGATCTAAAGCGCCGAATCGAGTCATGGCTTCGGAGCGGGCGAGCGCGTGAGAGAGACGAGGAGAGAAGGATGAAGAGAGTGAATACGCGCCGACACTGACCGGGACCGGCGGGGGAGAAAAGACACCTCCGCCGCGGTAGAAGCGCCGAGTGTAATCGAGAGCTTACCCTCAGCTTTACGCGTGCCGAGATCGAGCGATCTCGCTGAATATTCTAGAATACCGTCCGAAGCCAATTTAAGAAAGGTTCAATGAAGAGCGGTCAGGAGGTGATCGTCAGTGAGCGAGTGAGCTGCCATGTGGCACAATGAACGAAGGAAGAAGTTGAACGACGCTGCTCCACGGACCAACCATGGGGGTCGACTAGCAAGCCTCATGTTGACGAGACGCTTCTAGTAGCTCTGGTCAATGTGTTTTATTATTTTATTGTAATGCATGAGCTTGTATATTTGGTGTTCATTGGTATCATGTTAAGCTGGAACTTATCTATGTTTTTGTACTATGAAGAGCCGTGTCTGTGTACGTTTGTGTATATGACAGTTTATTGAGAACATATTTGTTTGTTTGATAAGCATTGACTCTGACGCGATCTTTCAACCACCGCTGGCGTTTCGATAGGGGGCCAAAGGGATCTAAAAGCTAATGGTCCAAGCTGTCATGCGGTCATTTTCGGGGAACTGATACGTCGGTTCTTGGTGCCTTTCCCGGCGACCCTCCCATGTCGAACAGGTTGGGATCGGTGGCAGAATACAAACAGTTAGTTTCTAATGTCATCGCGACCTGCACTTTATAAGGACGGAAATGTGAACGCTGGTATCCAGCGGCAATACCCCGCTCAAATTTTTGTTGCTGCTTAAATTGATTACGATTAAGTCTACCAACGTAGAACTCTCCTTGGTTTTTGTTGGCGACGAAACAATAACATCAACGAAATAACTTGACATGATCAATGTATCCTCATTTCGAAGAAACGCGGTGGGGCCTATGATATTTACGGTAGCCTCCGGCAGATCTAAAAACAATGTACTGCTTGTCGGACGCCAAATGTTTAGGAAATGAAAACGGTTCGGATGAAAAGAAAAGCAATTGCAACGTATATGCTCACATGGTAGCGAAGCTTCTGTAGATAAAGCTGTAGAGCTTCTCATGGATAAAGAGATCAGGTTTTTGTAGGACACATAGGATACAATCAGTCGAAGCCTTGTTGCGCTTATCCGCTTTTTCTGACATGACACGCCCATTATGGTTCACGTGTTGTTCCCCCCTTTATATGTGGGCTATCTTTTCAATAAATGATTTCAGTTGTCAGTCAGCGCTCGTGTCGTCTTTCCTCGTCTTCGGTCCTTGTTTGTGCGCGCTGTGCTGTTCCACCATGACAGTATACCAACTCGCCCAACTTGCTACTTTGCTTCTGTAGAACCCGCGGCTTCCGAAAATGGCATTTCCTGAGCTGTTTATCGAACTTAGCGCCATCATTTGAGGAAGAGAAAGATTTGGCTGAAGCAAACGTAATGCAGATATGACAGCCTATCCGGTAAAAAAAAAAAAGCGAAGGTGACGTCATACCTGACATGAGCGGCGCTGAATTTGCGTTTTGATTTCCTTTCCTAACCTTGCCACCAGGGTGGCATTTTTGAATGTCTTGCATATCTACGCGAGGCTACTATAGACTTAGTACTGAAATTTCCAACACCGCACGACAGACGATACATGCTGCTCTTGGCTTTCTGGATTTCAAGCTTTATCAAACGTGGGTGCGTGTATTACAGCATTTATTTATTTATTAAATGCGAAGCATTTCTTAGCGAACTTCGGTGAGTTTGAGCGTATCTATCTATCTATCTATCTATCTATCTATCTATCTATCTATCTATCTATCTATCTATCTATCTATCTATCTAACTAGCCGCCTACAATTTTGTGCTCTCCTGGCCGTTTCGATAATCGGATGTTTACGAAAAGTGGTATGCCACATCATGACTACATGACGAACATAAATGACAGGTCATAACATGAAAATCATGATATGCATGTCATGACCGGCATGATTTACATGCCACGGTCTTGGTGCTCTCCTGGCCGTTTCGCTAATGTGATGTATGCGAAAATTGGTATGGCACAACATGACTGCCTGAAGAACATAAATCGCAGGTCATAACATGAAAATCATGATATGCATGTCATGAGTGGCATGATTTACATGCCACGGTCTTGGTGCTCTCCTGGCCGTTTCGCTAATGGGATGCATGCGAAAATTGGTATGGCCCAACATGACTGTCTGACGAACGTAAATGACAGATCATAACATGAAAATCACGACATTCATGTCATGAGCGGCATGATTTACATGCCACGGTCTTGGTGCTCTCCTGGCAGTTTCGCTAACGGGATGTATACGAAAATTGGTATGCCACGACATGACTGCATCATGAACGTAAATGACAGGTCATAACATGAAAATCATGACATGCATGTCATGAGCGACATGATTTACATGCCACGGTCTTGGTGTTCTCCTGGCCGTTTCGCTAATGGGATGTATGCCAAAATTGGTATGGCACAACATGACTGCCCGACGAACATAAATGGCAGGTCATGACATGAAAATCATGACATGCATGTCATGAGCGACATGGTTTACATGTCACGGTCTTGCAGCTCTCCTGGTCGTATCGTTAATGAGATGTACACAAAAATTGGTATGCCACAATATGACTGCATGGCGAACATAAATGACAGGTCATAACATGAAAATCATGACATGCATGTCATGAATGACATGATTTACATGCCACGCGTTTCGTTAATGGGACGTATACGCAAATTGGCATGCCACAACATGACTGCATGACAAACATGACTGACAGGTCACAACATGAAAATCATGATATGCATGTCATGGGCAACATGATTTACATGCCACACGTTTCGTTAACGGGATGTATACGAAAATTGGCATGCCACAAGATGACTGCATCATGAACGTAAATGAGAAGTCATAACATGAAAAGCATAACATGCATATCATGGGCGGCATGATTTACATGCCAGGCGTTTCGTTAATGGGATGTATACCAAAATTGCTATGGCACAACGCGACAGCATGACGAACGTAAATAACAGGTCATAACATTAGAATCATGACACGCGTGTCATGACCGGCATGATTTACATGCCATGGTCCTGGCGCTATGCTGCCCATTCGTTAATGGGATGTATGGGCTCCGTCTACTGACGAGAGGGCGCTACGTAGCTCTCGTCGGACGGCTCAGTCACGCACGGTGGAAACCGAGGCGACAGCGACGCGCGCGTTTCTTCGCTGCTTTGCGGGCGTGCTGCGAACCACACGAACGCTCGCGGCGTCGCCCTTTGGAACAGTTTGCCGCAGGTTTGGGGCGCTCGTCTCAAAGGAAATAAAACGAAAGAAGTTGGGACGGGCGGTCGCTGCTGCTATAGATTTGGAGACGCGCATCGCGTTCGCATATTTCCCTGTCACAGTCTGCCCAATTTTGCTTCTTCTCTCCGCCAGGCAGTGCATTCTGGCGCTGATGTCGCATATGGAAAACTCGACTGCACGGAGCCTATACGAAAATTGGTTTGGGACAACATGACTGCATGACGATCATAAATGACAGGTCATAACATGAAAATCGTGACATGCATGTCATTAGCGGCATGATCTACATGCCACTCGTTTCCCTAAAGGCATGTACACCAAAATTGCTATGGCACAACACGACTGCATGACGAACGTAAATGACAAGTCATAACGGTTAGAATCATGACATGCGTGTATGAGCGGCATGGTTTACATGCCACAGTCTTGGTGCTCTTGTGGCCGTTTCGTTAACTTCATATGTACCAAACTCGGTATAGCGAGACAGCAATGCAAATCCTTTTTACGTTGCTTATGCATGCTTCGCATTTCCTTGATTCCCACTGCACGTGGAATCTGCCAATTTCTTTTTTATTTATTTATTTATTTGTTTGTTTGTTTATTTTTTATTCATTTTCACATTTCTTACATCGCCTAGAGGCACTACGCAGGGGGGGGGGGGGGACAAAAACATAACCAGCAAAGAAAAACGCGTTGCACATGTATATACACACATATACAAAGATCACTGTAAGACTATGAAAACAAACATAATTATGGTACAACAAATACATATTCAAGACACTTAATGCACATATTTGTTCCTAAAGAGCGATGCCACAACATAGAAGAAATTTATCATTATTTGTTATATTTACTAATTCGTACGTTAAGTTATTGCAATTCCTAATTGTTTTTAGGAGAGAACGAGTAAAAAAAGTGTTATTTCTGCACTTAAAGGCAGAAATCTTCTTGCTGTTATCACAGCTACTGTGTGTGTAGTGTGGTTCGACAAGGTAGTTATGATGATTAATACCTTTGATAGAGTTATATATTTGGTGCAAGAGTTTAAGCCTCAATTTCTGTCTGCGTATACAGAGCAGATCCCATCCCAAAGTGGCCTTAATTTGAGAAACGCTGGAGTAGGGGCTGTAATTATTTAAAACAAACTGTGCTGCTTGATTCTGTAGTTTTTCTATTTTATTTATAAGATATTCTTGGTGGAGATTCCACATTACGCATGCATAATGAAGTATTGACCTGACTTGTAAAAAATATAGTTTCCTTAATTTCGCGCGTAGCCTGTTTAAAATTCCTGCGAATAAAATGCAGCATTCTCCTAGCCTTTGCTATTATCAATATGCTTGTTCCATGTAAACAATTCGGTAAAATCGCGCCTGGGTACTTGTAATGGCGCTGTTTGTTGATATGGATGTCACAGATGTTATATCGATGCTGCGATTTGGATGCTTTGTTTGAAAAGCTCACGCTGCAACACTTTCTAAATATTTAATGTGATGTTCGATTTGTTTACGCCAGTCCGCTATGTTATCTAGGTCTTATTGCAAATTGTGTATATCATTTTCGGTAGTAATTCTCTATATTTGACACAGTCGTCAGCAAATAATCTTATAGGTGATGTAATGTTTTCAGCGATGTTGTTTATGTAAATTAGGAACAAAAGGGGCCCCAAAACGCTTCCTTGGGGAACGCCCGAAGACACTGCTACTGGCGAAGAACAAGAACATGAATAAGAAGTTAGGTGTGAACTGGACGACACTCCGAAGTGCGTAACGAGCCTGGCCGACGTGTTTGCCGCAGTAGTGAGCCGTATACCGAGCGACGTCGTTCCTCTGCTGCACGGAATCACGTGTTTAATGTCACGATGGTTATACAGGCTACAACAACAACAACAACAACAACAACAACAACACAGACGACGACGACGACGATTTCAAAGCATGCTTCACCGTCATCATGCATTTACTTGCGCGTTCAGGAACGCTGAGTTACTCTTTCATCAAAATGCAAGCACGGAGTCGTTCATCTTTCCGGTCAGTTGCAACGCATACTTTTCGGAACATCGAAAAATTTCTCAACAACAACACCGTTCGGGCCAACGTCGGTTCCATACGGTACAGGTGAAGTTCGTTTAGAAACACAGCCTCGCGGTTTGAAGCCATGACTGCACACTGCGTCACTTTCTGCAGCACTCGGGTAATGTACACCAAATTCACTCTAAAGGGACTGCGAACTTCACAATGCTCAACAGGAGGACGTGAAATCCAGTCTTATACTTGCACTCGAACGAAGAGGCTCAATGTGTGCGCTTTCACAGTCCTCGTTGTCCAGTGCAAAAAAAAAAAAAAAAAAAAAAATCGTCGCCCTCGAGATGGTGATTTCAACATCATTGTCAAAAGTAATCCGCGGGGTTATCTCCACTGAGACACCTCGAGTTCATGTGCGTCGCCGTGTTTACAGCGAGAGAAATCTGCCAAATCGCGGCGAACATTTTTTAAATGCGAAGCATTTCTTAGCGCACTTCGGCGACTTTGAGCGTATCTATCTATCTATCTATCTATCTATCTATCTATCTATCTATCTATCTATCTATCTATCTATCTATCTATCTATCTATCTATCTATCTATCTATCTATCTATCTAGCCGCCTACGACTTAGTGCTCTCCTGGCCGTTTCATTGATGGGATGTATACGAAAATTGGTATGCCACAACATTACTGCATGACGAACATAAGTGATAGGTAATAACATGAAAATCATGACATGCGTGTCATGAGCGGCATGGTTTACATGCCACAGTCTTGGTGCTCTTGCAGCCGTTTCGTTAACTTCATATGTACTCAAATCGTTTAGCGAAACAACAATGCAGATCCATTTGACGTTGCTTATGCACGCGCTTCGCATTTCCTTGATTCCCACTGCACGTGGGATCTCCTATTCTTTCTTTTCTTTTTTTTCGGTAGAGTTTCTTTCCAGAACTACAGACGTGTATCGCCGCCTTGTGTCAACAATGTACAAAAACAAGAAATGCGGTGTGCTGCCATCCGTCAAAAAGGTACAAAAACAAGAAAAAGAACTTTGTAGGCGGCTGGCGCAGCATCGAGACAGGGCACCGAGCCACCTTCTGGGTGTGCTCTGGCGCAAAGCCGGCAACGCCGGCTGGTGAGACGAATGTGTTAACGCGGATATATTAGGTGGAAGCAGCTTATGGTGGAGTTCAGTCCGGTGGTGGTGGTGTGCGGCATGACAACCCTTACTACACATTGCCAAATCCTTTCCACACACCTCCTCTCCACTCCCCCTCTCCAAGTGACGTCGGCGTTGCGTACGGCGGGGTTCGCTTGCCGACGCTGCCGTTGCGTTTCGGCATGTAGAGCCCGCGTTTCATCCGTAGCAGTTTCCAGCCGACGTTGCCGTTTGCGCTAAGCTTCCCTATCCCGGAGCTCCGTGATCATGACAGCGTCGTGATCATGACAGTGTACTTGGAACCCAACCTCTGCAAAAGGGATGTAGAATTGTACCTACAAAGAGCAATGGTGGAATCCGACAACGTGTACAAGAACGACCCATTCATCATGGTGGAAGACTTCAACGTGGACATCTACAAGAACTCTTGGATAGTGCAACACATGATAAGCAGGTACTCCATTAACGGAAACACCTAGTCAAACCGATGCAAACGTGGTGTGCACCCCCCGTGCTGCTTCGCATCGCCTCATGGTCCCCTTTAGCGGGAGATGGTGTAATTTTTATGAATTAGCGCTTGTGACAAACGATAAGGCATCTTGTTTAAAAGTGTCACCTATTCACTACGAACGCCCTCGTGCTGTTCAGTTATAAGAGCGTACGGACACCGCGAGTTCGCGCTACTCCCCACACAGTGTTGTAGGCTTCGCGCGCTGCAATAAAACACTGGCGGATAGTGCGCACAAACGAACGAGCGTGAATTTCAGCAGAAAAAGTAAGACAATAGCACCTCAATTAGCTACATGGCTCCAGAAAACCTTGCGGAGCTGAAGTACGTACGCAGCTGTGGGCGATCATTTCACGCGCATGGCTTGCCCTGGGAGCCTCACCGCGTATTTTCACGAAAAGTGCGAGTCTCGCTCGAAACTATCAGATTTATATTGTGACTGAAGCTCCAGCTTGTTCACTGACGCAGGAAACATGCAAAGTCGCAGTGCTTCTTTCTTCCCAACACGTCAACAATCAGGCTAAATCCGCCGAACAAGGGAACGACGGCCGGTTTGTTGTCTGTTAACCCTCCTCGTGGGAGTTCCCCTGATATTCGCTTGGTGCGCGACAGTCTACGGGCATTGTGAATAGGCAATTTCCTCGCTGGGTGTTTCACATGTCATCGATTCCCACAATGCGTGGGATCTGTCGGATATTTTAGCATTAGAAAATACTTCGCGGGAAGATGAAATAACCAGAAACCCGAAACTTTGCCTCAACAATAAAAACCTATTTGCGGCTTCTCTTTTGGGTTCCTTTGTTATCGGTTTGACCTTTGCTGTAGCACGACATTCATGCGCACCTGAATAGAGGAATATTAATAGGGAAACGCTGCTAAGCTTGTGTAATAGACGTAGTCTGGTGTTTGCGACACTGTGTTCTTGTATTGTACTGTCGCACTCAATTGTCTTGAATAAATCTCTGATGAATCACTATTAGTCCATCTGTGTGATTATTTTTTCTTTCCGACGTCTTTCAATATGGACTAGTTTATTGAGTACACTTTATTCACAACAGCTCGCCCTACAGAAAGAAGGACTTTACTTGCGAAGTCATAAGAACTGACTTATTAATGACTGAAAGCACAATAAATCACCGTAAGGGTCCGCGAGATGGGACAACGTTTCTATTGTTCCAGTTATTGGCATATTCGTCCAATATTGTGGGAGACAAATGTACTGTTTCATAACGGCAGCGAACTTCGTAATCATCTGTAGGTGATTACTTAGGTCTATTGTCGTAGAGAGAGAACTATGTTCGCGACAAATACGCAATAGAAAACGAAGTGCGTAATCACCCACGCAGAGTGAACGGAACGTACACGATGAGAGGATGAACTCGAGCAGGAGGTATCTTTCTCAATTTGACTCTAGGTCACCTCGCAAAAAAAAAAAAAAGCGGAAAACAAGGCAGTGTTATCAGATCGGACAACCGAACCGGCGGATACTCTGACAATATTGAGCCAAAATTGCTAGGAAACATTCCTTTGCAAAAAGACCAATTTTGAACCACGAAATTATTGCGACCCTTGCACTATGGCTCGTTCTAACATTTCCCGGATGTACTAGGCTTTTTTAAAATGCTTTAATGGGACAGGATTTGAAAACGGTCAGTGAAAACGCCACTCTCTCTAACATTTTATGTCAAGAAGAAAGAAACAAAGTCTTGCAAGAAAAGCTGTGAACTATGAGAGGCGTACTTGTTAAAGCGCACGCAATGATAATAACGCATTGAATGCGGGAAAGAAGAAGTGTGAAGAGGAGTAACTTAATGATGACGAGCCAGTTTTGAAGAAAGAACCACAACAACAAGAGCACAAGTGGAGCTGCTGCGGCTTCGCCCCTTAAAGTAATGATGGCAAAGACGAAAGTCGCACTCTTTGGCCCATTACATGTACGAATGTGTCAAGTTTTCCCTATTGGCAGTGAGAGGTAGAAAGAAATAACATATTAAAGGTATTTTTGATGATATACACCGGAACAACGCAAAACATTTCTTTTGGCAACCTTCTGGTTGAAATGCTGTCTCTTAGGGACCCTTCTCCTTAGGACATTGTCTCAGGGATATCTGTATGTCTGTGTGTTTCAAGGTCGACCTTTGAGGTACAAAAGAACCGCGTCTCGTGGTTCGAAGCGCGCGATCCGTGTGATCTTTCGCTTCGCTCCTTCGCTCATTTACGGTGAGGGCTGATGGCGAACGCTCAATCGCGGGAGCGAGCTCAAGAGCTGCAGTGTAAAACAGGCTCGCACCACAACGACCGCGCAGAAGCGCACAGAAAAGCAACCGTCGGCGCTGTGACGCCGTTCAGCTTAGCATCTACGTCGATCGCGGCGGTATAGGTCTGCCCTGTCGTTCACCACTGGCGCCATTGGTTCGGGATGAAATGTCAGCGGTGCCGACTGTAGAGCGTTTTGGAAACGCATCTCGGCGCATCTCGTATACGTCGCCTCGTATGCTCAGAGCTTCGTTCCACATAGCTATGTGTTACAACGCACCACATCGAGGGTGGAGGCCACCGAGAAAGTACGCCACTGCGGAAGGGGCTAGCTCGGCATGCCGCTAGTTGTAACTGCCATCGGGAGGAAGCGGCTATGGATAAAGATGCGGTAGCAGATCGACGAGAGCAGCAGATCAAAGGAAGTTCGCGTGAGCCATATATTGTCAGGTGAACAAGAACAAGTTCCAACTACATGCTTTTGCCTTCCCATTCTTCTAAAGTTGTAAGCATCCGCACTAATTTCTTTTTGTTTAGATGTGAAAACATAGGAAGGTGGGCTACGCCACAGCCGGCTATTCTAGCATCATTGTATGCTGTTGGACAAATAAGCAAACGACAACAAGCCAAAGGAGCAAAAGAATAAGAAAAGAAAGTGTGAGGAATAAAGACACAGAGGCAGCACCCGTTCCTGGGCCGTCTGTTCTATTGTTGTTGTTGTTGTTGTTGTTGTAGCCTTTCCTATGGCACACACCCACCCTGGGGGCACGGAGCAAGAATTCTTGAGGAGGGGAAAGAGCGCTTGCTTGGGCGGCCCGGTAAAGTCACACCGTTGGGCACGGCGCCGACGCGCCCTCTGTCGTGCGAGACAGCTCGCGGAAAAAAGAGAACCGTCAAACTTCGCGTTCTCCGCGAAAGCTTGACGGTTCAACGTTTCAACGCCAACCGGCGCCGATTCACCGTAATGGGTGCATTTCTTGCGCGTCCTCGGTGGCTGCGTATCATCTAATAGACTAACGAAAAGAAAGTGTCTCATACACAACAACTGCCTGCACGGTACCTTTTCTGGAACGCGAAATGTATAATTATCTTATAACTCGAGCTCAGTTGGTTAAGTCGGCACTATAAAGATCGGTACAGCATAGTTTCTTTTTTTTTCAACTACACACACACCATTCTATGCTTCCTTATTGTTCAAGGCATTGTACTCGTTGGAAAGGGAAGTTAGAGGGCGCACCATCTCATTTTCCTCATCGTGGCAAGCAGCGAGCATATTTAAGTCTCTGTCTTTGCAAGTTCTCCGAACTTCGCGACAGGTCCAGTGGGCCGTGTCCTTTTTCTTTTTTGGGCGAGCAGAAAAAAGATAGCTAAGACAGGGGTTTATCCAGAACTTTGCGGGAGGGGGGTTGATAGTGAGTCAATGGTTATCTGAAGTATTTTTAGGGGGATTTGAGGATACAACGAAGGGGGGTATATAAACCTCTGGATGAAACAGCCCGGAAGTAGTACTGACGGCACGGCGTGTGGTTGCAAGATTTCGGTTTGTCGAAGCCTTCGCCACCAAGCTCGCTTTGATATCGCCGCGTTATGCGACTGTCCCAGAAAATGCTTCTCGCAAACACAGTCACGGGGAATGAGCCTTTGGTATCTCCTTGGTATTGCACGAGCGCACTCCTCCAATTTCACCGAGCCACTGGGAATTTTGAAGTAATCAGCTTCACCTTGCAGGATGAGCCAATGTTAACTTTTGGCACAAAGCATTTCCGCCCCTAAAACAGCACTGATGGAAATCCTGGACTGCGCATGCCTTTGTTGCAAAACGAAAAGCGCGCGCAAAGTTTGAGGAGCCGCCCCGCAGCACGCTGCGGAAACCCGTGAGAGTTCTAGAGTCAGCAGGTCACAAAGAATACGCGGCAGCTTTCACGCCCTTTATTCCCAAAACCATTTACCCATGCGTGCTCACAACACGCCAGCGAGTGACCTCCAGCTTCATGCGTCACAGCTCGTTCCGGGCGCTGTACGGCACGTAATTAAGCCAGCATTTACTAGTAACTACAGCTAAAATATGCGCCGCCCTTATTTATTGACGCTATACAGACTGATAACGGAGAAAGTTCGCAATATATGAAACGGTAAGGCAATCATTAAGCGTATATAGCGCCCGTAGAATGACATGTAAACGATGGCAACACGCCGGAAGCGTCATCTGTCGTGATGCGGAGAAAACTCAACTTTCTCCTTTCCCAAGTGTAACATTAAGCGGCCGCCGCCGCGCGCTACCGTGGCATAGCAGTTTCCTATCCTTAAGAAATATTTCTTTCTCTGCGCCTGGGGGATTCTCCAAGATGTAAAAAAGTATAACGGGCAATCCTACGAATTACTGTGAGATGCCAATCAGAATAAAAAAATCTGACTGAAGCTAATGGTAAAGAGTACGAATTTATTAATAGAACCGTCCTGCATCAATTATAAATTTTGCAACAATTCAACATACATCCCTGTGACAATGTCCTAATGAGGAGGCTCTCAAAGAAAGAATACTGGAAATAGGGAAGAGCAATCCGAATTTTTTGAAACTGGATTTCAAAAGCCAAGTTCCCTGTAGGAAAATTAAATCCGGATCAACCCCATAACCAGAATATCCATATCAGTAGGAACAGCGAAAACGTATCTGCAGTTCTACCCCAATACTTTCATCCACCCTCCGATGACGAGAGCAACGCAGAAGCCACTGCTCCTTCCAAAAAGTTTGGCCGATTTGTGTTGGAGACCCCGCTTCGATTTTATGATTGAAGGGATATTGGAAGGATTCATGGGAGAAGCCCCTCCTTTCCGCGCACGCGCGTCAATGTCCATACTCGCGGATTTTGTGCCCATCTGCACTGACCAAGGAGCTACCGGTTTTCCCTGACAAGCCAGCACCAGACGTGCGGACCTCCCTGCGTGAGGCCGTCGCTGCGTCACTCGCTTCTGGGGCAGTAAGTATAATTGCATTTAGGCTACGACCCGCTGGTTGCGCAGCACCTGCGTGCAGCACCATTCCCAATTCTGACGTCATGAGCCCACCCAAACTTTCGGTCACGCCCCCATAACATGTTCCATTATCTTAGCCATTAATTCCTCTACTGCATCTACAATCACCTGAGATATGTCTGCGTCAACGAACGCTCGGCGCCGCACCGCAACACCAGCATAGCCGTGCTCTCGCTCCTCCACCGCGGAAACAGCCTCTCTGCGCGAGCAACGCCTGCTGACCATGATTTCCAACACCTGCACATCCTGCGCTCCAAGAGTAGTCAGCCCCATGGTCCCCCCCCCCCCCCCGCCCGCCCGCACAGGCAACACCTCCCAGACTCAGCGGAACAATCAACGGACGAATGACTGTCGCCACAAACGCAGCAACGCATGCCAAATCTGCGTCCTCCCAGGCTGCGGCCGAAGCGCCAGCAGTTGCGACACGAATGGACGCGAGGCGAGATGGTCCACTCCAGAAGGGCACGAGGCACCCGCAAACGTGGCAATCACTGACTTCGGCCGGGACGCGCGTGCTAACGACCAATCTGTCACACCAACAAACAAACCATTCTGGCCGCTGACAACCTTTCGAGTGCTTCTACTGTACTGAGTGCAGCGTCGACCCCCCGAACAATACCATTGGCGCAGACAAGATGCGGGGGGACGAATGCACCCACCTGCAATGGTCCGAATGCCGTGCGCTTGAAAAGCTCATACACACAAGCCCGGTCCGGCGACCTGCAGACAATCCCACCTTTGCCGAACTGCCGAACATCAGCAATGTGAAGGCAATGTTGGGTGGCCGCCCGAAATTGCGCCTGTATCGCTTTCGGGATGGTAAGCCGCATGCTTCGTCCATGCAGGGGAACCAGCGCAACAGGAACACTGCCGACGCCACTGCGAAAAAAGGCTTCAAGAGGCATCTCATAAGCGGGAAGAGAGGCTGACCAAGGCTGACCAAGGACCCTGATTTACCTGGCTGTTATTGTTGTCGTTGTTTCCCTCAATTCTGGCAAAAATATTCAACTACGTTGTCTTTAGTGAAGCTTCAATGTAGAATTTTAGCGTATACAGACGTATAAAGTAGCGGAGCGCAATATTTTTACTAAAAGAACCACCAAAATTCTCGATGTACTCATTCAAAACAAAATTTTCTCATGCGAACAGCCTAAAATTATGCGATCAGAGCTGTCGCTGTTGTAATGGTTTTCACTGTTTAGCCTTAACCGCTTTTCTGAATCACACAACAGGCAGCAGTGGTGGCATGGTACGAAATCTTTTATTTTTCATTGCTTACATGGGAAATTGCACACAAAAAAAAACTTGCCTCATCACACACTAGATGATGTGCATCATAGTACAAAGGGGAGCAAGAAATATGAATGGTAAAGCACAACACACCAAGTAAAAAAAAAAAAAAACAGAAAGAAAAGCTCTGAGGCGCTGCGTCTATTTCGATGTTTTAATCCGTGAGAACCACAACAAGAATGGTTTAGCAATCCCACCAACGCGTCAAGTACAACCCACGCTTACGAACAAGCCTCGGCGGGCGCCGAAGCACATATTGGATGCTACGCACGCAAAATACACTCCACCAGAATCAATAAACACATCTTTAACAATGTTGAACGCAAGAAACTGCCAATTATTTGTGCAGACAAAAGGAAGCGACTCAGGGAACCGACGTGTTTCTGAAAAGCGCGGCGAGGTGGGCGTAACCAGCGGCACAAGCAAGCGGCACATGACCGGAGCAGCCGGCGCAGCATCAACGTTTCTATGGCGACGGGACGCCACAGAAAGGACGTCACAGAGCAAGTATGTGACACGTCGATGCAGCCCGCTGGAGCCATGATAAGCTGTCTATCTTCGAAGCGAAGTGGATGGATGGATGGATGCTATGAGCTTCCCCTTTGTAACGGGGCGGAGACATGTGCGCCACCAGGCTCGTAAGAAGATTTAAGAACTTTTTTTTTCCTCTTTTAATTTTCCTCATGCCTTTTAAATTTACTTCAATCAAATCGATCATGCCATATCAAAAACGGAATTTCATATCCCAGTTCCCTGCCCCTTATGGCAGAAATTCCATATTTTTCCCTATAATTATTTTTGTCCGTTCCCTCTAGTTTTCTGCCACCAGTATTCTAACCGTCTCTTACTTATTTCAATCGCGGCTATGTTCAGCTTCCCGTTGTTCGCCCTAAAACCCAAGGCTTCATGTAGGGTGGTGCCCAAACGTACACCTGGGTGGATATTTCCTCATTCAATCAGAACATGCTCTGTCGTTTCCCTATCTTCCTCACAGCATGTGCATTTTTCTTCTTTACTGAATTTCGCTTTATAAACACGCGTTCTAAGGCAGCCCGATCTCGCTTCAAACAATAAAGCGCTTCCTCTTGAATTATCATAAAATGCCTCCCTCTTTATTTCGTTTTTGCCCTCTCGGTAGTTATTCAGGAAGTGGAAGCGGCTATCGCAGCGCCATCTGGCGGGTGGTCTGACCCTCAGTTGCTCGGCCGCGAAACGGCCCTTGGGGCCACTCTTTAGGTGTTATGTTTCTCTATGTGTCGGCTAAGTGAGCGCGCTTGGCGAGCTCGTCTACTACTTTGTTGCCCGCGATGCCCACATGTGCAGGCAGTGATTGCAAAAGGACGGACATGAGGTTTCGGGCGACTCGTTGGGCGAGCGGCGGGCCGAGTTCCTCCCTCGCGATCAGTCGGAGGACCGGTTCGGAGTCACAAAATATGGCTGCGCTCTGGACGGCCGGAGATTCACGAAGGAGGTCCGCAGCTAGTTGCAGCCCGACGAATTCTGCTGCTGTGGGCGAAGCACAGTAACTCATCCGACACTGTTTGCTCACTCGGAGCTCAGGTGCAGTGCAGGTTGCTACCGAACGTCGGCGTCGCTCGAAGAGCGTGCCTTACCTCGGACCACGACCTACTGTAGGTCGTGCCTTGGACGCACCTGGATTTTTCGATGCGAAGCAGCTTATGGTCGTGCCTGTTCCGTCCCTGCGCCGTCCACAACCTCCACTGCCCACTCGTCATGGTTCACTTCGTGGAGATACGCGGATTTTTTTTTTCTCTCCGTTGCGGGTGAGCCATGCGATCATCTTCATACCCACTGTTTCCTTCGTATAATGATTATGTGACGGTTGGAAGAGACCCCCTCAAGCTGGTTTAGCGGGTAAAGGAGGTGTCCGGCTGTTAAGGTCGAGGACCTGGGTTCAATACCTGGCCGTGGCGGCCCCATTCCGACGAGGGCGAAGTGCTGGGACAATCGTGGTGGCTTTTCCCCACCTTGAGTTTGATGGTAGCGCACGCCGAACACAGACAAAAGGAAGGCACACCTGACACACCACCGATCGCTCTTCGAGCGTGAAGGGTATAAGAAAGCTGCTGCTTTAGGCGCCAGAGCACGGCAAAGACGTTAACGGGTCGATGTGGCGCCAAGTAAATATGACTGATACGTTTGTCGCTCGGCGTTTACTGTAGACTGGTGCTCATTTATTACGTAAACTACTTCATTTATCACAAAGAGTTGGCCCTTGATGTTATGGAGGCGATGTGTGAACGTGGGTTCATCAAAGTGAAACGGCGCTGTACCAGCGCCGTTTCTAATAGCATTGGGCAATACTAATAGCATTGGGCAAGTTCACCTCGATATAACAATAAACATTCAGCTGCTTATGCGAAGAGACATTTCACTGTCCTGTTATACCGATTCCTCTGACAGAGGGATCAGCCACATTTTTTTTTCTTTTTTTTTACGGTATGACTACCGGCCCGGCTATTGATGGAGCAGTTGACATGGCAGCGGTGCCCGAACGCGGTTTGACTCCTCCACCGATACCCACGGACACATCCGGCGACACATGGCTGGGATGGAAGACGTGGAAAAGTAAGTTCCGTTTCGCACGCCTACTCCATTAACACAGCAACCTAAAAGTGGAAGCAGTTACATTACTATAAGGATCGGAGAAGATGGCGGGAGGCCATACACCTTCAAGTTTGTAGACGAGGTGTATCAGAACGACCATCGATGTACTGCTGCAGAAGTTTTAAAATTTCTAGCAACTACGTGACTAACCTCACCTCCAATGAGTTTACCTTCAGTTCAAGAAACCAGGAAGAAGATGGATCCTTCAAGGAGTGGTTGACAGACCGCAGGATCTGAGCGAAGAACTGAGATTTCGGAAGCTTAGAAACGCGTTTGCGTGGTAGTCGAATAATATCTTGTATTAGGGAGAAGTGCTTCCGAAGAGAGCTAATGCAGGAAGACCTGCGTACGATAAAATTGTCGAAATCTGCCGCGTACACTTGCGAGGACATTAGCAGTGTTGCGAAATTAGTGAAAGGGGCGGCATCTTGACAGAACACAACCATTCATGCTGTTGCAACACGGGCACGGCCATGCACTCGGGGAGGATATAGCGAAAACTGTCAAACTGCAGCGAGTGTACACTAGAAATTCGGTGGGCGAAATCGTTTCCCTCAGGTGTACCGCATATGAAAGCCGACAGGCCAGCAACGGAAACAGGAACACTAGAGAAAAAAAGAACAGCACGAGATAACGAAGGTAGCTTTTCGGAAACTTTGACAGTCAGCACAATAACAGCGGAGTGTCTCGTCGTAAATATTGGAGGGCAGGCATTCATTTGCATGGAAATCAGATGCGGGTGCTAACTGCCGCTTTATTTCACAACACGATATTCAGAAACTGCTACATAAGGCGCAGGAGCCTTCCAATGCGCTTTTGACATTACCCTTCGGGCATAACGCATCTACAAATGCCACAATCCTTCCGCTCTTGTTCTGCGCTTGTTGGGGAGAACGTGCCCGTCACCCTGAGCAGATGAGCAGGTTACGACGCATTGCGTCGTGGTCTGAAGCTTCGCGAAACGCCTCGCGACGCACTCTGAGGCCCACCGAATGCTTCTCAATGTTTCGCACACCGAGCTCGGCGTAGAAAGGTTCGCGTCAAACCGGACACGGTTACAGTCGCTGCACGCGCGCCAGCGCCCGTGGACAGGCTCTTCGGCGGAACGGAGGTGGAGCGCATGCGCACTTGCCCCTGATGTTACGACATACGGAAAAGAGCGGAGGAGGAGGAAGAGGTATTGGCGAAAGCTGCGCGAGACCTGCGTGATATCGTTCCACGCTGGGAGTTTACTGCGCGCACGATCCTCGAACTTGCGGCCTGTGGCAACAGCTTTTCCGTTAATAAAAGGACTACAAATGAAAGAATTAGGATCCGGCTACTATAGAATGACCACAACAACATGAAAATAAATAAAGGTAGACCGAGGACAATTTGAACGTAAGAAAAGTTATGCCAAAATTGCGGATAAATTATGACACCCTCGTATACTGCGCATATCGGCGACAAGGCGGTCCTAATCTCTAGATTTACATCGCATGAATGTCCTCACAGAGGACCTTGCTATAAATGTATTCACAAGCTAGTTATCAATCTCGTCTACTACCGCACAACTACGTTGGAGAGGTGCGACCGTTATACTGCGCCTAATAATGAAAGCAAATGGAGTCAAACATGCAACTATCAACGAGCATATAGCTATGTAGGGTGAGTTGACGCTTGCCTTCCTTAAGATTATGCTTGCGCTATGGGAATACTTTGTTGAATAATTTTATCACGACAGATAAGTGTCGAATGTCATAAAGGATCCTGTGCTTGTTAAGTGGCGCTTTTTCATACACACCCCGGATGGATGGATGGATGGATGGATGGATGGATGGATGGATATTAGGAGCGTCCCCTCTATAACGGGGCGGTAGCCGGGCCACCAAGCTCTAGCTTTATTTCTTTTTCCTCTACAAGCATTTCTTTTCCCGAATCACACATATTGCAAAAACCAGCGCCCCCAGTGCATTTCCAGTACGTTTTTGGTACTGGAAGCACTGGAAACGCGCTGGGAACGAGGATATTTTACTGGGCGGTACGCACTGGGACGGTGGCAGCGCTGGCTTGCACTGGTGGGCGCTGGCATTGTACTGGGACAAGCTGGCATAGATGGAATGTCACTGGTAGCACTGAGACGCTCACTGGAAAGCGCTGTATACTGGGAGGCTGCGCGCTGGCACGAGTGCGGAACACACTGGAAGCAGCCCAAGAGACGCTGGTATACGCTGGGGCTGGTTTCATATGCGCGCTCTCTGTACTGGGGCCAGAATAAGTTGATTTCACTAGGTGTAAGTACGCTGGGAACATTTGCTGCTTGGCCTCACTTCATCGCTGCGAGCTACAGTATGCAGCAATTCGCGGCGTACGGCGTCCGCGCGCACTAAGCGCTAGCAGCTGTGAATGTTTACATTTGTGCATTTTCCCCGCACTTAGCTTACACACGCAACGTCAGGTCTATAAACCACTCTGGTAACAGTCCGGCTGTAGTGTTCACTTGTGTGGAGGAGTCCGTGCAAACAACAGTAAAATTTTACATCGCCGCGCAATTTAATGACGCTCTCAAAGCGTCGATCCCAACTCACGCAGAAGAAAGAACGAAAAAAAAAACACCGATCTGTATCACCACGCGGCAAATGCACCTCTGGCGATTGCTGCACCTTGAATTACTTTAGATGCGCCAAAAGGTAATCGTATGAGAAAGCTTCCTTGAGCTAATATACAATAACTTTAGCTTTCTCAACCCGCCGAGTCCCGATCGGTCTGCCCCAGTATGCTCCCAGTGAAGCTTGGGCATAGCGTACCACCGAGTCCTGTCTACACGCGAACGGCACTCCAAGCCTTATGAATACGCAACTCCGACGAATAAAAATTGCTGCTCAGTACAGCCTTGGCATCGTTTAACCTGAACAGATGATTTTTATTTCTTCGCGGCGCTTGAAGATGAAGCGGTGAGCATCGGAGCGACACACTTTGAGCAAGCTTATATATGTCACTGAAAGTTGCTACCGCACTCCTCTCTGACTCAGATGCAATAACACAAATTTGTCGATCAGTACGGTTTGCCGAACAAAGAAGATGAGATGTTTCCCACTGCACTGTGCTTGCTTTTTGCGAAACGATCAACATTTGTGAGCTTCGACGAACCTCCATATGTCAGACACTGGCACTGCCGCTGTACTAAAGTATCGCCGTTTCAGCGAGAAAAGTGCTAAACGCATAAAACGCATAAAAAGCACGATCGTCTTGTGTGTACCGCTGCAAACGACGAAGTCACACGGCAGGCCACACCGCCGACTAACCTGTTTACGCATGCCCTGACGTGTTCTGGCGTGGTGCAGTAGTAGCGAGCTGGGCTGGTGATCGCAAGGTGTCCCGTGCGAATCCTGGTTGCGGATCATTTTATTTTTCTTAATTGCGAAGCATTTCTTAGCAAAATTCGGCGACTTTGAGCATATCTATCTATCTAGCCGCCTACGATTTTGTGCTCTCCTGGCCGTTTCGCTAATGGGATGTTTACGAAAATCGGTATGCCACAACATGACTGCATAAGGAATATAAATGACAGGTCATAGCATGAAAATCATGACATGCATGTCATGAGCGGCATGATTTACATGACACGGTCTTGGTGCTCTCCTGGCCGTTTCGTTGATGGGACGTATACGAAAATAGGTAGGACACAATATGACTGCATGGCGAACATAAATGACAGGTCATAATATGAAAATCGTAACATGCATGTCATGAGCGCCATATTTACATGCCACACGTTTCGTTGTTGGGAAGTATATGAAAGTTGGCATGCCACAACATGACTGCATGACAAACATAAATAACAGGTCATAACATGAAAATCGTGATACGCATGTCATGAGCGACATGATTCACATGCGGCGGTCTTGGTGCTCTCCTGGCCCTTTTCGTTAATGGGATATATACGAAAATTGGTATGCCCCAACATGACTGCATGACGAACATAAATTACAGGTCATAAAATTAAAATCATGACATGCATGTCATGGGCGGCATGATTTACATGCCACGCGTTTCGTTAATGGGATGTATACCAATATTGCTATGGCACAACGCGACTGCATGACGAACGTAAATGACAGGTCATAACGTTAGAATCATGACATGCGTGTATGAGCGGCATGGTTTGTATGCCACAGCCATGGTGCCCTTGCGGCCGTTTCGTTAATTTCATATGTACCAAACTCGGTAAAGCGAGACAACAATGCAAATCCATTTTACGTTCCTGATGCGTGCTTCGCATTTCCTTTATTCCCACTGCACGTGGGATCTGCCAATTTTTTTCAAAATGCTTTTTTTTTTTTTTTTCTGTTATAATGCGCCCTCTCGCTTTTTATATTTGTATATTATTTGGCATGCATGGCAGGGAAGCACCACGTTTTTTTGCCCTAATGCAGTTTTGCATGCCAGTAACCCGCGCCTCCCAGTATGCCGTGGCACGCCAGCGTGCCAGTATGCAGCGTCACACTGGGCCCATAATCAGGCATGGCGCTGGACGCTGGCGCCCAGTGGCGCTGGGTTTTGCAATAGGGACAGAAAGTTTCCGAACAAACTCAGAAAAATACATTTGATAGAAGAAATTTATGTTTACGAATGAAACTTTTGTATGTGTACAATACAAACATACCTGCACATATGCGTGCATGCAGGCAGCGGTATTAAAAGGGTAGCTGTTGAAAGGCGAGGCTGTACCGCGCGTCAGATTTTGTTCGTTTTCACGCTGAAGGTGAAAGCGGGCTAGCTCTCGTCCTCGACCCAGCACCCACTGCCGCGGTCGACCCACCCTTGCAGTTGTATTTCCATAGGGCGAAATGAAAGAAAGAAAGAAAGAAAGAAAGAAAGAAAGAAAGAAAGAAAGAAAGAAAGAAAGAAAGAAAAGTGCATGAGTGCATGGTGAAGGGTCACGCCACGCATGGTCTCTATTGAAGGGCGGTACGACTAACATAAGTGGTACGTCGTGACATCCGTAACTTGACAGTCTCGTCAGTTCCGTCACTATTAACGACGAAAGAGCAGCTTCGCTGTTTGGTCAGTTTTCACGGCCGGCATAGAACTCGCGCGCATATTTCGCTTTAAATTTGATTACTCAGCCGATCCAAGCAAGAACAGAAGCTCATGAGAAGACGAAGGCTTGAAGTGTTGAACAGATTTTTGGAAGCGAGGAAAAAAAACTGGGAATGTCCCTAGAACCCACGTTTGGCAAGTGGACTTGTCGAAACGTTGGCTCTGGCGACGTTCTCTGTCTTTCACCGATCCCAACAATCTGTTCATCCTTAATGAGCAGAATTTTTCCTTCCAATAAGCGGAGCAGAGCAGGCAGGATGCTCTGCGATAACGACGCATTCGCAATTATATGACTGTGGAAGTGTCGCCTGGATGGCACCCCGTTCCAGCAACTTTCTTGCCCCCTCCCCTCCAAAAATAACAGAAACAAAAAGAGAAACAATAAAACAGAGAGCAATAGACGGTCTCCCGCACACTTTCCCTCAAGTCGGCTGCGGTCATTAATTAATGGCTGTTAGGCACACTAATCACGCCCAACATGCTAACTTCCGAAATGCGATCTCTTGCTCCCGTACATATAGATGCGCGCAGTAATACGGCAAGTGAGCATTCAGCACTACTCCATTTATTACTCTCAGCCTCGGTGGTGTGTTTGCTGGCACATCTCCCCGCCAATAAGTGCTTAAGACATCGTACGGCGCAAGTGCCCTTGTAGCGGTGGTTATTACAGCGGGAAGCTTTTGCGCGTGCGTGCTTGCGCTTTGGTTGCGGAGATTTGACAAACGGTGAAACGTTTCAGGAAGCACTCGACCAACAATGAGGGCGTGCCTAGTGGCGATCGCTTATTGCTGCTCAAGCAGTTGGAGAGTATTCGAGCGGTTTGCCTTCGTCCATATCACGTGAGTGTTCCGTGCAGCTCTTAAGATTTCTGATGTCTTTCCTTATTCCTTCACTTGAATAAGTTTGTTAATAATACAGTTAAATGGAATTGGACGCCGCATCTGTTTAGTGGGGTTTAAAATGAACAGAATAATTAAAATTCCACGTTTGAGTATTTTGCTCGTTTTTTTTTCATTACGCCTTTTGTGAGCCTTTGCTGTGCGACTGTGTAGCTCAAATACACAGAGCGGAGTCAGATACAGCCACATGAGCCCCATAATGCAGACAAGAGTGATGATACAATATAGCCGCTATGAACGAAACTGTCGTTTTTAAGTTTTTTAAGTACGTAGTCATCACGGCCTTCGATATAGGGCTTCAGAAAGCGTTCGGGCACTGAGGTGTTTTGTTTGCTCTCTCACAATAGATATATACGAAGCAGTTTCTATCAGCTTATATTTGTTGTTGTTCTGTTTCACAAAAGCGGCTGCTTTGTCGTGTTGGTCGACGTGACAAAAACTTCGGTGCGCATACATTCTTTAAGGTGCGAGAAAAAACAAGCCACGAGAGAGGGCACGGGACAGAGCCCCGCTACCAACTCAGTGGCAGAGTTGTCAGATGAGTTGTTACGGTGGTGCTCTATCCCATGTCCTCTCGCATGGTTTGTATTTTCTCGTGCCTGACTGCATATATAATAAACATATACTAACTAGGCCAGGAAAGAGTTCGCTTTGGCAACATGCACGGACGAGTACAATGAAACACACGGGCGCCAACTTGGAACGCCTTTATTGAGAACAGCAAAGCGGGAAATAAAAGGCAATTGGTGGACGTGCTGGTGCAGCCATCGAAAGAACCAGCCGCCGACGCAAGTGGTTTGCTTCGCCAAATCATGTAAAGAACGGGGCATGCGGAAACTCAGGA
This sequence comes from Hyalomma asiaticum, assembly GCA_013339685.2. NCBI lineage: Eukaryota > Metazoa > Arthropoda > Arachnida > Ixodida > Ixodidae > Hyalomma > Hyalomma asiaticum. Next base: position 345,233,777 of record CM023481.1, on the reverse strand, counting down.
TTTGAGTTCCTGCCCCGTCCACTTCTCTTCATCTTCTGTTGATTGATTTCAGGGGTTTTACGTCCCAAAAACAGGAGTGATTATGAGAGACGCCGTAGTGGAGGGCTCGGGAAATTTAGACCACCTGGGGTTCTTTAACGTGCACCGACATCCCACAGTACACGGGCCTTAACATTTCGCCTCATTCGAAATGCAGCCGCGCACGACCGGGATTCGATTACCTTCGGATCAGCAGCCGGGTACCACAGCCATTAAACCAGCGTGGCGGGGCTTCGTCTTTTGTTTTAATGATAATTTCTGGGGTTTTACGTCCCATTACCACGACACGATTATAAGAGACGCCGTGGTGGAGGGTTCTGGAAATTTCGACCACCTGGGGTTTTTTAATGTGCGCTAACATCGAACAGTACACGGGCCTCTACCACTTTCGCCTCCGTCGAAATGGAGCCGCCGCGGCTGGGATCTAACCTGCGCCTTTCTGGTCTGTAGCCGCGAACCGTAACCATGGACTGCACCACCATGACGGCATTTAGGCTTAATATTTTGTTTGGTTAATATTTTTATTATTTACCAAAAAGTAAATGCAAAGTACAAACATACAGACGAGGGTCCCAAAGTAAACCCACTTGACGAAACGTTTGCTCTTGCGGCATTTCCTGTTCTTCATCGTCTTCAACGGCGCTTTCATCAATACAGGAGGCGTCCGACGCATTGCAAGGTGTTTCTAATAGGAATCCCGAGGAGTGGTTCCGGACCTCTATAACACGAACTAGCATTCTTGTATTCAAGCTCTTCTACAGGGAGAAGCTTCAAAGACCACAAATAGTGCCTTCGTTTTCGCGCACAACTGCAAAATTGCATAGCCCGGCGCTAAATTAAGCCGGCGCGGAGGGTTCATTTGTATTCCAGGCAGCCCATATCCACACATAGAAACGCTGTTTGCTTGTAGGATATAAACTAGAAATAAGTTTCAAACATAGAACTTACGCCAGCGCAAAGCGGCCTTTCAAAACCCGAAGGGAATACTAAAAATCCCGCACCCTGTGCCAAAAATTGGCCGCGTGTCTCCGTGCTTCGCTGCAAATGTCGTCGAAAGACGATAGTCTTCTACCGGCCCTACTACATGAGTCCCGGTTCGCGTGTTTCTATTTCCCCGACGAGTCGCGCAAGCGAGAGGGAAAACGAAGAGACGCGAGGAGAGAACGGGACCGGCAGGAGTGGCGCGCGGCCGTTCCGCTGCCTTGTGCTACCCGTCCGGCACGAGCGTGAGATATGGGCGCCATCTGACCATGATACCGGGAAACGCAAGAAGCTTGCATAGTACACAGAACTGCGTAGGAAACGTCCGCTTTTGCGCATCCTAACAAGCACTAGGATCTTTAGAATTATGCATCTATGTATTTTCTACTAAAGGAACACACCGTCTAATACTTACGTATTGATGTTGCGCCTCAGATATGCGTAATATTTGCTTTTTGGTCGACTGTGTTCAGAAGTATGAAGGTAGCCACCAGTTCAAGCTGGGTGGTCGTTGAGGAAGGGGTTCACCTTTCGCAGCAGGACAGACACACACACCCACACACACACACGCACACGCACACACACAGACAGACAAACAGGCCAAAATTGTGTCAAATAAACTTCTCTTTGTGACCAAAATTTCTGCGTTGAAGTATCCCAAGAAAGACTAACGTCTTTAAAAATTGGCGATTCGCTTTTAAAAGTAGAACGCGATAGCATTGCACTGTGAAAATGCGTGCTGCACGAGGTTGTGTATGAAAGACCAGTAAAATCATAGGGGGCGCCATCTCGCCGTAAAATGTGTAAAGAAGAAGTCTCCTTCTTGCGAAGGTCGTTATCAGCCGCAGTGACGGCAGCGCGAACACGAACCCAAGCACGAACACTAAAACAGTATATTCTATGGACTGTAGCTCAAGGGCAGAAAGAGCTTTAGCGCTGGCTCTCTCACTAGGTTCCCCTTTGTTCAGCCTAAATTGCCGAGCTTTTGAGGCGTCGTGGAAGCGTGCTCGTCCCTTATCCGGAACGCCTGGGTTCAATTCGCGTTGCTACCGAAGTTTATCTAGTTTTCTTTATTCCAATTGTATTGTTTTCAGGAGCTTCCATGAGAAATTTGGCGCTAATTAGAGCATTATTGGCAACCATCGAGATTTTTTGTTGGTGAACAATAACACCAACGCTGGAGTTCGTACGAAACGGGCTTCTTAAAGTAATCGCGTAAAAAAAAAGACACGTCGGTGGACATCTGATATTCTTTGGCTTGAAATTGACTTCCAGAAGTTTTTAAAAAATGTCGAAAAAAAAAGGCCTCAATGTTTCGGCGCTAGAGTGTGCTACATTAGCCTACGTCTAAATATAAGGTCTACTTGGATCCCTAACATCGTTTTATCTGTCTCTTGGTTAGTTCAATCACTCATGTTGTTATTTATTTATTTATTTATTTATTTATTTATTTATTTATTTATTTACTTTCCTTCAGTATAGTATCGTAACAGTGGGACTGTCTGCTGCATCTGCTTTGTTCCCAAATGGAACCTTTTTGCTGCTATTTACCGGTGAGCTCAACTGTGTGTGGCCCATACCCGATTATCGAATGCCGATATGAGCCACACGGAATTTTATTATTCCTAATCGTGGCGCAATTGAAGAACTTGTCATGTTGTTGATGCCATCACCTATCAGTCATGTTAGTCACACATTCGTACCCTTCTATGCGAATTTTGGTATCCACCAAGTGAACGAGACCGGAGTTTTTTTATTTATTATTTCTGGCGCCTAATTTGGTAACAAACCTTTTCGAGAGATCTTTCATGGTCGAGAAGGACAAGCTCCCTGCTATAGCTTTATCTTGCTGGCAGCTAGCGACAGAAGAAATACACTTGAGAATTCTATATTTAATTACAACTCACATTACGTTCCTCAGGTCTAAATTTATGTAAAGACCTGTGACGAGAGGAAATGCTGCCGCATTTCAGCTCACCATGTTTATTTGGTCGCGTGAAAAATTGTAATTCGAGGAGTTCAGAGGCCATGACGTGAACCTGCTGTATTCAGTAGCTGAGAATTGCATCCACCAAACTTATTTGCAAGGGCATGTAAATAGAGGTCCCAGGAGTGGCTGATGATGTGGCGCTATGTTAACAGCGGTGAATATTGCAGATGTTATGTTTCTGCACTGACGAACTTTCTTGGCTGCAAACACGGTAATGGATCGTGATGGAGCGAGTTTGCATGCCGAAACTACGGAGCGCTTAATAGGCGCGGCGTTTTCGCAGTGAACCCCCTAGCACTCAGTTCTTTTGGGCATAGCGGGCGAGCGATTCGATGTTGACACACCGGAATGGAAGCATTCACCAAACGCTGTCAGGAGCACGTCCCCTCTACAGATAACTTCAGAAAATCCAGCTCAAGGTAAATGTCCGGAAAGCTGGACCCTTTACGCACAACTAATATCGGTGTGCGCGCTCAGCAAAGAGGGGTACAATAATTATTCCATGCTAATATAAATTAACGACAGTTTGTCACACTGTACGCGCTTTGGGAAAAATCGTGATGACGTGTCTGTTGGTGTGTAACATGAGAAACTAATGCCTAAGATCTGTGCGTACTGTTTTTTTTTTATATTTTTTTCATCTATACGATGTCCGAGTGACCTGCGAATTAGCAGATGCGTTAATGAGACCAATGTATTTTCTTAATTTGGTGGCGTAACATACGAGTTTCTATACTCGGCTCCTTAAACTGAACCTATAATTCTCTCTTTCGCGGAGTATTGAGAAACATGCCTAGTGCATAGTTATTGTTATCCCAGAGCCAATGATGGAATGGCAAGCGCACCACTTGTCCCTATCCAGGTCTTAGAAGGCATAAGATCCTATTACAATGTGCGAATTCTGCAGACAAGACTCCTCTCATTGGTTCGCCAATCAATTTGCATGTACAGTTCTTTAGCTAACAGTATAAACGAACGTAGCGCTCGTCTTCCACGAAACAGCTGCATGCAGTATCCTTAGTTTGTGATAATTTCCATAATCGCTGAAGTGTTCTTCCTACCATCCCTAGCTATAAATCGATATTACGGCGCACTACCATCGGCTGCAGACTCAGGGCAAACTTGTCATGAAAAGCGACAATACAATTCCTAGCACAGACCTGGGACATCGTATAAGAACTTTCGCGCAAGTGCCAGCATATGAAATAGCTCTGCCGTCGTGGATACGACAAACGCCTTGTGCCAGACTTACGCTTATTCTAACGACATTCTTGGTTTAGGACAGGCTACATATGTACGTCTGTTGGCTGCACATAACGACATTACCAAGCAGCTGTCAGGAAAAGAGAGGCTTGCATATTTCCAAGGCTTAAACGAACAGAAGGCACGCCATATTCTTTCAGCGACGACGCTACAGTTGGCGAAGCCTTCAGCGAGCTGAGAGCGCGCACGAAGGAGACTGCGGAGAAAAGCGGCGATAGACTGCGAACGTTTATCACAATAGGCGACTGTGTCCGCTGGCATTGTTTAAAGGCTGTCTGCGTCTGAGCCACGGCTGCATCGTTAATTATCATGTTGGAGACAATACATATTCCGCCAAAGAATCTCGAGGGACGGCGATGGCTAGGGAGTTTATAAAGGTGTGCCGTCGCGAAAATGTCTGACGGCGTCCGCAGTAATATATAATATTGAACGTATTGTTGTAGGCCTAAGATATCGCATAATTACGATAGCCGTTCGTCCGCTAGAGTGCAAAACAAGAACAAAAATCTTGCATGACCGATTATTCTGAAACGAATAACCTTGTGAGGGTCTTCACTGTTTAATGACCACTCTTCCCTAAAAAAGATGATTACAGCTCGTACAATTCAACGTCGCCACTCCCCTTTGCTGAGGTCGAAAGAAGAGACGGCAAGAGAGGAGTCTTGAGATTGCAGCAGTAATGCGTAAGTTAATTAGTTCAGCCTTAACAGTGCATCCTTGTTAGTGTTTCGTTTAGTTTTCAACGTCTATGAGAGACTATGACAAAGTCGTATCTGGACAGCAAGTCGGTAGGCATAAGGAAAGTGCACCATCCTCAAAAAGTTAGCGGTACATAGCTGAAACAGTTTAGCGGGGAGCATATAGTTTATTTTCGCTTTCACTCGTTACTTTTGTGCTGCAGTTAAGACAATGAACGGCTCTGATAAAGCCACCGTGTGAAATTGAGGATGTAGGCAAGGTTCCTATGGGCATGATTGCAGTAAAGCAACTGTTCGGGAACGATATACAAAGAGAAAACAACAACGTGCAACATTCAACAAACCTCTAGAATGTGTATCGATACGCATATATCGGCGTTCTCTCGAATGAATACGCATGGCTTTCACCCATCCCATGCTCATATCCCGCGCGTTAACGTTAATGAGTGACGAAGGCGAGGATGCAAGGCGAGGTGGACGCGATAATTAACGTAAGTCTGGGCCGTTCATTGTTAGTGGACGTCGGTAAAGAGAAGAGAGCGCCACTGAACTTGAGTACGCCTAAAAAGGTGAAGTGGTGCGTTTTATGAGCCGTGAGCATGAACACGAGGGACTGTCAACGAGTGTGAGTGTGCGTACTCAGTTAACCATGAGTGTGATAGTGGACGCCAGTGAGTGCAAGCGACTACAAACGCCAGAGTGTGGCGCTGAGCCTGAGCGGAGACATGAGTACGTTGTATCGGTGAGGGAGCATATATATACGAGTACCGATGCATCAGTGTGAGTGAATAGGCAGGATATATAACCAACGGAAGCATTGGTTAGTGAGCACGACACAGAATAACAATTTTCTGGAGCTCTCCTAAATCCAAGTCCACAGGTTGTCCTTCCGCTTCTTCTGCGCCGAAATGCGGCCACCGTTGCTGAGAAAGAACGAGGATCCATTTAGTCCGTCCACCAATGTTTGCTTCAATCCGTTTCTGCCTTGCGAATAAACTATGGGAAAGCACGTACGAACAGTTTCCATGAGGATAGAGTTGAAATCTCTGTTACACGTATACTATCAACTTCAGGCGTGGTTTATGCATGAATACTATATTGATGTTTTTAATATTGAAGTGAGTGACGCCAATCGCATAAGGCTAAGGGCAAGCAAAATGTTGTCAGTATGTCGGTCCGGAGTCAATACAGCTGCAAGCAGGGATCCCACCGGAATCGAAAGGGAACTTTACAGTTTTTAACCCTAAACAAAATTGTAGTGTAGGTCGGTTCTGATGCACTCCATAATCTGATTCTGGACCTCTGCATTTCCTAGTTTCGGGAAGAATTTCGGGAGGAGCTGCACATCGTGACAGTGGTACAGTTTGCCTCCGGTGATACGTTTAGCTAAAATGAAATTGCACAGGTGCAGGCGATCATATTTTATTTATTTATTTATTTATTTATTTATTATTTATTTATTTATTTATTTATTTATTTATTTAGATGCGTGTTTCCACGAGAGATCGGACATGTATGTTCCCTTGACATATTGATTTTTGTCTGTTTTTTTATATGTTGCGAAGGCCACTAAAAACTGCCCGGAATTGGAAATTTTATTCCCGAAAGCGCCACCATGCAGTGCAGCACAAAATATTTGAAGGTAGTGACACGGGCGTCCTGCTATTGCTTACCGCACTATTTTTCGATTTCATGGCCGAATTCGAAGCAAACTAGAAAGGTTATGTCGAGAGCCTGTTGTAGTCCTTTCAATGCTCTTCACTGTAAATTACTTCCGTGCGTGTTTTGTGTACCACAAATAAAGCAAAAAATTTAATAAAATCCCAAATATGGCCGCTCATTCTATATTACCAAAGTTTTTTTTTTTTCTTTGCACACTTGTTTGCAGAACCTCTCCTATGTAATGCACAAATGGGCCTAAGCGGTGGCAGACACTCGCAAGCACAAACGCAGCAGCCCTAACAATTAGAGCTGTGGCCCCTATCCCGCGGTTCGCGTTAGATCGCAACCACGGCGGGTTCAGGCCAGGGGACAGAGACAAGCCTTTGAAATGAAGGTGTTTATTCACCTTATTTCGACGCCACCAACACAACAAGTATAAAATATGCAAGTGCCTCAGCGCGCAGGAGTAATATTCCTTACGGCTGGGGCAAAATCAACAATACAAGAAAAGCGCACAACGAAAAGGGGCTGATAGTGACTCAGCTCACTTCGTGTGGCTTTGCGCTCCGACCAAGAATGAAGATCACTCACGGAAGGAAGGGCAGGCGCTTGGTGACGGCGGCGGGCGGCGATCTCGCGCTCGGAGGGGATCCGGTCAATCCCGACGCCTCCGGACGAAAAAGACCCAACACCTCTCAGAAAGCGGCGCGCCTTCGCAAGGTTGAGAGAGGAGGCATCTCCCCGAATCTTGGGAGAAGGGAAATGAGTAGAAAGGCCTGTATATAGTTGTATATGATACAGTCTATTTGTCTATTTTCCTTTATTATATTGTGATGTTTTGTGTAGTTTACTGCCAAAATTGTGGGTGTAATTTATGCTATCGTTTCCTTGTATTGCCATTTCTCTTTCTTTTATATAACTTTTGAGCATTCGGTTTGTTGTTAAACAGTGTGTTGTATAAAAAAAAAAGGGGGGGGGGGGGGAATGTGCCTATGACGCTTTATACGGCTATTTTATGTTTGTCTATGTAAAAGAAAGGTTTCTTTTTTGGCGACTTTTGTGTTTATTTTTGTTTCAGCTGTCACTTGTTTGCCATGTAGCTGGTCTCCTGGGCCCCAGTCAAGCTGTTTGATTACAGCTTTTAGCCCAGGAGACCATCCAGAATGTAATATTCTGTAAATTTCTGGAAAATAAAGAGAATGAATGAAAAAAAAAAGGAGGAAGCGGGGGCATACCGGTTTCGGCACGGCGGCGAGGCATGAAAGGCAGCGGGGGAAGCGTAAGGTACAGGAATAAAAAAAAAAGCAACAATCTTGTAATTTCACGTACGATGGCGCATTCTCTATTTCAGAGAAAAATATTAAATAAATACGAAATATTGAGTATCGTATTGGCGACATCGACTTTCTACCAGGAGCAAGAAGAAGGAAAAATTGCTGAATCAGCGACGTTCTTCAGGAACTTCGCATTTTCGAAAAATAAAATGAGAACTCCGGTCCCAATTTTTAAGAAATTCTGTTATAGAATGCCCTTTATGTCAGGTAAAGCCCGGACGCAATATTATCTGTCATAAATTGCTTCGTTTCCGAAATATAAGGCGTTAAAATATTCGAAACACGACCCAAATGGGAAAAAAATTTGTATCTTTAATGCGCCAGATGCGCTCACTATTCCACAGAGAAGCTTGAAATAAATTCCAAATCAAGGATTTCATATTGAAAGCATCCCTGGAAAACGTTGAATTCCTGCAGGTAACTGACAAAAAAGAAAGAAGTACCTAATTCAGCAATTTTTCATGGGAAAGCCCACTTAAAAACAAACAAACAAAAAACGCGGCTTCGTTCGTTCGCTCAAGCAATCTCGCAGTTTACAATCGTGTGTAAACCGAAATATGTGCGATAGGATACAGATCTGAACTGTGGGTTCCAGAAACTGGTTCTTGCAACCACCTACCATACGCACTTATTTCCAAAATAAGCGTGACGCATATTTGTGTTATGTTTGTATACAGAAATTTGTGGCAAAAATGTAAGGTAAAACTACAAGAGACATGCCTTGAGCTTCACAGAATATAACAAAAAAGGTTTATTTGTATGACATGTTTTTATGTTCTGCAAACAAATATGTGTCGGCGAATCGATTTCCCTCTTTTTTTTTTTATTCGATGCGGAGTTCCCAACCACAACTGAACCGTTGAATCTTGGACGAAACATTTATGATTCGATACCTTGGCCTCCGCGCCTCCCGCTTAGCTGCGGTAATATCGCTTAGGCCTGACTAGCCCATTTCGGCAGTAAGACTGCACTCATAAGAGAAATGGAAAAAAATATCCGTCGTTATACAAGCACACATTTAAAGGCGCAATGCGTGGCAACCCAATTAACCGACTCTAGCCTTCACAGGATGCAAGTCGTAGTGCTTGACGGCGGCAGAAATGCCGCCGTAGAGTGTGGCTGTAGCAAAAGGGGGTGTGTGAATGCATTCAAACGATCGTGTTGTATTTTAGTAGGACAGACTGTTAGGGCTAGTTGCTCTTGCATCTTGAAATGTTCAACTTAGCGCAATTCACACACGCAGACACACAACCCCGTCTGCTTCGTCTCTTCTTGTGTGTCTGTCTGTGTCAACTGCGCTATGTTGAACATGTCGTGTTGTGCTTGTGCCATCAGCACACACGTGCCCGATAAACGCGCAGTTCATTGCTACAGTGTGCCGATGTAAAAAAAAAGCGTACCGTCAAATCAAGCTTCGTATACACGCATTCGTTGTACTTGTGTTGGCAAAGGAAAACGAACGCTTCCAGTATACATGCTATACGAAACGTTCTTTGCTTTTCGTCATACGAAAACTTTGAGCAGCGCCTCGGCTCAGTGGCGACACTAAACGAATGTACACCAAATGGATTACTGAACCAAATCGATATGCAGTTGTGCACCTATCACGCACTAACGTAATGAAAATGAGCCGCAGTTCCGCTAAAGCGCATATGACTTTATATGCGAGTGGGGCCGTAACCAGCGGATTTACTGGGGTTTCGAAGGTGCACTTCTATGTGCCATCCATTTAATGACACATCCGTTTGAGCACGAGCCGTGACAAGCCTCTGTCACGGACACTCCAATGCCTGTCCCAAGGGTGCTCGTTAGTCGTCGTATTGACGCGTCGTGGCTGTCATTTTTTTTTTCTTTCAAGGCATTCAAAGGGCATCGTGCAAAAGCGAATGCTCGCTTCGCGGAACCTTGACTTTCACGTAGTGAGCGTGCTTCGGCGTTCCTAATTAACTGAAGTTCCTAGCAAAGGCGAGCGAGTATGATTTCAAATGACAACGTTTGGCTTCATGATGAAAGTGGGTCGCGCCAAACCAGAGGCTTTCCAGGGTCACGCTTTGTGTCGAGTATAATAACGCGAATCTGATTACGTCAGAGTTATGAAAAATGAAGTAAACGATTACAAAGTCTTCCGGTCAATGTCACCAAGAATATTCGTTGTCTTTAACACGTCGTCTCACCAAAAATCATGAATTGTGAATGTCTTCTTTAACGATACAACGTAATGTTCAGGGGAAAGCTGATATTGCAGGCTTACTACTTTTTTCAATATAGTGGATTTTTTTACGGAACTCCATGCAACACATGTACTAGCTATAACCAGCATGTCACTCTATCATCTGTTCTTAACGCATGTAGCGTAAATGGGCGCAATAGTTGACAGTACACAGTATGTGCTTCGATACCGATAATCGGTGTTCTGGTTTCTGTTTGTTCAGAAGACTATTCAGTTCTGTTTGTTCAGAAGACTGTTCAGAAGACTGCTACATGCGTGCTTGCGCATTCACTTGCAGTGCATTACAAGTTTACATTTAAACTAGCCCAGCTCACCGCTTTGAGTAGGCATTCACTACAAGCTACAGACACAATGAAGGCTAGCTTAGAAAGCGTACCACTGTGTTTTATTTAATTAACTGGGAGGAGCGTGCAGTGACCTCCCTTGGCTCATATTTGTGCAGTCCATGTTGCATCGAGCACGGTTCCCGGTTCAAGCCTGCGAAATTTATGAAATATATGCAGTAGCGTATTGTATAGCTCCCCAGATTAGCGCCAATTTTTTCCGCTCGCCGCCCACTCCGCCTCCAGTGGTGCCGGAGGAGCTACTCACCCAGGGCCATCACGTGACGAAAAGTGGCTCCGCTGCGCTGTGGAGAAGACTACGACTACAATGCGAGGGTTCCGGCCGACCAAGCGCTCCTGACATCGGCACTGTTATTACTTTCGCTGCTGGTTCGGCGCTGTTGGTCGGCACGTGTGGCAGTACAAGTGTGTTCTCTGGTGATTGTTAGAACCAACGTCATTCGATGCACCGACAGCTGTTTCAGTGCGACGGGTTGTTGCGCGCCAAACTATCACATATCTGCTTATGTTCACTGTTGTAAAATGCTCATGAGCCCAACAAAACCTCCGAGAATATTGCAATCTTGATGTCCGTATTCATTATAACTTGTGAAGTATGCAGCACCAGATGCTGTTTGTCACTACGAAATTGCTGAGTGATCAGGTCCTCTGCGACACACGTTACATAGAATTGTAGACTGCAGTGTGTTCAATGAGAAATAAAAACGTGTTCATTTGCACCGCGGAACTGCAAAAGTTGAACAATTTATTACACCCGTAATAACTTGATTGATGCAGTAACAGTGCATGCAGCTTTAGTCAGCGCGCGTGTCGGCTACACGAAACCCATAACGCACCTTAATTTGTGTGTGACGCGCAGAACGCGACAAATTAGCTTTACTCGGGTCGTTCCTACCAACATGTATAGTTTTCCCAATCGACTTAACTCGTCTACTGATCCGAAGAGGCGCGGCTGCTGCGTTTCGATGGAGGCGAAATTTTGAGGCACGCGTACAGTGCATGCGATGTCAGTGGACGTAGAACAGCCCATGTGGTCGGAATTGCTCAACTACGGCGTCTCTTATAATCATATCTTGGTTTTGGGGTGTAAAATCCCCAATATCAATCAATCAATTCACACAGTAAGACTGTATGAAATGTTTCCCATCACTCACCTGAATTGATTTCAGCTTCTGTGCCTGCAACACATGTAATAAGGATCATTGGACGAGGCAGCGCTGTCAATTACGGTGCGCATTGTGCACCCTTTCAGCTGTCGCGGGCCGTTTACAATGGAAGTGAAGATGCCGAAGGCGCGCGTACTCGCATATACTGTGCGGTGTCCGCCTCGCCACGGTGGTCTAATGGCTATGGTACTCGGCTGCTGATCCGAGGGTCGCGGGATCTAATCCCGGGCGCGGCTGCTGCGTTTCGATGGAAGCGAAATGTTGTGGCCCGTGTACTGTTCGATGTCAGTGCACGTTAAAGGGCCACTAAACAGGCTCCTACTTTTTTTTTAAAGCCGCCCAAACAAGCTAACTCAATCATAGAGATGGTTGCGGCGATCAAATTCTGCGAATATGACAGCGCTGCGCGCCACACAGATGCCGTATTTCAAAAAACAATTCCCGCGCCTCTTTCCTGCGATTGACCAGTCGCGCTCGCATCCTAGGTGTCGTCAAGGTCTACCGCGAACAACTTCGCGTAGTTGCAGCTCGTTGATTGGTCGAAACCAGGCCTATGTCAGATCCTGTGGCCATCCCACCGCGTGAGCGCCCGAGCAGCGCTGACCGGAGCAACCGGTACTGCAGCGCAAGCGTCAATGACGTCAAATGCTCACGTCATGTCACGTGTCAAAAGTGGGCGGAGTCACGACGGCGCGCCGCGCCTACCCTCTCCTCGGCAGAGAAGGGTGGGGAGGCCGACCGAGAAAACGAAACCGACGCAAGCGGCCACTTAAACCCGTGTAACTTCTTTATTATTGCACCTATTCGCAAAATTCTTGCGGGAGCATGTTCACATCGTACAGGAGCGCAGTTATATCTTTAAAACAAATTTTGAACCTCGGGGTTGTTTAGGGGCCCTTTAAAGAGCCCCAAGTGGTTGAAATTTCCGGGGACCTCCACTACAGCGTCTCTCATAATCAGAACTGGTTTTGGGACGTTAAACCCCACAAATCATATACTGTGCGCTTTCTGCGTACGTTAAAGAACCCCTTGATGCGCTAAAATTTCAGAGCCCTCCGTTAATTATTACTATTATTAGTTGAGAGAGCATTTTCGCAGCAAAGAGTCGAAGCAAACGTGATGCAAGGGTGCTCGAAACATGCCGCACGACGAAGCAGCGAGGGCGGGCGGGCTCACAGTTTGCGGGTGTGACTCAGCCAGGGCAAGAATTCTCAGAAACCGCGCTAATGCCGGAGATCGCGGCCATAAGGCAAGCTTAGGTTCCTTGGTGCCCTTGCATGCGAAAGTGGACTCTTTGCTTCCTCTAAACTGAATACATCAACTTGTCGATGGCCATGAGGGACCTAGAGGAAACAGCATCCTTCATGTCAAAGCAGTGGTGATAGCGCAGCTCTCATCCACTATAAATAACGCGAAGCAGCGCGGGAAGTTCTAATCACTTATGTAAAAGCGCAACTGGAAACACAAGCGGAGCAGCTTCCGCAGGTTCAACAGGAACTAAAGGAAAGCGAGCAATATAGCACGAAGGCGAACATGGAAATTGAACGGCTTCCTGTTAAGCGTGAGGAAGACTTAAAGCAAACTTTATTGTATATAGCCAGTAAACTTGAACTGTCAGAAGTTAGTAGCTCTGATATCGATGCCGTGCATCGCTTGCTAAACAAACATAAGGTGAACCCGACAGTGCTGGTTGGCTCCGCCTTCGATACTGCTGGGGATGCTTGGTTTGAGGAGTGTGGGAAGACAAGGCGCTTGCACCAAAGCGGGAAGCTACCGAGGCTTTTTTTTTTTCTTCAGGGATAATCTGACAAAATTAAACATAAATCTGTTCCGGTGAGCTAGAACTGCAGCTAAAGAGAACTACAACTTCTGGTAGCTTAAGGCCGAACAAATTTTCGTGAAGAGAGATGAAAACGCTCCTTTGATCCGAGCGAGTAATATAGCCGATATGTGTAAAATTGCATAACCACCATAGCAGTGTACTTTCACCCCGTCTCAGATTAAAGTGAGTTTAAAGATACATTTGTAGTTAGCCGCGAGGACTATTTCACAGTAGTTAGCATCAAGATTATAAGCCTACACTCTAAAAGCAAAGAGAGTGCTGGGCACTCACTTTGGGGGAGTACTTTCCTGTCCCAAATTTAACTCCTTTATTCAGCGTAGATCAACCCCATTTTATGCAGAGTACAAGAACTCCCCTGAGGCATGACCTTAGCACTCTACCTGTGGGGGTACCGGTACGCTCGCCGAAACAGAGTAGTAGGACGCCTCCGGAGGGAATTCTAACACTTTTGAAGATAGCTTTACTACCCCACCAAGTGGGGTGCTAGTACTCCCAGAGGGAGTAGAAGAGAAAAAAAAAACCGCAAATACCGCGTTTTTCGGCCATGCTACAATCAGCAGGCATTTAATTACATCAGAATCAACATAGAACATGTAAACTGACATGACACAATGCACATACGCGCTAACCACACAGCCATAGCAAAGCACACGCTTGACACACAGTCACACACTGAAGTCCGGTATATACAGGGTGCTTTCTTTAGCTGCAACATATTTTTAAAATTAGAAAAACATAAATTGCGGGAATGTCTTGTGTACCATTCGAGTGTTCGCGTTGGCGGCCTCTAGATACAGAACAATTACCGCACTTGTATGCATAATTAGCGAAATTACGCTAATTAACTTTATAATTATCAGCAATTGGTGGCTATTGTAATTGAGTACTTTGGAGCCCGTCCTCGACACTTCCTATCCCAACGATCAAATTTTGAATAGCGGAGTGCATGTCGGAGCTACGCGAACAATTAGTTCCCCGTGGCAAGCTCCTTGAAACCGAAATCGGCCGGGTAAAGAGCGTCTGTGACGTCGATGTCGCCGCCCCCACGGCTTTCGTCACTCGCCACTCGCCCGTGGTCTCCGCCGCTCCGGCCGCTCCGGCCGCGCAAGCAGCTTACGTTATCTCCTTCTTATCTGCGGCGTTGGTCGCCGCGGGCGAGTGACGAAAGCCGTGGAGGCGGCGACATCGACGTCACAGACGCTCTTTTCCCGGCCGATTTTGGTTTCAAGGAGCCTGCCACGGGGAATTGTTAGCGTAGCTCCGACATGCACTCCGCTATTCAAAATTTGATCGTTGGGATAGGTAGTGTCGAGGACGGGCTCCAAAGTACTCATTTACTATAGCCACCAATTGCTGATAATTAAAAAGTTAATTAGCGTAATTTCGCTAATTATGCATACAAGTGCGGTAATTGTTCTGTGTCTAGAGGCCGCCAACCCGTACACTCGGATGGTACACAATACATTCCCGTGATTTATGTTTTTCTAATATAAAAATTGTGTTGCAGCTAGAAAAAAAAACACCCTGTATAGTGTCTTTTAGATTAACGCATTCCAGTCATCAGCTAGCATTCTGTTTTACACGCCAAACGCGCGTTCGCACTGCTGGTTCGCGAAGATGTAAAATGCACCTGAGGAATCGAGTACGAACATAATAGCGGCTGATTTTCATCAACGCCAGCGAAGAAAAGCAGCATCCGGGTGCTCTGCTACCACCCGCTTCATTCGGACGGCGTCCCCTTTCGAGTCCGTCGAGCACGTCTGTACGGCGAACAGCCGCTGGCGATCACAAAATACGTACTCCTCGTTCCTCGTTATTCTGCGCACAAATGAAGTATAGGTCTCTGCCATCAGGAGTGTCTAGGGTACTACGATGTACTTACCTGACTTGCGAACGGGACGGATCGCAGTCGTGGTACTTTCACCGCCGACGCGCTCATGGCCGTCATACGGCTCGATGCCGAAGGCGTAGCAAAGCCTTTCTCTCGAGTACAAATTATATCCAGTGAGCCTTCGGAAGTCAGCCGTCCACAATCACAACAGCTTACTGTGTCGCTGAAAGTGTATTCCTCTTCTTTTCGCGTATGTAAGCGAAGAATCCGAGGTGTGCAGGCTGGAGGGTTTCACTAGCGCGGGTACGGCCGTTCGATACGGGGAAAAACACAGGAGAGGCAGCGCGCTACGGCTCCCGTCGATTGAGGCTCGTAGTCGAGGGAGGCACCGTTCGTTACACGTACACCGCACGCGTTTGTACGCGAATGCTTGTACGCTTGTACGTGGAAGTCGTAGGAAGGTGCCTGCTAGTTGCATCGAAAACACTTCACAAAGCGGCTGTCTTCTTCAGTCGTCCGCTCCCATCCCAGCCGCCATGTTTGTAGCTGCGAATTCGAGCATCACATGTGTGGAGCAGGAGTAAAATTGCGTTTTACTCTCTTATGCCGCAGGAGTACACGGACATTTCACTCTCTCAGATGAAGGTAGATTACAAAGGCCACATCACTCTCTCGTTTCTTGAAGAGTGAGCAATTTATTTCACTCCATCCACCGTTTTGCTAGAGCAGAACGATGCCCTCAAGAGTAGCTCGGCCGTTTCACTCCTGCGACACTGGCTGCAGTTTTTAGAGTGTAAAATATATTGCGCGGAATTCGGAGGTATAGCGGCATCAGCTACGTACAGAACATGCATTCGTGGAGACGAACCTGCCAGAAGGTGGCACTAATATATGTACTTTAAAAGG
Organism: Hyalomma asiaticum; assembly: GCA_013339685.2. Lineage (NCBI taxonomy): Eukaryota > Metazoa > Arthropoda > Arachnida > Ixodida > Ixodidae > Hyalomma > Hyalomma asiaticum. The sequence goes on along the minus strand of CM023481.1, from coordinate 345,217,490 downwards.
TTACAAATACTACTTCATGTCTCGGCCACACAAGCGAGGAGGTGGGTTAATTAGCTTTGTTTGTTTAGAGAAAGTACTGCGGTATTGGACATTTGCTTCAACCATGCAGAATGTCTACGTGTGATAATTATGTCTTCTCGCCTAGAGGTAAGACTGGTAGCTATTTACCGTACTCCCCATAATAGCGTCACGCGAGTTTTGCATGAACTCAATGATGTTTTATAAGGCCACGTAACAGCGGACAGTCTTGCCTGGTAGGAGACCTGAAGATCAATATTTTGAACTCTACTTCAGTTATTGTATCACATTACCTTTCAATATTGTCAACTCACGGCTTACAAGTGACTATAGATATTACCCCAGGGGAAGAGTTTTCGCAAAATAGACAAGAATCCACCTGTCTAGACCATATACTAATTATAGCACCGAATCGTTCATTAGCTGCGTCTGTCATCAGCAAAAAAAAATGGCAGATCGCTATTTTGTGGCATGTCACCTTGAGGCACGTTTTCCCCGTCCCGGAAATAACAATTCATGAGCATAACAAAATGATATTAATGAGGTAGAATTGCATAACCAAGCCCCTTAGTAACATAGCAACGGCGCGCCGACGAGTGTTGTTCGCTACCGCATACAAACGAAAAGCTTTGTCCGCTTCTGAATATGAAGACGTGAAAGTCACGGCCAGTATACACCTATATACCGCAGGTATGTGGAACTGGCGCGAAGCTATTGTCGAAACGCCATTACTAAGGATGACAAAGCAAACCCCATGTCCCAAGTAAAATCCTACCGGCATAAGCAGTATGGTGCAGCTTGTGGCTTTGCGAATATATGTGTGCAAGAGACCTGATCGCGTTAAAGGCGACCATCATACCACGAATTTCCATCTTCGAGATTTCGTACATCGGCAGTCGCACGTTGGCACGCGCCCCTCATCTGCGGCGACCACCCGACGCCGCAGCACCGGTCACGATTCTACGTCCTTGTCTAGTCGCGCTTACTCACTCCTCATGGATGCAAACCAACTAGCCCGCCGACATCTTTTAACCGATCATGAGGCGACCGCCCGAGGCAACACTCGCGACCCCTTCACAAAGCGCATGGGATGATCTGCTACGAACAGTACCGTAATGGATGCGTGCACTACATTGTGGACATCGCGCAAATAACGACGGACAGCGGTGCTGATCGCGCCGTCGTCCCTTTGAAGCGAGCGTCTCTCTAGACTCGTTGCTGGCCCGCACCGGCTCCGCGGACGTGCTATGGCGCAGCGGGAACGCGGCGGCGCGCATCACTACGTTTCCTGCTACGCGGCCACGCTTGCGGAAATTCACCACATGAGGGAAGGCCACGCTTTGTCCTCTCATTGCGAGGAGTGAGCGCCATGTGCGAAGCGGAAAAACGTGCTTTTAATACGCACAAGCGCTATTCGTAAATATAAAGGAACATATACGCGTAATACAAAAGCATGCATTAATGTCTTGCTTTGCGATGTCAATAGCAGAAACACTGCACAACTATCACTGACCTGCCAGGCGTTCATCGTGCGAAGTACATGATAGTGGTTTCTTTTGTGATGGTGCTTTGGCATGATACGCTGAACACTGCAAACATCCTTCACCCGCGGCACATTCCGCGGATGTGCGCTCTTCCGACGCTCTCGGGCAGTCAGACACTCTGCTTGCAAAAACCAACGGGAGAACGCTACATAGTTCTGAATGTGGCACAAAGACTGCACATGCTGTCGAACACTTGCAGTTCGCCAAGGCACAGCACGGTACGACACTTACAGAACCGCACACGCCACAGCAGCACAACAGGCAGCGCGTACACAGCCATAATAGAGTGCGCTAGAACAAAGCCGCCATCCCCCATGAAAATGGTTGCTAATACGTCATTGCTTCCACACTTCTCTGCCAGCGCGAAGGCTAGGCAGGACCTCTCAGCATCCTTCTTCCGTGGTATTGGCCTCGAGATCGCCTAGCGGCGATTGGACGAAGCTCCCAAGTGTGGACAGCCCCTTGCGTCGTCTGCTAGCCACTGCTCTTTTACAAGCGGGCGTACGTCACAGATATCCTCCAAAATGTTTGTTCCCTGAGCCGGTGCAGTGTTGAATGCTATGTAGTGTTATCCAAGCACAAAAGTATTAGTTATAGCATGATTTGGCATTGCGCTTAAGTCTTTGCTCTTTCTTAAAATTACTGAGCGCCTGTGTCGTGAGCGTCCTATGTCATCGTCGCACCTCCGGTTCGGTACATTTATTTCAGCTTGGATGCTGCTGTGCATTTCAAGTATACGGCAAAGTGCACTTACCGTCCTTCTGAATAAGATAAGCCGGAAACATGACGCGTAAATGCAGTGTTGCAGCGACATCGTTTTGCGGTATGCGATTGTGAGCATGACGGAAAATAGCAGACGTTTCTCGCTTGAAGAACACATCTTTTTTTTTTATGTTCATAAAAAATAAACCTTTTCTTGTCACGGTCACGCATGTTATCGTGCGAAGAAAGTGGTGCGTTTGAGTATTAAAACGTTTACTCAAATAGACGTGTGTCAAATATCGTGGTAGTTCTCAGGCGGCGTATACAGTCACGTAGCTTGACTGACTGAGCGAGTTAACTGTCTTGAATTTCAAGCAACATGACATGCAAGGCACTTAAACGCAAGTGTGCGTATAAGTGATACAACGGAGTACACAAGCTGCTACTTCAACTCAATGCGCAGTAACAGCCCTTCTTTTGTTCTTGTAACCAATACTGACAAATGAGCGAGAACACAATACCGAACTCTTTCAGTCGTGTAATAGCAATTCCAACATTTTGGACAGAAAAGAACTGAAGTATGGTGAAAGAAACATAGACGGAGACAACCGCCGGGGAACTGAAACTGTGATGCTGGGTGATGTCAGTGCCCCGTTGAATGGTATATCGCGCCTTCTTCGTGTGCAATAAAAGCGTTTTGCGTGCTTCCTACACTGACGTGAGATTGAAGCATACATGTATTGCCGTTTGATTGCAATTATTGCTTTTATTTAGCTAACAACTGCCTCAAACCTCTCACAACAAAGCGCCGCTGCGTACATTTCAATGCGCGACGGCGAACGCCTATCCACTCACGCGATGACGGTGCTGCAACCTACATGTCGATCTCGAGGCCAATAGTGAAGTCGTGGTGTGTCACAGTCTGTACTACAGTATTGCTCTTGCGCCATCAGATTCAACAGCCGCGTGAAATTGGGGCGGCGCCGCCTGGCGGGAGAGCGCGGATGGCGTCAAGTCAGGGACTCGCGCGTCGGCTGCCTCCCCTCCAGCCGCGGCGCGCCTCGGAAACACATGCGCTTGCGTCGCATTTGCGTGGTACGGTGTTTATGTTTTCGTTCCAATTGCCTCGCGCTCCTAATGAAGAGCGAATGCAGCAGCGAAATGAGTCAGGTTAAAAACGGTGGTGCCCCGCCCCGGTGGTCTAGTGGCTAAGGTACTCGGCTGCTGATCCGAGGGTCGCGGGATCGAATCCCGGCCGCGGCGGCTGCATTTCGATGGAGGCGAAATGTTGAGGCCCGTGTGCTGTGCGATGTCAGTGCACGATAAAGAACCCCAGGTGGTCGAAATTTCCGGAGCCCTCCACTACGGCGTCCCTCATAATCAGAACTGGTTTTGGGACGTAAAACCCCACAAAACATAAAAACGGTGGTAATTTGTGTATACAGTCGTCGTCCAAGCACGCGCTTCATCATGCATACTTCGAAACGGTTATCATGCCCGTTGTGTTGTTGTCTCGTGTTGATAAGCCCGAGAATGAGGATAAGGTCACTGGTCGCAGTACATTTATATAAAGGCCAAATGCAAGGTCACCCGTGCACCTCAAGCGAAAGTGGCCGCGATCGCCCACCACGGCGTGCCTCATATTTCTGTCGTGCTTTTGGCATGTAGATCACAATAATTACTGGATTGTTCTCGGCGCTTGGGGGATCATTTCGCCGCAGGAAGTTGTTTTATTTGCATTGGACGCATCCGTGTGTCTGCAGACAACATTCATCCAAGCCCGCTGTCTGCCCCCAGTCGCAGAAGCGTCATGCAGTGTTGATCGAGTCTCGCAGAATATCTCTAAAATATTCGCCCTACAATATCGTACCAGCTGTTGCATTGGTAAGCCCTGTGTACTCGTTCATTCACCGTATATTTGTTTAGTTTCACGTTTCTTTCACTTTTTCTTGCGATATAATTTTGGCGGCTTTGTTCACTATGAAATGGTATTTTAACTGATTGCTTAACTTTCTTGCCACCAGCTTTCCACTTCGTGCAGCACAGTAACTGTAGTGCTGTCAGACTCACATGTGCCAGTTTAAGTAGATTGACAAGCACATCATACTTGCTTGCAGTTGAATTACTCCTGAGCTGTATGAACCGGTACGTGGACAGGGCGCGAGACGAGTGAGTGCGCTACTGATGCGGAGAACGTTTATTACGCGGGTCAGGTCGTTGACTTAGCCGTCGAAGTAGTTCATAACGCGTGTTTCAAGCTTATGGCGTGCTTTTTTTTTTTGTAAGTGGCTGCTTTCAGTAGCATTCCACATTAAGTGAGAGATTACTGTTTGCAGCGGGGCAGTATGTCAAGTCAACTGTTCGTGCAAACACGGTACGACTACATAATCGATGGCGACTGTCGCGAATACACTTGCACATGCTTAAATGCCAACATTCTAGTATTTCAGAAAACGCTATGAGGCTGGCATTACTATTTTGGGTAATGTATTCTAAGGGTTTGTTTATGACACACATATTCAGCTAAAGGCTCCTGCGGCGCATAGCGCGATTGTGCCAGATCTCTTAGATTACGTGCAGGGCGCCTGTAAATCACACGAAGTTCCGCATTTTAGTTACTCGAGACCGAAAATTCGCTAATTATATTTACGGTGCTTCGAGACACACACCAAGTGCACAGTCCAAGCGTATTCTGTGGTGACAATTTAAAGATATGGCAGAAATGTTTTCGTAGCACCGATTTCTTGGAACACGTGTTGAGGACTAGCATTTCAACATGTCTTGCAGTTCTGATTACGCTGCACCTTTTTGAAGCTACAGCTTTAGTTTAGGCCGCAGTCTGCCTTTCCCAAATTTTATTATCCGACCTTTCGTCAAGCTGGTTGATATTTGATTATACTGAAAAATTGCACCTTCTACCTTACGCGATCTTTACTTCGGAACTGTCTTGTATAATAACCATCGCATCGCAATGGAGCCAAGTATAAATACTGCAACCAACAAACACAAGTTGTAGCTAGCGTGTCGGAGGACTCGGCTCTGTGCCTGCCGCCCATACGCTCGTGCAGGGGGAAGCGACTGCCGGCGGCGGAGCCAGCGAGCCCGGAGAGTCCTTACAGTGACGTCACATCGGTGCAACCGCAGCGACACCCGTGTTCGTCCTCGCGGCTAATAGCGCCTAGCAGACGATAGCTGGACGACAAGCATAGGCACCCGCAGACGATGCCAAAAAAAGTAAGCTCAAGCGCTGTTTCCGAAGCAGTTAAACACCACAGCACCGCTGTTTGATTTATCATCACGTTTTTAAGCAAAACCAAACAAACGCTGGGTAATTCTGCTGCGGCCTCGCGCAGTTGCTTGAGCCATACGTACTTTCTTAAAATGCTGTGGAGCACTTACTTTGCACGTAAAGAAGCGGTCGAGTGCCCCTTTTGATATATTTAGAAGACGCACTTACTTCATTTTTTACGTACTTCAAAGCGCTAGCGTATCACTTACAAGAGGAAAAGTATTGAATTTGAATTCAAACACAATTATATGCAGTGCTTAAACTCTTATAGATTCTGCACAAGTGTAGGAGCCAACACTGGCATCACATCGTGTTTGTAAATTCCTGTGAGTTTCTATTTTTCTAACCGCGCAAAGGCTACAAGTATCTGTGCACGCGCATAATTATTGCAAATTATTCCGTTTCCAATGCAGTCTTTTCTCGTAAACGATCGGTCTTCCAAAGTTGCAAAGCCGGATGTATACCTGAAAGAACGAAGACTATAAGCAAATCAATGCATTACACATCATTCCCATTCTGCCTGAAACACCTTGCTTGATACTCCCGCAGACACCAGCGCCACAGTTCCCTCTAGTGTTGTGTAGAAAACGCTACGCCTACGGGCACACATACAGAGACACCAATATGCAACGGCGATGTTCGCCCTCTGACGCGTACAGATGGTCAAGTCGCATGTGCCTGGGTGTACGCCGATATTGTTACATGTTGGAGCTAACGTAACTACATCGACGCAGTGTACGTCAGTGTAGACCACGTGGAGTACACTGCGCTTTCACAAGATCGTCGCCCACTAGACTGACGTAACAGCTTCAGCAACGCACGCGAGGTGGTGAACAGCCGGGGTTATGTTCTACCGCTCATATGTCAATAGGGCAGAATAGACAACGATGCACTGGGTGCTATACAATACTCCTTAGCCTCGTCTCCGGAGCGGACAGGCGCCAGCTCTCCGCGTCTTTGTTGACGCGACCTTGCTAATGCTTTGTGAAAGCGTGCTCCTTTGGAAGCAAGTAGCTTTCCCGAAAGGCCCCTCTCGGGCACGGCGGGACGCCGGTCCTCTGGTACCCTTTGTCAGCCTTCTGGCCTTTTAGAAGAAAGCTTGTGTGGAAAACTAATTATCTTTCTAAATTTCATATTCTCTCGCCATTACAATATGGCTTCCGTCCGGGATATTCGACTGGACTTGCTCTTAATGCGTTAACAGATGAGCTAAGATTTGCGATTGACGAGGGCAATTATGCTGCTTCTGTATTTATAGACTTAGCAAAGGCCTTTGAAAAAATAAATCATAAAATATTGTTTCTTAAGCTTGAATCATTAGGAATTACTGGACCAGCCCTACTTTTGATGCAGAACTACTTAAAAGACAGAACGCAGATAATAACTATTTCAGGGGTTAATTCCAAAACCATGTTCACCAATACTGGAGTGCCCTAGAGCTCCATATTAGCTCCTCTCCTGTTCTTGTTGCATGTGAACGATTTGCCAAAATGTCTTTCCTTCTCTAAATGTATACTTTATGCGGACGACACCACCGTAATCAACTCAGACAGATGTCTCACAACGCTCGTATTTTGTCCGTGTCAAAACTCGTTAAATATAACCTTGCCAAATTCTTGTTCAAAGAAGTCAACGACACACGTTATGATGGCGTTACACCCCAATCTAATCTAACAAATAGCACTACTAGGTTTGCTCGAAGCATAAACTTTGTTTTACCCAAAATACATACTAATTATGGCAAGCAGAGTGTTCTTTTCTCAGCGATCTCTTTCTAGAACTCTATACCCATCGAAATAAAAGCTTTAAAATATCACGAATTTAAAAAACAATTAAAATATTATATCCTACATATCTCTGATGTATAGGAATGCTCGTAATCGTACTTATTCTGTATTCTTGTTTGATGAGCTTGTTATTGTTACCTCATGTGTTCTTATTTTTCTCCTGTATACCTTATTTTTCTTTTACTTGAACAGCAATTTTTGTTTACTCCTTTTATGACGCATGTGATGTGTTATGCTGTAACCTTTCCTTTCTCGTTCTTATTTTTTTTTCTGGACTCAGATATTCGTTCTTGCTTATACACCAATTCCTGTTTATTCCTTTTATAATGCATATGTTTTGTCCTGCTATACCCTAGCTGCATTTATTTTTCTCTTATTTATTTTGAAAAGGAGGTCCCATTGCAGTCTTTGACTTCGGGACCGCCTTCCGTATATTTTGACCCTGTAATCTACGTATTAATTTACAATAAAATTTGATTCTGATTCTGACGGTCATGGCACGGCGACGCGTGGTCCTAATGCGAAGGGAGCGGTGACTGTAAATCACTTCTTGCTTCCCGTTCCAAAGGGTGAATTGAAGCCTGTGCCCAATTACTCTAAAGACCGGCACCGCTTCCAATTCGCCGAACCGTCAAAGGGTCAGTCGAGACCTGTCCACAATTAGTCTGACGACCAGCACCGCTTCAGATTTTCTGAATGCGGAGTCTACGGCAACACCGATTGATACCAGGAACGCTATGCATTTTGTTGTCACTTCGGGTGGTCGGTGAGAGGGGGGCCTGTGGATACCCGGCACAGAAAGGGGTAGACAACTTTGAAAGCATCTACGCAGCGAGGAACCGCTAAGAGCGCGGGAGGAGAAAGAGAGCCAAATTGGGAAAGAGTGATAAAACGCCCGTGGAAAGTGTGGAAACACTGCTATCGAGATTAGGTGCAATCCATTAAGGAGTGGCTTATATTAACTAGTAAACCGACTGGCTAAGAGAATGTTGAGGCGGACCAGCAGTGGTCCCCTCCCCTTTTCGTTGTTTACCGCAATGCATTAAAGACTGTGTAGGATCCAGGATCCTTCGGTCTAGGCTGTAATCACTGAGCTGATAGACCAGCAAGACTCCGTACGATGCAACTTTAGTCTGGGCCATAACCACTTGGTTGTCGAACAGTGAGACGCGGTTCGTCGTATGTAGTAACAGGCTCCAAATTAAGAAAGTTAAGTAGAAGAGTAAGATGCTGATAAGTTTGTGTTGTCGTCAGTGTGCTTCGACAAGCTGTTCATATGACTGTGTAAATATTTCGCTACAATATACCTTCAACTTTCATTACCTCCAACCTTCCTCCTGCTTCATCGACGCCGATCATCTACTTCCTTGACGGGCTACGATCGACATCAAGGAGAACACAAAGAAAAAACCTTAACTGCCGGTATCAGATAGCGTGTAGTCTGCCTACGCTTTAGAGTTTCTAAGGCTCGGCGTCAGACAGGATGCAGTTAGCATGCCTGGTGCTTTTTAGTTTCCAATGCGTACGACATGATAATATCAGCCGGAACACTAATTGGTTTTACGACATCTTTTGCAAGATATTACGTATACGGTTCTGTCAAGTATAACGGGAACATCGCATAACGATTTGTAGCTAGCTCGTATCTATTTCCAAACCTTAATGTTAAAACCTGATGAATAGCACCGTCCATCATAAGCGTAATTCTGTCTCACACACACACACGCACGCACACACACACACACACACACACACACACACACACGCACGCACACACACACACACACACACACACACACACACACACACACACACACACACACACACACACACACACACACACACACACACACACACACAACACAACACAACACAAAGCTGAAGGTGCTTTTCTGTAAGCAAAACGCGCTGAACTAGCTAAGCCGCATGTTATTTTATTTTTTGATGGAATACACGTTGCAGGCGTGGTGGTACAGTGGTTGACGCTGGCCGCGGCGGTCGCATTTTTGATGCAGTCTGTAACGGCGGTGGCCCGTCCACCATGGGTTAGCAGCGCACGCCAAAGAACCCCGGGTGGTCAAAATTTCTGGAACCCTCCACTGTGGCGTGTCTCATAATCATATCAGGGTCCTGACACACGAAACCCAACCAATTACGATTTAAAGCAACGCAAGAATGGAGTGCAATTACGAAACTGTTGAGGGAGTGCATAAAAAAAAAAGTGGTCCTTGTTGTGCCCTTGTTCCTTCCTAGTTGCGCCCTGTTCATCATCCTTTACTGATTCGTGATGGCCTCACTCTCTTCACGAATATGCGTGAAGTTCAAGAGAAGCACAAATATGGGTAGAATGGAAAAGCGTTACTTCGTTGTAGCACTAACGGACTACACTTTTCTCCTCTAAGACTGAACGCCACAAATGGATACCGAGGCTAAACTCATGAATAGAAAAAAATAAAAAAGAACTCATTATGTGAATAAAAAAAATTAAGAGGGAGCGTAACTCCCTTTTCCGCTCGAGGCATCTCATTTCAAGGAGCAAAAGTTTAATCAGAGATACGTAAGGTACCTAAACTGCAAAACGTTATATCTATTTACACGCTTGTCTGCGTAAACGTTTATCATATACACGGCGTATAAATATGTGTACAGAGACAGGCTTGTCTGAGGGTAAATCTCAAGTGAATATTTTTTCAGTGTGTCCTGCGGTAACAATATTAGGGACCCGCAAGGTAGAGGAAGGAAATGAAGGCGTGCGCAGACGTCTAGGATGGTAGAACTTTGATCAGTCTGTCTCGCGGCTGCATTGCCACTAAGAAGCAAAACGCCCGTTTTCCCCTTCTGCCTTCTCTGAATACTAACATTACTGTGCACTGAGGCAAATCTATGCATAGCGAGGCAAATTAGGCCATAGGTGTGTCCTACCGGTGTAGCCACGAAAGAAGGGGAAGAAAAGAAAAAACGCTCTTATTTTCCTGTCGCTGTTCGTGAGGGATTTTTTTTTTTTCGTGGCATTTCTCGTACCTTTCAGCCGCATCGATTGCTGCGGTCGCATTGAATACCGACAAGCCGAACACGTGTCCCGAGCTTCGGGCCTTGGCAGCAGTGAGCCAAGCGACGAATAAAAATTACGTAGCCATCTAAAGCAAACAGAAAAAGAAAAACATGCGTGCACAAAGGAGAATTGCTTCAGGAGGACAGTGATGTCCTTCTTTATCGCATTTTCATATGCCTCGGCGATTCGCAGTCCTTTCGTGCCGCCCGAGGTTTGTCGTCGCCCCATTTATGCTTTTCGCGTCTCCGGCTCAGGCCCCGGAGGATGCGTGATTGAAATTTTTGCGGAGGCATTCATGCCGCCGGGCGATAAGGAATGTCGGCACGGGCGTTCTTGTTGGTAGCATGTGCTATAAATTGATTTTCTCGAGAGCAGGTGGGAACGCCCTGGAAGAGCCTAATGAAGGCCGCGCCTGTTGGTAGCAGCGCCTCAAGGTGCGCTCCATCGCTTTTGGCGCGCGACCGTTCGCACAACGATGTCAAAAGCGCGCGCTCCTTGCGTTCTTTTTGCTTGTATGTATAGGCACTACTGGATTTGCTGTTCGATACTTTTATTCCTTATCTCTTCTACACACAGAAAAAAGAAAAGACAAAAACGTGGCAAATGCTACGAAAAGAGTCGCGCAGCAGAAAACAGAGGTCTGAATGCAAGGGCAATTGTCGACCACTGGGTTCACAGACAAGCAACTATACGCCGCGTTCGCCAAGCCTGCAACGCTCGAGAACCGCGGATGCAAGCGGCGCGCCAGCGTGTGTATGCTTTGACACAGTGCAGAGGACGGCATTGCTCAGTGCGGCGGGTAATGACACCGTGCGTGAGCTGCGTATGAAGGCTAGTGTAATTTCTGTAGCACGAAGGGGCCGTTGACTAGAGGACGATGTACAGCGAGCGGGCAATATTAAATACACGACGCCATCACTTTTATATAATTTATGTTTACTTTATAGGTATGGCACAAATAGGTGGCGAAAGTATCTCAGAATAATGTAATGATTTGGCGATTAGTGGTGGCTGTGCTGGTGGTGACGTAGCAGGAGGTGGGCCTATCCTGGCATACGTATAGACGGCAGTCATGTATGCATCAACGTGTGTTGCTTAGACCCAGGTTACGCAGGAAGGCAAGTAGTACTCGTTGCACTGCCTTCATGTCTGGCGCATTGATGTGGGGGAAAACGGAGTCTTCAAACTTCTTACATCAGCAGAGTCGCTATTTCGCCACGAGTAAGTGGCATTCTCTTTCACTGGCCAATAAACGGTAAAGTTAATAAAAAAGAATCGTTGCGGCGTTCGGTCGCTTGGAAGCTCAACGTTCCTGTGAGAGGAAAAGATGCGTGCACACTGCCATAATGCATAATACAGACACGAGGAATGATATTGCGCTTTGTAGAACAACTTTAACCTTAATTCCGTAAGCATACCTGTACACATATAGAACACAGACCTGCAGAGATGCATACACACCTCAGTGAATGGTCAGCAGGCTATGAAAACGTGAGTGTGCTTTCGAGTGGATCAAAACTTCGACGTCATGACAAGCAGTTTATCAATTTTGTTTTACTCATGGAAATAGTTTAATGAGCGCGCGAAGAAACCTCTTGGTTTTGTTTTTGCATAGCGCTTAATAAAGAATGAGCATTTTGCGATAGTAACGACATCGCTACCGAAACGTTTAAAATTTTTATGTAAATGTAAAACTGGTCATTTCAATAAGCTATTGCTGCTTGACCCCAACTAATTTCTTCTCCGTGCTTCCCCTTACGAATGCATCTGTTTTCGCCATTTCGGATCATGGTGGCTAGGTGTATCTCACCGCATCAACGTAACTGTATTGCTCTTTCTAGGAGAATTTATGTTTTTTTGTTTTTGTTTTCTTTGCGGTCTCTACGCGGCTTCGGGTTTTCGTGAAGAAGCGATTGCCATTATGCGAGCATGGAAGGGAGCGAATATAGTTGACTCGATAAAAAGTAAACGACATAATTGCGCTACTCATTGAGGGTGTTGTGCCAACAGAGTCCGGGTCCCATGCGCTTTTTACTGCTAATGATACTAATTCTTCTGAGGCCGCAGTGAAGCCTGGGGTACCTCAGGGATCCGCACTTGTACCAGCGTGTTACTCGTTTATATCAATGATTTTCATGAGAACATGTATTTAATAAACAAACGACAACAAATGAAAGTGACTAGAGCAAAACATAAAATATAATTAGCAGAGCTGTCTAGATTGATCAGCAAAGCTAGACAGAGAGAGACAAGATATTAGAACATGAAAGAAATAGACACGGCATTGGAAAAAAACGCAGCAGCATAAGTTCGCTAAAAAAAAAAGGAAAGCTGCGCGTAGGTCAAAACAAGATGCATGCAATAAGAGATAAGCTGGGCAATGTTATCACAAACTATAATAAAATAGTGAAGGTAGCAGGAGGTTCTACTCAACTCTACAGCTCTAAAATGGACCACTGAACCTTAGTAGAAGTTAAAGTGGATGAAAACGATGACCTTCCTAGTGTAACTACCGATGAGGTCAAAAAAGCCGCACAAGGCATGTCCCGGAGAAAAACAGCCTTTGAAGATTGCATGACAGTGGACTTGATAAAAGACGGAGGTGAGATAATATTTCAAAAACTCGCGTTACTCTTCACAAAATTCATAATCATCTTTAATGTGCCAACTAGCTGGGAAAATGCCAATATAATCCTAATACACAAGTAGGCACAAAGACCCTCAGAAATTACAGACTAATCATCCTACTTTCAACAATGTACAAACTATTCACGAAAGTCATTTCGATTAGGATAAGAGAAACGCTCGGCTTTAACCAACGCAGAGGGCAAGCTGGTTTCAAGAAAGCGTATTCCACGGTGGATCACAGCCATAATGTCAATGAAATAATTAAGAAAATTGCTGAGTATAACACGCCACCTTATGTGGCTTTTGTGGACTATGATAAAGCACTTGACTCAATTAAGTACAAACAGTAATAGAGGCGTTACGACGACAATCGGTACCTGACACATGCAGGCAGACTATAACATCGACAAAGGATGCATTGCAACTCTTCTCCTCCACGAGAAGAGCGCAAAAATTCCGATCAAGAAAGGGGCCAGGCAAGGTGATACCGTCTTTTCAATGCTGTTCACTGCATTCTTAGAAGGATTTAGGCAGAGAGATTGGGAGAACATGACAATTAAAATTGACGGAGAATATCTCAGCGATATCCTGCTATTCAACACCGATGGCGATGAACTACAACAAATGATTCATGACCTAAATAGAGAACGTATAAAGTAGGACAAAAATGAATAGGCAGTAAACAAAAATAATGCTCGCCAGCGGATAAAGCACAAGAGTTTAAAATCTGCACATATATTTTAAAATATGCACAAGAGTAGGTATATTTCAGACAATTACTAACAGCACAACCTACTCACGAAAAGGAAAATATCCTAAAAATAAGACGGGTCTGGAGGCATTCATGACCAGAAGCTTGCCGCTGCCTTTAACACGAAAAGTGTACAACCATTGCACTCTACCGGTACATGCGAACATGCAGTGCAGAAAGCATACGGTCCAGGATAACAAAGAAACTCGTGCTGAAATTGAGGACCACACAGCGTACCATGGAACGAAAACTGATAGCCGTAACTTTAAGAGGCAGACAGCGATACGATTAGATGAAGGAGCAGACAGGAGTAATCGATGCCCTTATGTCAATTAAGAGAAAAAAGTGGGCCTGGGCAGGACATGTAATGCGAAGAACAGACAACCGTTGCACAGTGTAGAACAACAAAATGGATGCCAAGAGATGGAAAACGTAGCATAGGTTGGGAAAAGGTTAGATGAGGCCGTGAAGTTAAGAAATTCGCAGGCATAAAGTGGAATTAACTTGCCGAGGACAGGATCGATTTTCTAGGGTTTTTACGTCCCAAAACCACAATATGATTGAGAGACGCCGTAGTGGAGGGCTCCGGAAATTGCGACCACATAGGGTTCTTTAACGTGCACTGACAGGGGCCTCAACATTTCGTTTCCATCAAAACGCAGCCGCCGTGGTTCGATCTCGCGGCCTTCGGATCAGGGGCCGAATTCACAAAACTTCTCTTTCGTAAGTGCTTTTTGCCATTGGTCAGCGGGCTTCTGTAATGATATGTCCAGCATCAGGATTGGCTGAAATTTTCTCTTACGAGCATTTTTGTCGTAAGTTGTTTTTGTGAATACGGGCCCAGAAGCCGAGTGCCATAGCCACTACAACACCGTGGCGGGGAGCGCAGGGCAGGGCCAATTGGAGACCATCGGGAGAGGCCTTCGTCCTGCAGTGCACTTAAAACATACTGATAATGATGACGACTCCTTTAATAATTTGTGTTTTCACATATGGCCATGCAGTCTTCCGCGTAATTGCTAACTATTCCGCCAGGTTTGTTCTGCAGACCGACCAAAGAACACCTTAGCTGTTGTTCCACCTGACGCATCGAACTAAACAGTTTAAATGTAAATAAATGCGTGTTTCAAGCACTAATAAGGTGGACGGCAGCACAAAATAAATTTGAGGTGGGCGCGGTTAAAAATACTCAGAGAAGAGGCTTAACAGTGACCTGCCATAGCTGTGTAGATAACATATCGATTAGATTGACTTTGGAATGTTTGTACCCGTTGACTGAGCGTACTGAAATTGTGAACCAGATGCGAATCCTCATATTTGCCGTCTGTGGGAGAACAGAAGTTTGGCTGAAGTATGTGACGCTTGCGTTCATCAGATGTTTCACCCGACATACACACATTGTGTCTCTACATTCAGTGATTATTTCGCCGCATCTGCTCTTCTCGTTTACTCTAACATTAATTGTCTGTCCTGTCTCGTCAAAGGAAGGCTTGTCACATTGCGGACTTTCTAGCATATGTCCGCAATGTCGGCTCCAGCCACATTCCCCGTTCAACTGTTATTTCTCATGCCCTTAAGGTTACATCATCTTGCTCGTACGTAGATGTAAACGGAAATTGCAATTTACATATTACGAACTCATCGATCATGTTGATTACTTCTAAAGCTAACACAACTTCAGGTTACTTCTGTAGAAGTTTTTCTACGGCACCGAAATTGTTAAATGTGCTATTTTATACCACATATATGCCCCCTCCACAGACATATGCATCGCCAATTCTGGATCCCTATTAAGTCACACTAATACATAATGCGAACGGAGTGCACAACCGTTTTATTCCACGGAACTACGTCAGAACTTCCATTGTAAGATGATTAAGTACTCTTTCAACGCACGTCTACTCTTAAACCTTGGAAAACACTCGCGTCTTATTATAATTCGAACGGTATATCAGCACAACCCTACAATTCCTTCCTCATGTGTCCAACGAGTACCTTCCGTCTCTTTTCGTTCTAATCCTCGTCATAAACTTATTTCACACAATAACCCAAATGCATTCCCAAACTTATTTCCGCCAAAATACAATTAAAGCTGGAAAGATCGACCATTCTCATGTGCTCTTGCAACAGGTGGTGCTCTTTTGCAAAATAAAAAGCACGGAACCTGCTTCAGAACTGGTAGTTTAATAACTTGAGTCCTTTCCGGCCTGTTTGTAAAACTGGTGCTTTAATTGTTGTTTGTATTTCTACCTGCATATTTACTATTTCTGTTTTCGTGTACGTTATCAGCATCTGTTTTTTTTTCTTTTGCTCTGCCAAGCTGCTTTCAAAATATTGATTGAGTGCCCATTATATTACGGTTCAACCACCATTCATTTCCCCATTCCCTAAGATTTTTTGCATACACATGCATGTTCCAGGTGCATAAAATAAATCAATGAATAAATAAATTTCATGGAAAGTAATGCATGTGGTGACAGACATGCCGTGTTGCTTCTGAGCTGCGCTCACACATTGTAATGTACATAAGCTGCTTCTTGTGCAGCTTCGTTGTTGCAAATGTTCACTTTGAATGGGTCATATACGAGCTACGTCCAAGCGAGCGCTGCTTCAAAGTTACAAAAACGAGATCTCGAAGGACCACGCTTTGGGAGGCTGCATGCGCCGGAATTGATGTATGAGCTTACACACGTCATGGCCAGTTTCCGTCTAGAAGCCACTTTGCGCAGGTTACAAAGTCCGGAGAATGAACCGAGGAACACGCAGAAGAGGGAGTGAAAGCGGGAAGAACAAGGCAACGTCTACCATTAATGGCACTTCTATCAGAGATGGATCTATATATATATATATATATATATATATATATATATATATATAATGTGTGTGTGTGTATAGGGAGAGAGAAAGAGTGATTATTAGGGAAGTGGGCACAAGCGTTTCATCAAGCCTATTGCTTCAGCAACACATTCGTTCGACCTGTCAGTGGCTTCAGAAATAAAAATAGATAAATAAAGAACGCACCGCCAAACACGCCACAGATGCAGATGTATTCCCTCCTATCGAATTCAATGGAGAGACGAAGACGATGAACAGGGCAGCGAAGTACGCACGTCTTTCACACCGCTTCGGGAACAGCTCGCCTTTTGTGAAAGTTAGGTTCCAATGGCGCACACGTGCCTTAGTACTAAGCGCCAGCAGCTGAAGGAAAGAAGCGCAGCATGCGTCGCATTAAGAAAAAAGATAAAAACATTTGCTTGGTAGGTGAGCGAAGGCCCCTTAAAGAGTCCTTTTTTTTTTTCTTCTTACAATGACTCTCTTTGCCTTTTGAATGCGCACTCAAAGGAAGGAGTTGAGAATGTTCGAAAAGACAGGTGCGCGAGAAGGCACCTATTCAAGATGATAAATTTACATGGCAGGCTGTGCAGAGTTCAAGGCTAATAACACTGGGGCTCGCTACGAAAACGTGAAAAATAATCATATATATATATATATATATATATATATATATATATATATATATATATATATATATATATATATATATATATATATATATATATATATATATATATTAGCAACTGGTGCGGCACCTGGTTAATCACACTAAATACAAAGAAATGAAATGTCATTCACTCGCAAACATTCTATTTCAGACTCTTCATACCATGCTAATAAGACCTCTGATTCCAACGTTGATCCTTTCAGATAAGTGGGCGTAGTCTTGACGTCAAGCTTTTTTCCGAATACACATGCCACTAACATCTGCAGCAACACCCCCCCGGTTCCTGATATGCTTGCGCCAGAACCCACGAGACACCGATCAAAGTACGCGCTTTGGAATTTTTGGCATTTGTTCGCCATGAACTTGTCATGAAAAGGGATTGTTATGAAATGGCGAAAGACGGTTGACTTCACGTTAGTTGGCCGATAGAAGAAGGTGATTTTTTTATTGAGGTTATACTTGCAGCACGGTTATAGTTAGAAAAGATGAATGAAGCAGAGTTACTTTGTATACTAGCTGATTTATGGTAATGAAATTACGGTAGATGGGATCCCATATTGAGGATGCCTATTCAAGTTTAGAGCGTACAAGAGTCGTGTAAAACGGTAGTTTTTTTTTTTTTTTTTTGTAGAGGGTGCTTTAGGAAGTGTACACGGTATCTATCCAAGCATAAGGTTAGCATTGTTAATGACTTACTCTACACAAGTTGTTCAAGTTAAGTTGTTTGTGATGTGTGTACCAAGATATTTCAATGTCAGGACAAAATCTATGGGGACATTGTGGATATGGTAGTTGTTACTATTACTGTTACTTCTGGATGAGTGGAATGCCTGACTTACCTAATAGTGAATTCAGTTAGCCACTTCTTGCAATAGTCATTGATATTTTTCAGAGCACCTTGAAGTGCTTTAGTGCAATCGGCGTTAGTAATTTCCCGCTAGACAGCATAATCCATGAGCAGATATGTATGTTCTATGATACTGAAGCAATAAGATAAATAATACAGATAAGAAATAATAGAGGTACTAACATGGACACTTCTGGCACACCTCACTGTGCTTGAGTGGATGAAGTATTGTGACCATTAGCGCTAACGAGTTAGAACTGGTTACTAAGGAAACGCTCTACGAATTTGACAACGTTAGGGTCGGCATTTAGCATGCCCAATTTCAAAAGTAGGGCCTGTTTATTCACAAAACGGCTCACAATAAAAATTTTCCTGAGAGAATATTTAAAAAACAAGTCCTGCATCTTCTTTTTTCGAAATGGGCTTGCCCTTAAGGCATGGTTTATGGCGTGTTGCGTTAAATGTGTGCTGCAAGTCCTGTATTGTGTATGAACTGAAGTAGTGTTTTGTGATGCCTGTTGTCGTGTATCCAATGATCATAACTGTAGCGGAGACCGACTTGTTGAAGGAGACGAGAGCGAGTCCTGTGTCTAATCATATCATTAACAAATCCGGCTGAACAATCGAAAATGGCATTTGCGAAAGAGGGGTTTCGTGAATTCAGCTTTCGGAGTTTATGATATACTTTACAGTATACTTTACAGAAATCCAAGAATATACCCTCAGACCAGTGTGCGCGATCCAGGGTGCGATGCCATTGAGGAGTGAACCGTGCAAGTTATGTTTTAAAGAAGTACGAGTTTCGAGAACCATACTACGTGTTATTGAAGCGCGAGTTAAATTATGGAACGTCAGCGGGATTTGTGAAATTGGTATGTTCTGATAGTCTGCAACAACTACGTTCAAGGGATATGCGTCAGCAATCCAGAGGTGAATTTCTGAAGCCAGATTTTTAGGTAGGAACTAACTTCCCGACTTTCCATTGTTTGAGACGTTCGCGTGACTTAAGGAATTGCTGAAAGACTTCAGTTAGTCGTAGCGAGGAGAAGGTAGAATTGGTCGCGAAGGTGGCCGCCGCCTCCTCCTCCTGCGTCTGCAACCGTTGTCGGTCACTGTCAGGAAGAAAAAAAAACCTGAAAATCTCACGCTTTCTGGGAATCGGTGTCGTGCGAAATATTCAGCGAGAACATTGCCTATGACGAATTGTTCGGCATTTAGCGATTTGTCACGGGCTTTGTGCAACGTGCATGAGTGCCCATTCATGAGTATGCATAACGTGGGCTAACCACGTGGCGACTGAATGGTAGCTCATCGCACGACGTAGCGGTGGCACTCTCGTTAGTCCAAAACACAGACGTCTGTTTTCTCAAAGAAAAAAAATCACAGCATATCCACGGGGTGAATGATGATGAGTGGGCGAAGCTCCTGAGGGGAAATCATCGAAGGTGGCGAGAAACGTCGAAAACGTCGAAGGTGGCGAGAAACTCTTCCAACGAGACGAACGATCCCCTCTCCAAAGCGTCGTGCATCTCTTCGTACCGTTGCTTGAGTTTCTCACGATGTGCCTTCTCGGCCTCGTCCTCGGTCGGAGGAAAGGGGACTACAATCCTAGTGATTTTCGTTATTAACTGATTTGGGGGCCAAATTAGTTCGTTAAATCGAGTTTTAAATGTACCTCACACTCGGGGAGTCAAGTTTATGCTGCAGTTCATAAACTAGAGGTAGCAGATTGGACACACAACGTCATCTATTGAGCCATTCATAAACTAAACTAGAGGTGGCTACATACATACGGAGGAGGGAACGACCCACACCCTAAGGAGCTTCGCCCCTAAAATGCACTATACGGTGCGTTGACGCGCTATCATAAACATCATCCGTTGAAGTGTTCCTATACGGGATCGATCAAAGTCGCAAAAAAGCGTACCGAGTTGTAGCAGCGCATACGTATTGCTCTGATTATGCTTATTACACACCAGAAGCGCAATTCATGTTACGCAAGCAGCACCATTACAACTACAGGTGCAACAGCTTTATTTACTCTGTATAACCATGCGCAAGGAGCCTAGTGGTAGCGTGCTTGCTTGGCACCTCGAAGGCCCGTGTTCGAAACCTCCAACCATTTGGTAACTAGCATATGGGTGTCTGTGTGTTTGTTATGCCTACATTTCAATCGCAAGCGAGGGCGCACGGTGTTCGGTCCTTGATTTAAGAGCGGAGCTCTTCAAGCGGGCCGTCCGGTGTATGGGCCGATCCTGGAGGCAGTGCGCCGTGCGAGGTGCAGAAAACTACGTCTGATTGAAGTATCGTTAATCGTGACGTGTGTGACCAGTATATAATGTTAGCGATGAAAAGATCAGTCATTCATGTTCGTCACACATTTATACCCTACCTCCCAAGAATTTCGTTATACCAGGTGGACGAGACGACCAGGAGAACACCAAATCGTAGGCAGGCAGGCAGGCAGGCAGGCAGGCAGGCAGGCAGGCAGGCAGGCAGGCAGGCAGGCAGGCAGGCAGGCAAGGCAGGCAGGCAGGCAGGCAGGCAAGGCAGGTAAGGTAGGTAAGGTAGGTAAGGTAGGTAAGGTAGGTAAGGTAGGCAAGGTAGGCAAGGTAGGCAGGTAGGTAGGTTGCTTTGGTTCGTCAATAAATGCTTCGCGTAAAAAAAGGACCTCCACGCCGGTGTTAAATTTGTACCCAACTCGATCGCGATGATTGGTTGTGGTTCAAGTAAGGAAAGGACGCTAATTTCTGCAAGCCATGTCGGGAGCACGGCTAATAGGGATGGTAAAATCGATGAACGATTAATCGATTAATCGATTAAATGTACACCGTTAATTGATTAATCGTCATCGATTTCCCCCTTTCAACTAATCGAATTAATCGATTAAACCTCTTCGATTAATCGATTCCTCCCCCTCCCAACCTTAACACCGCCCCTCGGCCGGAGCGCATGATTGCGAGGCGCGCGACGCCGAGACGCAGATGCCGAGCGCATATTTCTACGCATGTAGGAGGAGCCCAGAGCCGCAGGCGGCCATACCCCATAGAGATAGAAATGAACTCGACCCGATCTCCGTCGCCTACACCGTTTTATTTAAACCCCAGATTTTCCTTGCTTCTTGTGTGTCACATTGTAATTTGCGCTGCTTATTTCTTGACTGGTTCAGCTCTTATTGCCGTTGTATTTTACTCCTTAACGAATTAAAGAATATTTGTCACCAATGAAAGAAAAGGAGATAATGTATTGGAAGGTAGGGAGGGTAGCCTGATCTAGTACGCCCCGGCCTTCTACTCTACTTTGGGGACAACGCAACAGTAGAACAAGAGTGATGAAGCATGATGATGGGAATAAGAATGAGTGACCCGTATATACATAATAAGTCATGACTGCTTGCACAAAGGGGACATGGACCCTATAAATCATATTTCATTACGCTTGATACCAACTAGCCCAACTGTCCGCCTTAACGCCTATACACTCTTTGATAACAGTAATGCTAGCTTCCCCGCAATGCAGTTAGCCCAACTTATGGGAGCTATTCACTTCTGCAAAACAGCGTGCTATGACGCGGAAAATGTCCTCAGCTCAGCTCTCTTGACATAAACACTTCTAATAGACAAACCCCAGCACGTGTAACGGACCTCGCCTCCACTCGAAACGTGACAGGGGCTGCCGTTAGTTGGGCGAATATGCTGTGCAGGGAAACGCACTCGAGGATTATGAAAAAGGTCTAATAGTCGCTTAATGGAAAGAAGCCACTTTAGCTGCATTTAAGTTTAATAAATGGTCGCTTTTCATAATCCGCAACTTCGCGCATTGGTATACCGGACATCCAGCATCCAGTCCATTTCTGTTGAAAAAATGACCTTGTAGCATTTGGTAATTCTGTATGGTCGCCTATTTCGGGTGAAATGCAGCTTTCATTTGTTGCTTGTACTCCCATGTCAGCCAGCCTAGAGGCCGCCGTCTATTGCTGTGGCACGAACGGAGGACAGTCGCGAAATACTGTTTTCTAATCTCTCATACATTAGACAGCGCTCACAGTTAGAACTGCACGCGCGATTGGAAAGGTGCGCGTAGCGCCGAGTTAAGTCGGCGACGAGGTGGAACCTGTGCAGTGTATACTGGCACAGCTGCCGTTTATTCTAGCCGGGAGGAAAAACTCGTGTCACTCTATTTCATCAGATGCCTGCACTGGTGGCCTGTATGTTGCTGTGCTATCTCGCATGAGTGACCTCAAGGAAGAGATCACGTAAGTTCGTGGTTATAGTATTATCAGGGTCCCTCAAGAAAGAAGTATTGAGGGACCCTGGTATTATCGAGGGATTCCACAGTATCTAACGGAAAAACCGAGAAATGTTGCCGTCCCTACAAGAGCGAGCGTCTGTATCGCTGCAAGAGCGAGCGTTTGTATCGCGATGCTGTGCAGGACAGGGACATCTCCTGGCTTTTTTTTTTTTTTGTAGATGTGCTGACGCGTTTCCAGGGCGGAAATGAAGACTTTTTTTCTAGGAAGGCAAGCAAAGCGCCGCCGGTCGGCGAGAAGAAACGGCGGGGAAGAGTTCTCCCCGCCCCCATGCAGAGAAAGGTGCGCAACAACGCAGTATGGTCGGCCTAGGTGACAAAAGTCACTGTTGTTCAGAGGCCGGTGCAGTATCCCTACTTTTTTTTTTTTTTTTTTTTTTTGCGTGGCCATCCATTTCTTCATGACCACCCGCGCGGAAACCACCTAGAAATAGACGCTTTTCAATGCCTAGCACACGTTCAGTTCTCAAAGCCGCGGTACTTCCAAAAAGCACTTCCCAAAGTGCCGGCAGCAATGACTCGAAGGGACCTGGCCTCTTTCTCGCGTCTTAGAATGAGCTCCCATTCCATTTACGAGCGTGCAGCAGTCCTTCTTGGCACCAGGCTGTCCCAACGTATTAAATGCGAAGCATTTCTTGGCGACTTTGGGCGTATCCATCTATCTAGCCGCCTATGACTTTGTGTTCTTCTGGCCGTTTTGTTAATGGATGTATACAAAAATTGTTATGCAACAACTGACTGCATGACGAACATAATGCAGGTATACACTGAAAAAAATCTGACGTATCTTTATGAGCGGCTGATTGTATACGTCCCACGGTTCTTGGTGCTTTCCTGAACTTTCGTTAATAGGATGTATGCTAACATTTGTTGGCACAACCATGACTGCTGACGACCATAATACAGGTCATACATAAGAATCATATATGCATACGAAGCGCATGATCAATGCCACTCTTGTGCTTGCACTGGTTCACTAATGTATGGCGAACAACAATGTAATAGACCTATAACATGGCGCAGGCACGTCATGCAAAATAAAGTAAAACTGCTCCTGTACAATTCCTTATACTGTTCTCACCAAAACTACTGCACATTACTGCGAGCGACCACCTCGACCACAAACATAAGAGAGATATTTGTTCTACAGGAAAGAATACTTCGTATGGACCCTTTTCGTAAACTGTAAAGCTGGCTTCCCTGCAATGCAGCTTGCCCTACTAATGGCG
Organism: Hyalomma asiaticum; assembly: GCA_013339685.2. Classification (NCBI taxonomy): domain Eukaryota; kingdom Metazoa; phylum Arthropoda; class Arachnida; order Ixodida; family Ixodidae; genus Hyalomma; species Hyalomma asiaticum. The sequence continues at coordinate 345,193,833 of CM023481.1, read as the reverse complement.
GCATTGGCAATCCGGCAAACAGCATGTGCAAGCGCAGTTTGCTTGCGATAGGGCATGTAAAATGTCGACGCAGCCCTTCTGATACAAACATTCCCAAAAAACGGGCCACAGCATGTGCAACTTGAATTTTGACAGCATTTAAATAAAGACAGCTGTCGCCATTAGTAGGGCAAACTGCATTGCAGGGAAGATAGCTTTACAGTTTATGAAAAGGGTCTAATAGACCCTTTTCATAAACTCCACATACAATTAAGCACTTGTTTAACGAGCATAAAAACGTAGGTCAATACAGTTTATACAATTACAAAATATTATGCAAAGATAGAAAAGAACAACAAAAGTCGTTAGAGTACATATATGAGTTCGCGTCTTTATGCCCTTTCAAATATCCGTATGCACTCCGACAGATCGCAGCCTAGGTGTTGCCTAGAGTACGGACAAATTACGGCTACGAGGTGGTTAGTTAACAAATTGCACTATTTTTAAATGAGCTGAAGAACTCACATATTCTCCTTATTTCTAATACGTATCTGTGCAACTACATTAATGAGCGCCAAGTTACACCAGCAGATCCTTAGCGTCGCACATAAACCATGTCTGTTCACACACATTAACTATAACACGCTATTTACTTGCACAGTTAAGTGCTTCATGTACAATGACTTGTCGTTCTTAATTTATCTGTACCTTGGCTAAGGGCCTGCCAAAAAGGATTTTAGGTTCTTACCTTTTGTTCTGTTCTTATCAGATTGTATATATTTCAGCAATTATCACTACAGCTTTTTTGTTAACATTACTGTAAATATTTGCATGTTGTTCTCTGCTGCTGTCTGCTGTAAAGGGTGCGAGACCTTCGTCAGGAATTTTTCGATTTTAGTCTCACACGTTCCGTCAACCGTTCTATTGGCGTAAATTAATGACACTTATTTATCATTGTTCAACCGTTGACAGAGACCTTTGCAGAATTCTGGAAACACTCTAAAAACTGCAGCCGGTTTCGCAGGGGTGAAACGACCGAGCTACTCTTTAGGGCATCGTTCTACTCTAGCAAAACGTCGGATGGAGTGAAATGTCCATACCTCTTCCGGCATGAGAGAGTAAAATGCAATTTCACTCCTTCCACACCCATCTGATGCTCGCATTCGCAGCCGCAAACATGGCGGCTGGGGTGGGAGCGGACGATTGAAGAAGACAACAGCCGCTTTGTGAAGTGTTTTTCGATAAAACTAGCAGCGGCCTTCCTACGACTTCTACGTACAAGCTTTCGCGTACAAACGCGTGCAGTGTACGTTTAATGAACGGTGCCTTCCTCGACTACGAGCCTCAACCGACGGGAGCCGTAGCGAGCTGCCTCTCCTGTGTTTTCCCCGATCGAACGGCCGTACCCGTGCAATGTGAAACCCGCCAGCCTACACGCCTCGGATTCTTCGCTTACGTGTGCGAAACGAAGAGGAATACACTTTCAGTGACACAGTAAGCTGTTGTCATCGTCGACGGCTGGTCTCCGCGACTCACTGGATATAACTCATACATGTAAAGAAAAAGGCTTCGCTACGACTTCGGCATCGAGCTGTATGACGGCCATGAGCGCGTCGACGGTGAAAATACCGTGACTGCGATCCGTCCCGTTCGCAAGTGTGGTAAGTACAGCATATACCCTAAACACTTCTGATGGCAGAGACTATATTTCATCTGTGTGCAGAATAACGAAGAACGAGGAGTGCATATTTTGTGATCGCCAGCGGTTGTTCGCCGTACAGACGTGCTCGACGGACTCGAAAGGGGACGCCGTCGGAATGAAGCGGGTGGTAACGGAGCACCCGGGTGCCGCTTTTCTTCGCTGGCGTTGATGAAATTCAGCCACTATTATGTTCGTACTCGCTTCCTCAGGTGCATTTTACATCTTCGCGAACCAGCACTGCGAACTCGCGTTTGCCCGTAAGACGGAATGCCAGCTCATGATAGGAATGCGTTAATCTAAAAGACATTTTATATGTTCCGCGCATTTAGATTAAGAGATCTGTGTGGCGAGCGGCTACCTATGAGCCAACACTAAATATACACCTGTTCTGTGCATACTTTTTGTTTAATTACGCAGAACAGTACCTTACCACTGGCGCTACATAGCAGGTCAAGTATACGGGTTATATATACGGGACTTCAGCGTAAGACGGTGTATCGCGAGTGTGTTGTGGGCTTTGTGCTTTGCTGTGCGTGTATGTGCGTTCGTGTCATGTTAGCCTGTATGTTCTATGTTCAGTGTGATGTAATTAAATGCCTTCTAATAGTAGCATGGTGGAAAAACGCATTGGTTGTTTTTTTTTTGTTTTTTTTTTGTCTCTGCTACTCCCTCTGGGAGTACTAGCACCCCGCTTGGTGGGGTAGTAGAGCTGTCTTCAAAAGAGTGTTCGAATCCCCTTCGGAGGCGTCCTACTACTCTGTCTTGGCGAGAGTAACGGTACCCTGCAATGAGGTTGATCTACTCTGAAAAAAGGAGTTAAATTTGGGACACGAAAGTGCTCCCCCAAGGTGAGTGCCCAGCACTCTCTTTGTTTTTAGAGTGAAGCAACTCACATAAAATCGCTCAGACGATCTTCCACAAACACCGTTTCATGTGAGATCGAATAGCAGACATCTTTAGCATCAGTCGACAACGCTTCAAGTTTCTTATCATTATTATAAGTGATTGCTTCGGAATCTTTAACAAGGAAATGATCGTCAATGATTAGCAGATCAAGCGTAGCACGCAAAAACCCGGAAGTAGCTTTTGTCGAAGTCCTCTATGAGATGTTTCAGTCAAGTTGCTTTGCAGAAGCGGACATTCAATTCTACCTCTGCCCAGTCTCTCCATAGTTTTACTAAATTGGAAGGGTATGAAAGACAAATAGGGGGGTACTGGACAACTTGGACTTAATACATTTTCTTATTGGTTCAACATACGAGCTGCTGCCTCATAAAAATTGAACCATATAGCTATGCGTTTAATGGCCCACGGGCCGACTTTGGCAGAACTACGTAGTTAAGGGATGATTAGAACTTAAAGACCCTATTTATCCGCTAACTATGTAGAAGACACAACCAATTAAGAAATACAACATTTTGCCTTTATTAATTTGTGCGTATCTTGAACTTTTGATTAATGGAGCATTTACGACTGCTTTATTGTGATTTAAAATTCATAGGTACTGCACACATACATTCCGGATGGCACAAGGTAAAGAAGGTAGGAAGTAGACGGGATGTTAACGTTGCTTAGGAGACTGCCAATACGCTAGGGAAGAAACGCGTCACGGTGAAGAGAAAGAATGAGCATGTGAAAGACTAGAGGAGGACAAGCATTTGTTTCTTAAAGCACGCCAATTAATATGCAGACTGCCGTACTGGTGCGGTGCATAAAGGTTCTTCCACGCGCAGCGGCTTCAACGTAGGGCAGACATGCTTTATTTTATTTAGAGAATCGCCATCCAGTGTTTGGTTGCATTCTCGCGGCTGTAAATGCATACCAAAGTTCGCTGAAAGCGCAGTTTTACACAGAAACAAGTACGAGGAAAAGCGTCGAATGGTTGAAGCTTAGCGTATTTATAGTCTTTTAACCGCATGCGCGAGTCAGCCTTCGATTAAATCGCACAAAGAAGAAATCAAATGCCCTAACAGTTCTCTCGCTTAGACCCACATGCGTGCGTGATTGGTGTGTGTCGCTGCCACTCCTGAGCATGCGCAGATAATTTTTGTGTCTAGGTTCCTTTCCGGCGTAGTGCGTTCCTTTAGTGGGCATTTATGCTGTGTGGCTCTCTTGTATCGGCGTTCGCGCGCTTTATCTTCCTTCATTATAAGTCTACTCCATTGAAAAACCCTTAAGCAAACGAAAGACCACTCGAAGTGCTAAGTTATATGGTCATATTGTTGTGACGGTAATGAATATTGTAGCGAAAGCGGTAATGAAATAATTGATCTTTTGTTTAACAAATTCGCTAATAGAAAAGCGGATAACACGTCAAGAAGGACGACTGTCACCGAAATCGGATACTCGATGAAACGCCTCAGCCTTTTAGACACGGGTATATTATGCCTCGCAAGCGTAATTCCCAAGGCTAACCTACGTTCGAAAACATACACCACCGTTTATTTATTTATTTATTTATTTATTTATTTATTTATTTATTTATTTATTTAAGGAACCCGCAGCGCCAGAAGGCACTATTGCACGAGGGAATACACAGAGTTGCGTATCCTCGGACACATTGACAAATGGGGAAACAATATTAACACACCGGAAATAAAAAAATAAGAAATAATATTCAAGTAAGAAAGTAAAATAAAAAATCCTGCAGATCCCACGCATTCTGCGAATTGGTGTGATGGGAAGCACTCATCGAGGAAATTGTCTATGATGAATCGTTTAGCATCAAGTCAAATTTTACGAGTAGTGTCAAACACTTTGTGCAAAGCTCATCAGTGGGTGTATGGTTAATCTGGGCTAACAAGGAACGTCGGCAGCGCCGTGGCGACTAAATTGTATCCCATGGTAAGACGTAATCTAAACACTAGCCGTAGGGCACAGAACATACCTCAGTTTTGTAAGGGAGAAATGCACGCTTCGCTGTGCTAATGCGGGTATCATAAGTGTCGTTTCGTTGAAGTATCCATGCGGGATCGGTGAAGTGTCCATGCTTTTTGTCCAAAGTTGGACAAAAAGCATGCCGAGTGACAGTCGAACATACACTGTAAAAAATATTTTCTCAAAAAAAAAAAACAGCAATTCTCTGGCAGCAACCTTGCCAGAAAATTTTTGTAAAGCTGTGTTTTCTGTTTTCAGACTTTCTGCAATTTGACAAGTTTCTTCTGTTTAATTTTTTCTGTGAAAACACAGTTTTCTCTATTTTGCATTACAGAAAACGCTCTGTTTTCTGTTTATCTCCCTTCTGTTATCTCACTGATATTTTGTCTTAATATATACAGAAATATGTGAAATTACATATTTCATTTCTCACCTGTTCACCGTTCCTTCATTACGATTTCAGCGGATGAATTTGGTGGTGGCACGTGGACCGCGGCGCCGAATCGCTCTTCATTGTCAACAGCTTCCGTCATATTTGATTCGCGGCATCGCCCGCGTTGCATCGAATCAAAATGGAACTACTGCTGCGGATGAAACAGCGGTCGCTAGCGATGCGTCCACGGTAACTAGCACGCAGTTAAACTTAACGGGAGTCCGCTGCGGACGAACCCCGTCTAAACCCTGGGTGGTAGCGATAGCGGCGCTATTATGGGTAGCTTCCACGCAGCTCTGAAGGCGCGCGCGTCTTTCGTGCCAAGTCAAAATTACTGCTTGCCGCATCCTCTGTGGAAGGAATGTATAGTTCACTCTTCCGCGATCATCGATGGCGCGTACGCAGTTCTGAAGGCATCCGGCAAAGCCTGTTTGCCGCATCCACTGCAGAACAAACGGTAGACGCTATTTTCTCTTTCCGTCATTTCGAACGCGTTTATACTGACGGCGTGTTATCGAAAGGAACTATTGCTTAGAGTCAGCAATATTATGCAAAAAAAAAAAGGAGGGAAGGGGGGGGGGGGGGGTAGGCAGCTGGTTTTGTAATCTCTAAACTGCCTGGAAGTTACAACGTACACTAAACTATAGAGCTGCGATACCGCCTTCCAATAAACTAGCTCATATTTCGTGTTCGTCGTGTCTTCATCGTCCCGCGTGTCCTTCCTAACTCCGTGTATACCCTGTAACTTCAACACAGCTTAACTATAATAGTTAAAAGAAAATAACTCACCTTTCAATGGCGGGCAAACAAAACGCGGGAGCCGTTGAGCGACGCAGCCGTGTCTCGGCGTGAGCGTCAGCCATACTGTGCATGCAGGTCCACACGGTGCACAAAGGCAGAACCGCAGAAAACGCTGTGGACATTACATATTCAAAACAACATCATGCGCCGAGCTATAAAAATAAAAAAATGTTATTTCATTCTCTATACCAATCTCATAATACTTAAGACTGCTGAGGATCAGTTTTGACCCATGTGATGCGCTGAACACGAGGAATAACAGAAACTTTCGGTTTCTCTCTGTAGCAGGTTTCCGTCATGGCACTTTCACAGAAACTTTCTCTCGCGGTGCAGAAAGCTTCTGTAAAAGATCTGTGAACTTAGAACTATTTTTTACAGTGTACGTAGCGTTTATTACATTGGTATGATAGTGCTTATCACACATTAGAAGCGCGCTATTCATGTTACACTAGCAACATAATGAGAAATACTGGTGAAATAGGTTTATTTGTAACATAGAAAGCGTGATGGATGAGCCGCCATGGCCTGGTGGCAGCGTGCTTGCTTGGCACATAGAGGGTCCAGTATCGATGCCCGTCTACTGCTTGGTAGGCTTCGTGTGCCTACTTGCTTATGTCTACACCTCAGACGCAAGCTTTTGACGAACGGTATACCTTTTTTGCTTAAGTGTGTTCTCATGATATGTCAGATCTCTATTTTACTTGGTCTTTGATTGGCATACGCTCTATGAAATCAAACACTTGTGGCGCATACCCGAATACCACGGGTCGTGAAGTACGGGTATGAGCCACATATATCTGCAGTCTCGTTACTCGTGGCGTCCGTGACGAAAATTTAATATTAGTGACGTAAATATCAGTCATTCATGTTCGTCAGACATTCACACCCTACCTTCCAAATATCGGGATGCATTAGGTGAACGAGACAACCAGGAGAGCACCGAGACGTAGGCGACTAGATAGATAGATAGATAGATAGATAGATAGATAGATAGATAGATAGATAGATAGATAGATAGATAGATAGATAGATAGATAGATAGATAGATAGATAGATAGAAACGGTCAAGGTGACTCAAGTTCGCCAAGAAATGCTTCGCACTCACTAAAAACAGTTTATACCACTCAGATACACCCAACAGACAGACAGACAGACAGACAGACAGACAGACAGACAGACAGACAGACAGACAATGATCTTTATTTAATCGGAGGGGCTACTGTAAGGGGCTACTGTACAGGAGGGGCTACTGTATAGCGGTTACAACGGCCTCCCTAGCGGGAGGCCGTTGTAACCGCTGGCCGCAACCACGTGGAGGATAGAACGCCATGACGCTTCGCCCTTTCTTGAGCCCTCTGGATAGCCTGAGCTTGCTTTTGGAGCACCGTGCTTCTGATGGGCTCCTCCCATTCAGCTTCGCTGGAGAGAACGTCGTTAGGCAACGCGGGACATCGCCAAAGCATGTGAGCCATAGAACAAATGGTTTCACTGCAGTTGGGACATCCAGGGCCCACGTCCGAGTACAACCTACTAGAAAGTCCCGGAACGGAAAAGAACCCGTCTGCAACAGTCGAAGAATAACTGACGGACCTCTGCTGAGCTTCGGATGAGGAAGAGGGTAGACTCTCCTGCCAAGTTGGTAATGTTTAGTAATTTCCTTGAATATGAGAAGTTGGTAGCTCTGCTGAGTCCCTTCCTGCCCCTCCGGAGCCGCCAGACCGCCGCAGCGCGTGAGTTCTCGCGCACGGTCGTGAGCCTGCTCATTGAGGTTTGCAAAGCCCTCGAGAACGTTCGTCCCCATGTGTGCGGGGAACCACGTAATATAATGAGAACCGGGGCAAGCCCTCTTCTCTAGAATGGGGCCGCCTCTCGAGCGAGGTTACCGATTTCGAATGCCCTAATTGCGTCTCGCGAATCGGTGTAAACATCAAAACGCTCTGGGTCGCACAAGGCCAGCGCAACCGCGATTTGCTTGGTTATATCAGGGGTGGCCGCCCTTACCGAGGCTGATGAGCGAAGCACACCCCGCCCGTCTATCACCGACAACGCGAAGATTCTCCTGTTCCCGTACTGCGCCGCATCGACGAAGACCGTGTAGTTTACGTCGTTCCTAACTCTCTTCAAGATGGCTCGTGCACAGGCTTTACGTCTACCCTCGTTATGCTGTGGATTTACGTTTCGCGGGAAGGGCCTCCTCATGTAGGTCGCCCTCGTTTCTCGTGTCAGTGGTATCGTCCGTTCCTCCATTATCCTAGGAGCCATGCCAACTTCGTCAAGGATCCGCCTGCCCGCCTTCGTCGACGACAGCCTAACCACCTGGGCAGTGACCTAGCTGCGCCTCTATCATCTCGTCTATGGTGTTGTGCATTCCGAGTTGGTCTAGCGTGTCTGAGCTCGTGGTAATGGGCAAGCCTAGCACTCTGTTGATGCTCTTGCGCATGACAGTTATTAACTTGCTCTTTTCCGTTTTAGCCCATACGAGAGCTGACGCAGCATAGTTAATATGACTGAATAGAAACGGGTGGTACCTCCGAAGGAGGTTGTCCTCACCTAACCCCTTCTTTCGGTTGGACACCCTAGCGATGAATCTTAGCATGTTCTCAGTCTTGGCTGTAACGTGGATAATTGTTCTGGTATTACATTCCCTCGCGTCTATAAGCAGGCCTAGGACCTTGACGGAGTCAACTCTAGGAATTGTCTGCCCATTATTCGCGTATAATTCCAAGGGTAGCTGGTTTAGGGGCGTGAGATGCCTAAACCCCTGCCATGCCGGTCGGTAAAGTAACAGTTCCGACTTAGTCCGAGACCAGTGTCCGCGAGGTAAGCCTCCGCCTCATCCAAGGCCCCTGTAGAGCTGGCTCCAATTTCACTAGGGAGCCCCTCGGGCACCATATTGTGACGTCATCTGCGTAGAGTGCCTGACCTACGCTTCGAAGGCCGCTCAACCTGCCTGAAAGACCTCCCATGACCCTATTGTAGAGTAGGGGTGAGATGACTGAACCGTGGGGGGTACCCAGGGCACCCCGTTCGTACCCACTCGACCGAATTTGCTCCACCTGAATTGTAGCGGTTCTATTCATGAGAAAGGACCTGACAAAGGCCTGGAATTTGACTCCTAGGCCCATCCCCGCCGCGGCCTGCAGCATGTACCGATGCAAGACTGTGTCAAATGCCTTAGCTAGATCCAGGGCGAAAATACCTCTCACGTCCCGAGCGCCGTTATCAATGATTTGCTTCTTCAGCATCAGCATAACGTCCTGCGTCGATAGGCCGCGCCGAAAACCTACCATATTACGTGGGAAGAGGTCCCTGCGCTCTATGTACCCGGACATCATGTTTAAAATCGCGGGCTCTACCACCTTGACTATGCACGAGGTTAACGATATCGGTCTCATGTTATCCAGATCTGGGGATTTTCCAGATTTTGGGATGAGTATTATCGTAGCCGCCTTCCAGTCGTCGGGCACCTGTCCTGCATCCCATACTTTGTTGACCTCCTAGTAGTAATTCCACTGTCTTATCGTCCAGGTTTCGTAATAGTAATTCTTTTAATGATGTTTCAGTGCGCAGTCAACAACGTTCTGCTACAGGAGATTCTACTGTGGTATTGTATGTGGGAAAGACTAATGCTCTGCAAGTAATTTCTCTCACTTTTAAAGCGTGGTCACTTCTGTGAGATATGAAATGAGGGGGTAAAAGATAAGTTTCCTTATCTATTTTAAACATGCTGGAAAAACAAATTTGAAAAGCATTCATAATCTCACCTTTTTCCTGCATTTGCCTAACAATTCCTACCCTAACCAATCCTGAAGTGCAGTGACACTACAAGTTAAGTCATAATTACTACACGCAAAACAGGCGGCGCGGTTTTGTACATGTTCGAGCGTATTTGACAGAGTTTTCTATTGCGGGTCCCAGGCAATGCAGGCGTACTCTAATACGGGTCTTACGTTGAAAAGGTAAAGTATTTCTGTAATTTTAGAAGGCGCTACCGGAAGTTACGTTTAACAAATTTAGCATGGGCCCTCGATGGGATTATTCAACGTGCTTACTCCTAGTTAGATTCGATAAAAAATAACGCCAAGTTATACTCAGTTATCCTCCGTTACTCGCGGCAGATGGACGTTGTATAATGGATTTCTGGGGTTTTACCTCCCAGAACCATGCACGCTGTGATTATGACAGACGCCGTAGTGGAGGGCTCCAGAAATTTCGACCACCTGGGGTTCATTAACGTGAACTGGCATCTAACAGTACACGGGCCTCAACATTTGGCCTCCATGGAAATGCAGCCGTCGCGGCTGGGGTTCGATCCAGCAACCATAGGATCGGTAGCCGAGTGCCATAGCCACTATAGACGACCGTGGCGGGGCACGGTAGAGAATTTGCTTCATAGTTTCGCTACAGGCACTTGTCAGAAAAGTTTGCGAGTAGTTAGACACAATGTTTTTGGGCCACTTTCATGGATCGGTACCGCGTATGATAGGTAGTGGGCGGCTATGTCAGAATAAGCCTTTAAAACATAAAGAGATATACCATCGGGGCCATTTGCAGAAGTATTTATATTGTCAAGAAACTTGAGTCAAGTGTACCACCATATGTCACGACCAGCCCCGGCACAGGTTCAAGCACGTTGCCGGGAGTACGCGGCAATTCATTGTGACACGGAATTGTGAAAGGAGACTGGAAATGGAGATTGAATCAGGAAGCTATATTGAAAATTTCATGAGAACACACTTTACGAGACTTACACAAAAGAAATGGACATAGTTTGTAGAGATTCCGATCGTAATATTGACACAGAAAGCAGACAGACACTGACGAAAATCCTGTAATGACAGAAAGTAACTTAACTCGCCGAAGGAATCGAACTCGGGCCGCCGAGTTCGATTTCAAGCATGTTACCACTCATCTACGACAGCCTTTCGCACACGGTACGTATCGATTGCATCAGCAGTTGCGCTGATGATGTTTGTCCAGCGTCAGTTACGGTTGTAAGCATGTTAATCGCTCACCTACGAAAAAAAAAAACTTGTCTACTCCTATCACTGAGCATGCTTTTGGGCAGTTTCTCTCAATCAAGTGAAATATTACTACAAATGATTATTCCGATAAGCAAATCAGCGCACCGTAGCGTACATTACTCTTCGGCAAGACAGACGCCTGCACACTTAAGGGATTGCCCACGTTACGTCGTACCCATGATATGTACTTAAATCACTGTAATGCTGTCAACGTGCTTGGGGCGCGATCGGAGACATTTGTCCAGAACCCAACGTGTTCTCTCGCTGCAACGTCACGAATTGGAGGAGCAACACTCGTGCGCGCTGCGGATTTAGCGCGACTGAGTGCGCCGCAAGCTTCCTGCAGTGGTCACTCTCCTCTGTTTGAGTGGGTGCTCTTTTATGATGCAGGGTGAGCCATAGATTATGCGAGAACGGGAGAGCGGGAGAAGCCAATGGACAAGCGGTGAACATCCCAAAAATTGACGAGCAGCTTTTGTTGTCTTCTTTTAGACAATATATACTGCAAAACGAAATGTTTTTCGTCTTCAAGTGAATAGGAGTGTTCTATGTAAACGAAAAAAAAAATTTCATGCGTTCAACCGCGCGACGTGCGGAGAAAACGTGGTCATGCAAAAACGTAGCAGCGCCTCGCTGCTTGATCACGGCCAATGACACGCAGTGAAAAGCGAACAAATCCGCCTGCGTTGGCAAACGACAATCTCTGATCTCGCCCCCGGTAAGCTGCGTTGGGCACAAAACCACCAAGTTCGCACAGTGCCGTTCCTTGCGCTTGTCAAACATTAGTGAATGCCAAACAATTTGGCACAAACAATTTATTCCCTGACTGCTTCGCATGACATCCATTCCCACAGTTTGTGGGATCTGTCGCATTCTTTTTTTTTCCTCTAAAAGCTTTACGCAAAGGGATAGAGACGCGCGGAAGTGCGCATCGCAAGAGGAAGAGGGCGCTTTCGAGATGGTTCACTAGTATAGTCTCTTGGGTATAGATCCCTTCCGCGATCTCAAAGAGAGAGAGAGATCCAAGTCCTTTTGACTGGCGTGTTCGGCTGGATGTCTCTCGGTAAGAACACATCCATCGTCGTCACGGGACACTTTAACGTCGATATCAGCACATCCGACGGGAGGTGGATCCTATCGCTCATGCTGGAACGTTCGCGCTTAAAGGGTTGCAATGAAGTGGATGTGCCAGCAACAACGCGAAACAGATCGGGCATTGGTCTTTCAGCGAGGATGCGTCTAGAATCGATGCACATACGTTTCTAGTCAACCGTAGAGCCCATAAGGTAACAAAAAAACAAGGCATAGGTTAACATTACATTTTTTCAACCAATTTAACATAACCACCAACTTTAGAAAACTACATATAATACAATATAGCTTCGCTGGTCTTCCATCGTCTCATAGAGGAAGCGCTCTGCATATCGCCTTGGTTTTGTGCAGTTGGGGCGAGCAGCTACACTCTGTGCAGTGCGACGCCAGATGACCGGAATGTTTTCTATCGCAATGATACCGGTGCTCCGTAAGTGTCGTGTTGGGGCGCCTTGCTGTTTGACCAATGTATGCCTTTAGGCACGTCAAAGAAATAGCATCCTAAACCACCCGTTCAGCGCATTCAATGACTGGCTGATTCCCATGCTTGATTGTCTTTAGGCTTGCCCAAGTTTACTTGCGTGCACAGCTTAGACAGCCGTCCCGGCGCTGAAAAGAGCGCATGTAAATAATGTTGTGTGCCCTTGACTCTTATATTTGCGATGGTCCTTTTTATACATTCCGCAGTCAAATTTATGGCGGTGCAGCCGCTTTCCTTCGCGCAGCGTACGCGTTCAAGGCCGTTCTCTTGACAGTGTTATTTCATTTCATTTACCGGTACCCTCAAGTCTAAGTGGCATTACAGATGGGAGTGAGTTATCCAGTCGCGAACAAAAACAAGCAAGGAAAGGAAAAGACAAGGAGTGCAAGTTGTTAGGCTCGTAGTTATCTGCTCTTTAAAAAAGTCGATGGTTTTTTAAACGATGGCGATGCCTCCGGGAAGGCGCTTCCAATCCAGTGATGCGCATGGATAAAATCGGTACGGCATGAATGGCGAGTGAAATGATACGAAATAATAGAGATTAATCCATTGCGCGCATGGCGGTTACGGAAGTAAACTTAGTGTATAAACGCGGAGCAGAGAAAAATAATATGCGAGAAGCCAGCGAATGCAGACTTAGGGTTGGTTGCAAGTCTATGAGCAGGAGTAGTAGTTTGTGAGAAACCGTGACAAGTAGTTTTGGACACCCTATAGAAGATGCGGTCTGCGAGCGAGCGACGCTCGCGGATTAGATGAAGTTCGTGGGTGAATGTTGTTAGCTCTGTTTCACAAGAAAATTTTATTCGAAAGCCATGTCTTAGCGTGTCAGGAAAACGAGTTTTAGTCAAAAAAGCTGAAATTTTCAGAGTACAAAATACGCTCTAGGATGATTACATGGAATACCGGTAAAAGATATTGGGTTGTATGGAGTAATGGTATTACCTGATTTATGAATACGCCAGTCATCATGGATTTCACCTGAATCAACGAATTGTTGCAAAATTAGTGACCTAAATAGTGTAGAGTATGCCTTTAAACATTCACAAAACTTGACATTAATAAGGCTGAAACATCAAAAACCTTCAAAAATTCCATTGTTGTTACTATACCACAACAATGGCGTGCATAGGGAAGTAGGTGTGAGGAGGTGGATTATGTGCGAATGAGCTGATGTGGACGACAAGATTGCTACAAAAATGTTAATTATGGTTGGATATTGGAACATGACAACAGTAACCCAGTTAAGATCCTTTTTCCGCTACCCCCATATTTCTCAAGGAGAAATAAAAGATGATTGATTGATTGATTGATTGATTGAATATTACTGATATCATGTATCAGTACCCCCTGCACCCAACCCCGCTCACCCCTCCCCCCCCCTTTTTTTTGTTCGCACGTGCTGCTCTTCTTCTTCTCTCTTTCTGAGGACGGGAGAGAGTGTACAAAGGCGTACATAAACGAACGCTGGAGAAGGCAGTTGCCGCCCTGATGAAGACAAGTCCGCTTGTCGAAACGTTGGCTCCCGCGACATTCCTTGTTCTAAATCGTACTTTGCGATTTTTTCATTGATATCATGAAGGACTAACATGGCGCCAGAATTTTTGGGAGCGATCGCTGTGCATACATAGTAGCGTGGTCTCCATGAAGTAATTTCCTTTCTCTTTTACAGCCGAAACGTAAATTCTGTTAGCTTCTTCATATGCTGACAAGCGGTCTCTTAAAGGGGTCCTGAACTACCCTCCGGGCTTGGTGAAAAAACATATTCTACGGCTTGCCTACGCTGTAACGAACATCTCAGCCAAATGCTGTAGTCATCCGCGAAGCGTAGCGTTCACAAGCGGAGCACAAAGCTTCCACTTCTTCAGGAGCCCTCAACTCAAAAAGCGGCTTCTCCTCACGCTCCTTGAATATGCTCTATTTCGTCATAGAGCATTTACAAGGAGCGTCGCTGCTATTGGCCGATGGCAGACACACCCGCCTCGGCTGTGTGCGGGCCCTTCGCAGCGCGCCTTTTTTAAAACCGTAAGCGCGTGCGTGCCGTGCGTGCCGTGCGCTCGCTTTTCCTTGCGTTGTGAGCACCTCTATAGGCAAAATAGTTGCTGGAAATATGTAAAAATATATTTGTTAATGCGCAAGCCTCATAGATGCCATTGGAAGGCGTCCATAAACTACCTCGGCGTGGACGCGAACGGTGCGGTGCAAAAGTCACCATAAATATAGTTTTCCAAGAAGCCAACAAATGCATGCCTGCAGCTTGTAATAAATCACAAATTAATCCCAAACCTTAGTTAACAATTCATCAGTGATTGTAGATTGGTTTATTCCCTATGGTACTCCTATGCGCCACCTTCTAGTACTCGTACTCAATAACATGGCTGGAGTCAAACCCAAAATATTTCTTCTATAAGGTAGATTAAAGGACTAGGTCTGATTAGGGTGTACTTGGGTGGATTAGAGCTCATTAAGGCACATTAGGGTGGATTAAGACAGACTAAGGTGCATTAAGGTGGACTATGGCATATTATAGAGCGGATTACGCTAGACTTAGATTAGGGTGAATTAAGGATTACAGCAGATTAGGGTTGACTAAGGTAAATTAGTTTCGAATGAAATCATTACATCTGTAATGTTTGGCTTAATTTGACGTAACTTAATAATCTGAGCTTATTGAGAAGTCTTAACTTAATTAGTCAGGACCTAATTAGTGTTACACTAATTAGAATCGGTCTAATTAACTTATACCTAATGATACATTGTTTAATATGCTGGTCTTCACTAGTCATGATATAATTATGCATGGGGTAATTAGTCATATCTTAATTATACATGGCCTAATTAGTACAGGCCTAGCTGCGCTGTTCTTTGACATATTATCTTAATTAAGTATCGCTTCATGAATACTACCTGAAATAGCCCTGATTTAATCAGTGTTAGCCTAATTAGTCCTGAAATGCTTAGTCTCAACTTAATGAGGCTTGACCTTGAAGTCTTAGCATAATTTACCTTCTATTAATAAGTGCTAGCTTAGGTTTGACTTAGCTAGTAATAGCCTAGCTATGCGTGATTTAATTAGTACTATTTAATTAAACACGGTCTAATTACAAGCTTGCTTACACTAGATTTGCTCATATCAGCTAAATTAGGCTTCGCATAATAAGATTTACCCTAATTAGACATGGTTTATTAGTATCATGGCTTAATTAATTATAGATCATTAGTATCCGCTTAATTAGGTGTGACTTACTTGTCATAGCTCAATTCAGGTTGAATTAGTTCAGCTTGGCTTGGTTTGGCTTAGTTGGATTAGTCCTGTCTGAACTAGGCTTGAATTAATTATTCCTAATTAGGCTCCTTTGAATTAGACTTAGCCTTACCTAACTAGTCCTAGGAATCTTAATTAGGCTCCATTGAATGAGACTTAGCCTTACCTAACTAGCCCTAGGGAGCTTTGTCTTTACTACAGCGTGGTAGTGTTATGCTGGCATTACATAGCTTAGCGGAGTTCTCGGCAGATTTCCCAGTTTCACCAACAGCTTAAACAGCTTCACTGTTAAAATTGAACTAGTGTATTCACGCATTAAATTAATCCATCCATCTTACCGCATGTCAACGCACATTACTCCACATTAACCTGTCGGCAAGGGTCCGAGTTGTGAAGGTCTTCCTTTCGAGTCGTAGTAGTCACGTTCGAGCCCGACAGCATGATTATCCCGTCTACAATCACTAATCAACAATTAACTAGGGGTTATACAGGACAAGGTGGAGCAGCGTTGGTAGTTGCGCTGTTTGTCCTGACGCCGCGTTATGCGCAATATCGACGACAAGCAGTTCACTGACAAAGTAAACGCTCACACCTGTGAGCTAAACGTATGTGAACGAAAACAAAGCTTCGGAGGAATGAAAAAAAAAAGAATGCGGTGATCGCGAGAGCACGCGACCGAGCCCAGGCGCGAAGCGAGCAGGCGGCTACAAGCGCGCTCGCTTGTAGCCGCCCCCGGTCGCGCCCCCGGTCGCGCGCTTTTCGTCAGCCACTCTGACACGTAGCTGAAGTCTGGTGACGTAAAGCGGTGGGCGGGGCACCTCCTTCGACACCGCCCTAAGGAGCTCTGTACCCTCCATTCCGGCAGAGTTGAAACAGGACTGGAAAGGGAAGTTTTCCAGTCGCAATATCTTCGCTCCTAACAAACCGTTTTCAAAAATTCTTCCGGCTGTGAATTTCTGAGAGGCATTCAATACACACCCAGCCGTTTTCAAAACCAAGCTCGAGCGGTGGTTCAGGACCCCTTTAAGGAGACCAGTTTAGCCGCATGATACAAACTTTTCTTTCGGGGTGGATAACACGAGCAAGTAGGCAGAATATCGCGGCTTGTTGGGATCCGAAGCTATTACGCGATTTGGTGCCTGTTTTACAATTAGTTCAGGGACTTTTGTTTGAAATATATTCTATTTATTATCTTAGTTATCGCTACTTTTCTTGCATCCGCCTGGAAATACTTTCGTTGAACAAAGAAACATTTACACAGGCATAAAGAATATGTTATTGCGCGCGTCCGGTGAGAATTGTCTCTAATGATATTCGAAGTGGTATTCAGCGACATACTTTCACTTTATTGATGAAACATGTGCCTCAAATCGAGCAAGGTGATGTAAAGAATGACGCGCTGATCATAATTTAGAGATAATTCCAGAAAAGCATCAGACTTTGGCTCAAAATTGCTACATCGGACAGGCGAAAAAAAAAACCATGTCACAAGGATCGCTACTTCTTTTCTGCTTCACTTTGTTTGACGAAACGTAGTGTCTTGCAGAGCAGTATAGCGGACTCAATGCGCTGGGACGCGAAGTTATGCAGTGTCGTTTGTGCAACACCGAAAGAAATTTATTGCCTATGGCTGAGTGGATGGCTGGGGACTAATTTGACTACCTGCGGTTTTTAGAAGCAGCATGTGCAGGTAAACGAATGTTTTTCAACCTCCAATCTAAAGCGGGCATAGGGGCGTCACATAATGTTAGACGCACCTGCAATTTTTATTTGACATACAGCAATGCATTTCTCATTTCTTTATTTATTTTAATTTATTATTATTATTTTTTACTACCTCACGTTTAGCAGTAGTTCGAATCTCGCTTCGTACATGCGAGCTGTGGCATACCAGCAGAATTATTCCTTATTTTCTAACATGCTTTTGAACATGTCATGCCGATGTTTTATTTCACACAGCACACAAATGACAATACATAGCGTTTTATTTAGAAGGATTGAATGCTGGCGAGTTGCTAATTCATGACAATAAAGACACGCACTGCGCTTGTGCGTGTCTTCCTCGTCTCGGTTTATTCCACGCAGTTCTTCATCGTCATGAGCTCATAATTTTGTGTGCGGTCGCAGCACGACTTGAAAAAAGACAATTACGGGCCTCGACTTCTTATGTCGACAGAAGGTCCAAGCACAGCAACCGTTGCGTAGGGGCGTTGATTGCATGCCTGAAATATGCATCACAAGGTGCTTAACAAATTACAGTGCACACGTTCTAAGCGCGCTGATACGCTTGGCACGTTTCGATTTGTCATTGGACCAGCAATTAGTAGGGTTTCGACATAGCTTTCCGTCGGCATACAAAAGTATCAATGAATGAACGATGGAAGCTCCACGCAAACAATGTAAACATGGCTGTCAATCTATGCGAACAAAAACAAGTTCTTTTCTTGTACCAAAGGGGAAGCATTGGAAATGATGCATCTCAGGCATAGAAGACGCTTCTGTAATGACAAATACGCGAGTGGTGGTAGTGGCACGGCAAAAACCGCAATTAAATGCAGCAGCGTTGCTGCAGTCTCAAAACATGACAGTCATAGGCGCGAAGTAGACGTCGCAGGCAGGTATGAGAACTTTACGTGTTCTACCAGAAGCTATAAAATAGAAAAGCAAAGGTCATACTGCAGCAGAAAGAAGAAACTATCCATTCCTCAGGCGTTAGCTTACCTCGATCGACCACACATCATTTCTTGAAGCTGGCTTGTCGCATCCCATTCAAAATGTCCACTTCTGTCGGCGTCGTATAGCGTACCGTGCGAAGGGTTTGTAAATAAAAAAAAATTTCACAGCATATCCACAGAGTGAATGATGATGAGTGGGCGAAGCTCCGGAGGTTCATCGTAGATCGTGCCGAGTTCCGGATTAATTTAGTTAACGCGCACGCTACGAATCCTTATGGTTCAACTACGCAAAAGTGAAATCTCCCACCGGCACTTCATTGCGAGTCAAGATCCAGTGCCTATATATATATATATGGGTGGCTGGTCAACGGTTCTCCAGCGCGAGCAGTCGGTATTTTTCAATGAAGAAACTCGCTAGAAGACGCTGCCTGCGCCAACGTTGTCTCTCGCGAGTGAGGGCGCGTTCTCCTTCTTTGCGAGCTGGTAGCGCGTTCCTCGAAGAAAGAGCGTTTGATTGATTGTGGTTTGGTTAGGAAAGGACGCTAATTTCTGCAGCCCATGTAGGGAGCACGGCTAAGCGTCCGTGGGGTTGGGGGAAAGGGAGTGAAAGAGATAGAGGAGAGAAAGGCCGTAGTGGAGGGCTCCGGAAATTTAGACCACCTGGGGTTCTTTAACGTGCACTGACAACGCACAGCACACGGGCCTCTGGCATTTTCGCCTCCATCGAAAATGCGACCGCCGCGGCCGGGATCGAACCCGCGTTTTTTGGGTGGCAGCCGAGTACCGTAACCACTACACCACCGCGGCGGACAAAGAGCGTTTCCATAGTCAACGCGCGCCTTTCGCTGTCTCTGTCTCTCTCTCTCTCTCACACACAAGACAGCAGATGGAAGAGTGAGAAAGCTCGCGCGCCGGGAGGCACGCGCCGAGGGCGCGCCTCCCACACGTAGCATCATTCATTTCTTTGAAGGTACCGCGCTACTAGGAACAACGGACGGACAGACCCAAACCTTAAGGAGCTTAGCTCCTAAAAAAAAAATAATCTTGACCCGCTTGTACTGCGATTGCTGCACCGTGTCATGCTGATAACGCAAGCAGCAGGCAGCGAACAGATGGACATCACGCGAGTTACGCGTTGGGGCGCGAGCGCGCGCACACACACACACACACACACACACACACACACACACACACACACAAACACGGAAGGAGAAAGAATCGTCCACAGAATCATGCGCCACGCTGATAGCGATAACACTTGAGCTGAAGAGTTCAAAAGGAGGAGCAGAATCGCAGTATACGCTGGCTTCTCTAAAAAGTTTCATACCACTGCAGCGGAGGCGCACGCGGAAGACAGAAGCGTAACTCTGGATACAGTAACTCTACGCGGGAAGGAGATAGACCAAAGCGTCAGCTCGTGGGGCAAGAATAACTTGGGTAGGCGCGCTGCGTTGACCTTGTAGACCTCCTCCGGCAGTTGCTACGGGTTATGCGCGCTCTGCGGACGCACCGAGTTCGTCTGTTGATTGAAAGGTCGAGTGTCAAGCGAGAAGGACGAATAAGCGACGCTAGGGGCGGCAGGCTGAGCGCATGTTGACGGACTCCGAAGTCGTCGCCAGTGCTGGGCACGAGCTCAACGATGCCAGCCAAAGGCACGAGTTTCGCACGCCCAGGAGACTCCCGAGAAACGTGCAAGGCGGTTTACGGCAATGCGGGTGTATTACGCATGACGTCGTAGCTTACTAATTTTCATAGTAGTTGGACATATGGACAATATTCGCCGGCACCCGTGGTTTGCCCGTCGCTTATGTATAAGTTGTGTCTGACCAGCTGATGGAAAGCTAAAATGATTTCCCTCAAAACCTGCCTAGGCCGTATTATGTTGAGAGCTATGTGCCAGATTATACGCGAGTGCTATCCCTTGAACTCACTGATTACTGTACTAGATCATCATCATCATCATCATCATCAGCAGCAGCAGCAGCAGCAGCAGCAGCAGCAGCAGCAGCAGCAGCATATTTTAAGTCTACTGCAGGACGAAAGCCTTTCCCAATGATTTCCAATTCGCCCTGTCCTGAGCGACTTGCGTGCACTTTACGCCTTCGAATTTCTTGATTTCATCGCCCCATGAAACTTTTTGCCTGCCTCTGTTGTGTTTTCTATCTCTTGGCATCCATTTTGTTGTTCTCACTGTCCAAAGGTCGCCTGTTCTTCGCATTACATGTCCTGCCCACATCCTCATTTTTCTCTTAATTGACATAAGGGTATCAATTACTCCTGTCTACTCCCTGACCTAATCTGATCGCTTTCTGCCTCTTAAAGTTACGCCTGGGATTTTCACTTCTGTAGCACGTTGTGTGGTGCTCGATTTCAGCTCGAGTTTTCTTATCCGCACCGCATGTTCGTATATACCGGGAGAATGAAGTGGTTGTACACTTTTTCGTTTTAAAGACAGCGGTAAGTTTCCGGTGACGATTTGGCTACGTCTGCCGTTAGCGTTCCTGCCTAATCTTATCCTTTCGAGAATTTCCTTTTCATGGGTAGGTTCTGCTGTTAGCAGTTGTTGAAGAGACAAACACCTTTGATGGAGACGTAAAGCCTTTAATTCGAGGGCAAAATCATGCTTGTCCTGCTAGCCTACAAGAAAGCCGTTCCAGTTCGTGTGCCGGGTGCCGCTCGTGAACAGAGCGACTTCGTCTTGCTCCTATGTTGCGACAATTGTCCCAGATATACGTAATCTTGTACACATTCTAGAATATTGTTGTCAATTATAAACTCTTGCCCTTTAGCGAAGCATTATATCTGTTTCCTGCCTATTCATTTTTAGTCCTACTTAACACTTTCTCCATTTAGGTCATGAACCGTCTGTCGCAGTTCATCGCCATCGGTGGTGAATAGCACGATACCGTCGGCTAACCATACATTCCTGACATATTCTCCATCAGTTTCAATTCCCTTGTACTCCCAATCTATCTGCCTGAACACTTGTTCTAAGCATGCAGTGAATAGCATTGGGGAGATTGGATCAACTTGCCTGACCCCTTCCTTGATCGGATTTTTTTTTTCGCTTTTCTTGTGGGGGAGAAGACTTGCTGTGCATTCTTTGTAGATGTTAATTATAGTTTGTATACATATATGTCTCAGGTCCCCCTTGCCGTCGTAAGGCCGCTATTTCTCTTTGTATTTCTATTGAGTCAAATCATTTTTCATAGTCAAGAAAAGCCATATAAAGGGGCTCGTTATACTCAGAAATTTTCTTAATTATTTGATTGATAGTACGTCTGTGATCCGCTGTAGAATACTCTTTCCTAAAACCAGCTTTGGTTAAAGTCGAGTTTTTCTCTTAACCTGGCGGAAGTTACTTTCGTGAACAGTTTGTGCAATACTGGATGTAGGCTGATTAGTCTGTAATTCTTTAAATGTTTTGTGTGTCCTTTCTTGTGTGTTACGATTATATTGGCACTTTTCCAGCTGGCTGGTACATCAGATGCTCTTAACCATTCTGTGAAGTGTGATGCAAGTTTCTCAAATGTTATGTTGTAACGAGCGTTTCGCACTCTCGCAACAATCATCGGTGGGCCGCCAGGCACGGTGGTCAACATTAATCACTTCGCAGTAAACGGGCGAGCAGTGCTGCTCTCCAATTAGTCATCGCTCACCGCGACGTCGCGGGTCAGCTTACCACGGTGGGTACCTCGACCTACCTCGTTCACGCTTAGCTTTCAAGGCGCCAAAACACACGAACCACAAGAAAGTCCACGAACCACAGGATGGAACACTCTTTTGTGGTTAGTGTCTTTTGGGGCCTTAAAAGCTAATATGAATAGACGCCGACTAGCCAAGCAAAAAGCTTGTTCACGGTAACCGAGGGAATTGTCACAATGGCAGCGAGGACAGGAAGCGAACCAACCCACGCTACCGACAGCGTGGAAACTCCACCCCTAGTTCTTGCCGCCACGCCGCTGTATGGCAGGCTTTAGCCGTTCGAGGGGAACGGGTCCACTTGGCTCGTCTACTAAGAGCAAGTCCACGTGTTGTTCAGTGCAAACTATACGCCCGAAGAGAAACAGCGGGACGTTTTCTTGGCCGCCTGCAGGATCCCCGTCTTCAGTCACCTGCTTGACCTTCTATAGCCGGCTGCGCAGCACGGCAAGCCGCCGGGTGAGCTGCTCACCACTTTGCCATCGCACTTCAGTCCGACACCATCCACACTAATGGAACGGTTCCGCTTCAACAACCGGAGCTGCCGGGAAGGGGAGACGCTTAGACAGTTCGTCGCTGCGCTGCGAGGGTTAAGACCGTTTCACATGACTCAGAAACAGCGAATTTGGCTCCGCGACTAGAGTGATCGCAATTTTTTAAAAAAGAAATCGAGATCGCGCTCGTCGCAACGGACCGCAACGAGCGACCAACATGTCGGAATTTAGTCGCTTTGATCGCCGCGATCGGAACGACTTCCCGTTGAAATTGCACCGAGTAGTTCCCGAGCTATGTGGCTGTTTATTTTGGCCATGACGGTGGAGTGTGTGTTTTATGATCGAAGTGATCGGCTCCGGGGAATTACAGAATCTGGTACGTAGTACTATTGATAGCGACACGTACAGAAAATTAATAAAAACTCGTGCTTCGGCATTCCTGACTCGTATGTTTTCTTGACTACGTGACAGCAGTGGGTTATCTTTAGTTTCGTTGTGCTCGAGCTTTCGCTTCGACGTGGTACAATACACAAGCGCATTTCCTTCCGTACACAGAGAAAGTTGCGGCATGGTTGGTGTACTCGAGTTGACTCGGACGCCATCGAGTGTGTGTGACTTCTCTTGCATACACAATCATTCTTTATTTCTTCTTTTTGAGATCACCTGTAGTTGCCGCACAGCCAAGGTGTTGGCGCTGCACGTACTTTTCTTTGCGTGCACTCACACGTACGCGCATTGTGGGTGCAAATGCTATGAGCCCACGATAATAACGATTGAGCACGATATGGTCGCGAGGCATACGATGGCGGGCTGCTTTGTTGCGCACCGATTCCGCGAATGCTCTTGCTTTTCGTCCCCATCGGAATGAGGCCGCCGTGGCCGAAAATCGATCTCGCGTTCTAGCAGCGCGATGTATAGGAGGTCGTGAGTGCGAGCTTATACCGATGTCGAAAATCGGGCACGTCTTTGTTGGACTCAATATGCGACCAGTAACTAAGCTCAAACCATTTTTGCTGTATTAATGTGTGCTTTTATAACGTACCATATCAGGAATGCTAGCAGCGTCGGTAATTTACTTTCGAAGCGTTGATGCGCAACAAGTATTATTAATTGCTGCTTTAGCTTTTCTTATCTCGTGGGTTACATTTTTCTTCTTCCGCATGTACTTATATGCATATATTTATAGGATTTGTATCTTTACTGCACCTGCTTTCATTTTATGTGGTGATGAATAATTAATTGTACAAGCTTTGTGGCATATGACAACTGTTCGAAGGAGATTACTTGTGCGTGTAAAAATACTGGAAAGGAAGAAACCACAGCACATTGCTCACAGTGTACTTGATTTCTTTTGTTTGTGATGTTCATGATAGCACATCACTTAAAAAGAAACACAACAGTTGAAAAGCGGGTAAATAGCCTGCAAGGTTATTATATAGAAGAAAATGTGAAAGATCACAGCCTGCAGGGAAGTTGCCTTGTTGCATCCTTTTCTGTGAGGATAGTTTCCTCTTGGGTATGGGACCAGTCTTGCACTTCAATAGCCATTCAGGTGTGGAGACGCATATTCAGGTGTGAAGCCATGCCACACTAAACAGAAACTGCTTGCTGATATATTTCAGAATGCTTTCATTGCACACAAATTTTGCTTCTACAAATACGTAAGTTTATAGAATAGTACTGTTCTCGTTCATAACTTCTGATGAAATTAAAGCACCGTGTAACTTTGTCATGGCATTATAAAACCAATTTCTGCAAATGAAGCGTATTCATTTGCACACTGTGTAGTTTTCTTTTTATGTCATACGTACTGCAAACAGATAAAGGACCAACCAGTAAAGAAACTGTGAGAACAGCACTTGTACATGAAACTTTCGATTAAAATTCATAAAGGAAAATGAAGTGTGCATTAACGGTTAAACGTGTACCAACTAAAGTACAACGCAACGCACTTAGGATGCATGGCAGAAATGGTGCGTCCCGGCAGTGCATGCTGTTCTGCAATCATGCTCGGGAAAAAATATATATATGTTAAACAAACGTGTTAAAAAATCTATGCATTACAATATGCATATCAGTCGAGGGACTCAGTGTTATACCTTTATTGACGACATCCCGAGGCCTAATTACCAGCTTACTAAAGTATAGGAAAGCATTGCAATATTTATAACATTTGAACGCTAATATTATGTGACAAAGAAAGGTCTTGCACTGTTTGTTCATTAAATAGTCGCAAACAGCAGTTGAGCAGTGGTGCCTCAACTGTTACGTTTGTCTTTCACAAGGCTGTTGGCCTAATTGATATAAAACAAGAAGGGAAACAACGGGAAAAGTGGTACTTCGAACTACTTTATTCAAGGCGCTAACCCAAGGATATATACACACAACAAGCATGCGCGGTGCCTTTCCAACCTCGTACCGTACATCGATCAAGCAATCTCGTCTGCGGTGCATGTAACACAAGTTATGTATCGCTGATAACTGACGATTTGTACAGGCAAGAAAGCGTACGATTATTTTTTGCGACATATATATATATATATATATATATATATATATATATATATATATATATATATATATATATATATATATAGCTTGGCGTAGTAGGTAGCTTTGGCTGCCGCATGAATGTAAGTAGGAACGTAGCCCTTTCTCAAGACTATATTTCTTTCTCTCCTGTTCGTTTATATAGGCATGGAAGGGCGGAAACTGTTTTACTAAGTGAAACAGTTTCCGCCCTTCCATGCCCATATAAACGAACAGGAGAAAAAGAAATATTGTATTGAGAAAGATCAGGCTCTGACCGAAACGTCGACGAATAAATGAAATATTATTAAACTTTTCAATCTGTCACTTGCCACAGTGGTGGCTGTGTGCCAGTTTGCAGTTGAGCATGACAGGAACTCCTACACATTATGAGATGCAGCGTACACTCTCCGATCAAGCAGTTTTCATGATTCCCCAGATTTAAATGTTTCATTTCATTTCATTTATTATAACCCTCAGGGTCAAGAGCATTACAGAGGGGAAGTGGAGAACACAAAGAAACAATAAAATTCAGCTGGTAACATGAATGTTAAATAGCACCTGAATATACGTTAGCTAAGGCTTTGCGACCTCATGCAAGACATGCTCATGTATTGTCACCAACGACAGAAAATAAACTTACACTACATTACGGTGAAAGCCTAATATTACTATGCTTCAACGCTGAGTTGTGCAGTACAAAAAACCAGAACGTGTTCGAGCATCGAACAGGTGGAGTACGTCTCTCTTCGCTGTAAAGCTGATTAAGTAGACCTTTCTGGTGCGGTCAGCTCTGTTGCTTTCGTATTACGACAAAGCTGACCTTGTCTTGCTGCAAAATCTCATGCCACATGATTGTAGGTGAAGGTGCACAAGGCTCTAGTTGCAAGCGAGGAAGACCGAGAAGGCACGACACCGCAGAAGAACCTTGCGCAGCTCAAGATACCACTCGTCACCACCGCTGCTGTGACAAAGCAGCTATGGGTGAAACTGCAGCAGCGGCCCAAGAAGCACATCAACGGAAGGCCCAACTAGGCATTTGCCTTTTACATTCCTTGGAAAGTTTTAAGCACTACCTATAACATTTACAGTGTAAACCGTTATGGGCTTGTTACAACGCTCGAAATTGGTGACAACCGTGTCTGGAGCAAGTGTCCGAAACCGCTATCACTCACAATGAGAAAAGCTCCAAACCTGCCTCCCCCCGTCTCGCCTCAAGGAAAACTAGCCATCTTTCAATCAAGTTTATCTCTCTCTCTCTCTCTCCATGCCTGTGCACATTTGAACCCAGCCCAACAGGAGTAGTAGCATCCACACCCGACTCAGGGCCTTATATGTTGTCAGCCGTCGGCTGTGGTTCCATCGACAAAGACGAGGAAAATTGGAGAAGGGGGGAGGAGGATACAGAAGAGGAAGGAGAGAATGCAGATGACAAATGAGAAGAAAAGGAAGTTGAAAAAGAAGTCAATGCAAGGGGAAGAACAAGATGGGGAAGGAGAAGCAGGAATTGAAGAAGACCGAAAGAGAATGAGAGCACACGCAGCAAAGCTTACGCTGTCACTGTGCTGTGCTCTTTGCAATGACCTGGGACTTTCCTTACAATGCTGCCACAACTTGCCCAGTGGCTCATTAAAGCAATTCCGTTGACATCGTGCAGTGGGGTTTTTCCTCTATATACGCGTGCCTATCAGGTTCATGATACCCACCACTGGTGATTACCTCTGTATGCAAGTTACTTCAGTCAGTAAAACCTTTGCCACGACAAAGAAAGGGGAAAGACATCAAGAGTGCAGGCGATTGCTTACCCACAAAGGTTGTCATGCGACATCAAAAACGAAGCTGCAACATTCAATGTGAATGTTGTTTTTGTGCCTCTAACAAGCTCTCAAAGGTGTGTTGTCTAGACAAGGTGGCCGAGGTGGCGCAAGATTAACAGGAACAAGTTCAGCACTTGCCAGTCGCACAGAGCAGCATGGTTGCAGCGGATGAGAAAAACTGGCATCCTACGAGCAATGTCACAACGTAGGTGGAGACATGGTATGTCATCGAGGCACAAAGGCAGTATTTGAGGAGAGGAACCTGCTAGGCCGCGGGAGCGCCAACCATGGCCCGTTAATGGAACGGTTTGCACAGGAGGAAATTGAGTTTTCTCCGCATCACGACAGATGAAACTTCCGGAAAGTGGCTGTCATTTACATGTCATCCTACGGGTGCAATGCATAAAAATTGCGATACCATCTCATATATTGCAAATTTTCTCAGTTTTCTGTCTGTAGCGTGAATAAGTAAAGTCTGTGGGCATTTTGACTGTAGTTTGTAATAAATAGTGACTTCATTATATGCCATACAGCACTTGCAATGATCTGCGTGTAGTGACTCCAGTGCAGATGACACCTGCCCCTGTAAGTCCCTCGATGGTATGTTCTGAACAGGCATGGGTAAATGGCCTTCGGAAGAAAAGGTGTGCCATCTCTTGCATATTATTTGTGATCTGCTGACTTTAGAACTCTCACGGGCTTCCACAACATGTACTGCGTGGGATGGTTCTCAGACTTTAAGTGCACTTTTCGTGCTGCAACAAAGGCTTGCGCTCTCTAGGATTTCCATCAGTGCCGTTTTAGGAAGGGACAGAAATGTGTTGTGCGAAACTACAACGGTGGTGCATCCGGCAAAGTGAAGATGATTACTTTCGACGTTCCCAGTGTCCCTATAAAATTGGAGGCGTGGGCTTGCACAATGCCAAGCAAAGGTAGAGAGCTCATGCCCCATGACTGCGTTTGCTAGAAGCATTTCTCAAACAGTGAAATGGAGATGGAATGAAGGATATGTTGGTGGTGAAGTGCTCCTTGATAGTCCCAAGTGGTCTGCTTTGTTACTAGATGCCGTGCCATCAATATTTCCGCACTGTCTCGGCTACCCGTCTCCTGTTCTAAAAAAAAAGAGAAATGAAAAGAGACAGCCTACTAAACCTGGTGTGAAGTGCGGAGAGTTTGCAAAGACGGAGACTTTGGTAGTTATGACACAAATATGCTCGCTGCTTGCCACAAGGAGGAAAATGAGATGGTGCATCGTCTCGCCTCCCTTTGCTATGAGTCCAGTGCCATGAACATTAAGAAAATAAAGGCGTATGTGTGGCGAAAAGACGGAACGACACTGTACCAATAGTTCTGGTAATGACCTAACCAACCGAGCTAGAGTTATTGAATAAGTATAAATTTTGTATTCCAGAACGTACTGTGCAGGTAATTAGGTAAATGCTGTGTAGACAACACCCTTTATCGTTCGTCTAAGAAATGATTTGTAGACACGAAGGTCGCACAAGAAATACATCAGTTACGATGAATCGACACCAGTTAGCCTTGGCAGGTTGAACCGGCAAGCTTCTGCAGAAATCGTGAAGCGTGCGTTTCTCTTTCTGCGCCAGCCGACTCGCACGACAGAGGGTTTGTCGGTGCCGTGCTTTACAGCGTGATTTCACCGAGCCACCCGAACAAGCGCTGCTTCCCCTTCTGAAGAATTCTTGCTCCGTGCCTCGAGGCCAATACAGCTGTTTCCTCTATAGCGGTGACCATCGCACAAATGCTTCTCAATTCCATCAAGCGCATTTCATTGAAGAAATGCCAAAGCAAGAAAATGTTTTAAACCTTGAGGGACTCCTGAGATGGAACAGGACGAAGAGCAGTTTCTGAACCATGACAGAATGAGTGTATGTCACGGAAACACAGTGAGCCCCTTCAATATTTCTGCTCGTCGTCACAGAATCCTTTTATGGCAGTAAAACCAAGCATGATATCTCCAAATAAGCAGTCTGCTTGGAAATAGTACTTCAGGTTTATCTTTGAGGCCTTTATTAGCTGTTTCTTCGTTTTGCAAATAATTCTGTTCTTGCGGAAAAGGGCCATAGCAGAAAAATGGTCTACTACAACTCTAGGTGCGTGACTACCTTACTAACCTGTTATAAGAATATACACCAAAAATACATTTTGTACACGGCGTGGAGCACGGCAACGTATTATTTTGCTTCTTTGTACGGACCCACAGTAATCTAATACCATTAGTAATGTAAACGACGTCCGTGTCTTCACAATGTAGTGGCGCAATATGCAGGCTTCAAGACAGGTGACTGCAGCTCCTTATAAATTTGTGATGCTAGTTGTTACACATCCACACCACAGATTCCACGACGGACGATCCTTGCTATCGATGTTCACAAAATAAACTATTCCATATCATGTAAGCCTAAACACACACACAGCATCTGCGGCTCCGTAAATGTGGGCTTCCGGATAGATGCCGGCGGCGTCCGGTTCGGAGGCACTGTAGTAGGCACTTGCGAGCAAGATTCGTTGAGAATTTGATACTGAACACGGGGATCCTGCTTCGCGAACATGACGACTTCGAAGAAGAATACGCGGACACTTCCTACGCGGCTACATCTATGGCGCAGTTTTTTTTAATGCGAAGCAACTTATGGTCGAGCCTGTTTCGTCCCTGCGCCGTCCACACCCCACTGCGCATGCGCAACAGCTGGCCCATGCTGGCAAGGAACGAGAACGCGCCCTCGCCCGCGAGAGACAATGCTCACGCAGGCAGCGCCTGCTAGCGAGTTTCTTGATTGAAAAAACCGACTGCTCGCGCTCCCCGGCCACCCCACACCCTATATAATATATATATGCATATATAATAGGCATCTATATATGATATACAGATAGACTAGTAGATAGATATATATATATATATACAGGCACTGATTCTTGACATATGCAATGTAGTGCCGGTGGGAGATTTCTCTTGTGCGTAGTTGAACCATAAGGATTCGCAGCGCGCGCTTTAAGTAAATGCAACCCGTAACTCGGCCCGATCTACGATGTGGGAGCGCAGGAACCTCATAAAGGCCATGGTCATAAATGACAACGCGTGTGTAAATATACACACACGTTGCCACTCACTTACATGCATGAGTGGGCAATGTCACGGGTTATTTACGGTAGCACCGAACGACCCCAGTGCTTCGCCCACTCGTCATGGTTCACTTCGTGGAGATGCGTGAATTTTTTTTTCTTTACGACGCGAAGCAGCTGCTGCGCTGCTGCTGCGCCGCTGCGCTTCTGCGACCGCTATTTTCACGTCTTGAGTGATATGCGGGAGCCGCTGTTGCGCAGACCAAAATAATTTACCCACTGACAGCCGTTTTTAAATGACAATACATGCATGCCCTTCACTCCTGTAAAACAAAAGAATAATATTATGACGCACGGTTATTTGAAACACATTTGAAGATATCCGGTAGCGCCTGTCACGGGGAAAACAGTCGCTGCAATCGCATTCAACTGGAACGAAACCGCCATTAAAAGCGACGGGAGCGAACTGAGCTATCGGAACGATTTTGGTCGCTGAAATCGCAGCATGTGAAGCAGCCTTTAGCGAGTACCTGCGCGTTCGTGGACCAGCCCGACTCGCTGCTCCAGGACCGTTTCTTTTGCGGCATAAAGACCCCCCCCATGCAGACACGGCTCCCCTAGCTTCCCGACGCTCCGCTGGACGACGTAGTCAAGGCAGCGCTGGCAATGGACACGGCAGCCAAGGACGCTTGGTAGATCGCACGTGTGACCGCATACCATCGGCGGAAGCGGCGGTCAGCGGCATGGCAGCGAAGTGCGGTATTGCAGTCGCTGCGTTGACTTTCACTCTCCCTCACAGGGCCAGTTCTTACAAGCACAGTGCTTCGTTTGAAGAAAACCTGAGCGCCTCACACGGGTACGCCGAGGAGGGAGGCGGACCAGCCGACAGCAGCGTGGCTCAACTCCAGTCTCCACATAAGCCCACAGACAGGGTAATCGTCGCGAGGGTACGCAGTGGAGGCGTGCGGCAACAGGCTCGGGTTCGTCCACGGCCAGACTCCACGTCTTCTCATAAGACCCTCCGATCTTCGACATCTGGCACACAGGCCTTGTTCCTTCGTCCGTGCCACCGTATATGCTGACTGTCTAAGTCTGTGGACACCCCATTTTCATGGAGATGGACACAGGGGCCAGCGTACGTGTTGGTCATGGCCGGAAAATTTATCACGCAGGCCTTTCCTGGAGGGTCCGTAGAGAATTCATACGTTGTGCTGCGCAACTATACCGGACAGCTCTCCCAGGTCTGGTCAGTGTTCGCTCTGATGACAAGGAGGCGACCCTTCCCCTTTACTTAAAGGGACCCTGAAACGGTTTTGACGATTTTGTGCAAACATGGTGATCCGGTAGAGCGAGTCATTAGGCTCATTAGAGGACAGATTTCAGCGCTCTGCGTAAAGTGTGTAATTTACAATAAGGTTTTGAGCACGCGCATCGCAAAAGATCGCAGCGGCTCGCCAAAAGGCGTTTTCAAACGCCCCGCCATCGAACGAAGGAGCACGCCATCGAACGTAGGAGCAGGGGAGGCCGCTGATTGGCCCCTAACCAGTCACGTGCACGTAATTTTCCCAACCTAACTGCGAACAACGTGCTCCTACAACGTGCTCCTTCGTTTCAGCCAAAGGTATCGTCGCGCCATCTGGCGGCGTACACACGAGTCGCCGGCGCTCTATTACAGAGGATAGCACTGCCGAGGCCGGCGACATCAGTAAGGATATCGGGGCGCTATGTCGCTGCGGAGGGCTCGGCACAGCGGCTGACGCGGGAGGCACAGTCGTCGCTAGCGTGCACTCCGCAGCTGATCGAGTTGAGGAGTAACAGCAGTGGTAAGGAGGAAGGCGGCAGAAAAGCCCATAGCTGCCTTAGCGCATGGTGCTTCGCTTTGTTTATGGTGTGAATGATTTCAAAATTGTGTTGCCTCAGCAGTGACGTAATGTCAAAAAAAAAAAACGTTTCAGGGACCCTTTAACAAAGGGCTTGTCACCGACACTGCTGGCCAAAATTGGATACACGGTCTAGGCCTGCCTGATCAGCAGGAAACCGTCCTGGATGTGGGGAAAAATGTCACAAGCCTCCCGACCGAGTTCAAGTTCCTGTTTCACCCGGGGGTGAGCACATTCATTGGCACGACAGCTGGTATACCTGTACATGAGAGGGTTTGCTATTTGTACTGAAGGGCAGGGTAAACCAGGCGCTGCAACGATTACGGCGAGAGGGCATCCTGATGCCCGTCAAGATGTCTGAGTGTGCTGCTCATATAGTTACAGTCCTGCAGTAAGACGGGAGTGTCAGGATCTGCGGGGCTGTCAAGGTTGCTGTCAATCCCGCGGCTGCTGTCGAGCAGTACCCACTGTCCTGGACTGAAGGTCTCTGATCAGCGTTCTCCAGGGAACAGTACTTCGCGATACTTGATCTCAGAAACGCTTACCAGGAGATCGTGCTCCATGATGCGTCGCGGAAGTATGTCATAATATCGACAACGTTGTGCCCCTTTCATACGCACGCCTACCGTTTCGCGTGGCCTCAGCCCTAGCTATTTTTCATAGGGAGATGGACAACCTTTTCTGAGGCACGAGGTACGTGACGATGTAGTACATACCTGGACGACATCTTGTTACCGGTACCAATGACGGGGACCACCTGCAGAACTTGCGCAACGTGCTTGCAAGATTGCAAGGTTCCATTCTCTAGCTCAAGGTGGAAGAGTGCGTTTTCCTGGCCCACAGTGTCGTGTACCTTGGACATGTCATTTCTGAGACTGGCTTTGCCCCGGCTCCACGCAAGGTTGAAGTTGTGGTCAAGGCACCGACGCCCCGCAGCAAAGAGCTTCAGAGCTACTTTGGCATCATCAATTTCTACGGGAGTTTTCCGCCAAACCTCTCCTCACATCTACAGCCGCTTCACGTTCTGCTCAGAAATGGTCAGCAGTGGGCTTGGGAAAAATAACAAGACGTTGCCTTCCAGCACAGAAAGGAGCTCATCACGAAGGTTCCAAGATCAAAGTGGGCCAGTGCTGGTGCACTGTGATGCAGTATCCCGAAGGGAGAGGAGTTGGCGCAGCAAGCCTACAGATACAAGGCCACAGAGGGGGGCTTGCAGCATTTCTGCCTCCTGAGGGGTTCCAGAGTGCTGATCCCACAAAGCCTTCGGCCCACGGTCCTGCAGTTGCTACATGCGGGCTATCCCGGCGTAGAGAAAACAAATATGATGGCCCGGTCCCACGTCTGGTGGCCTGGCCTGGACCACGTTCTCGCTCACATGGCGCAGAGCTGCCAAAATCTGCCAGGAGCACTAGAGGGCCTCGCGTCATGTGGATACCACCCCTTGGCTATTCGCGGAGAAGCCGTGGTCGCCCCTGCGCGTGGATTTTGGCAGTTCCTTCAAGGGCCACAATTTACTGGAGGTGGTGAGCGCCTTTTCAGAGTGGGTGGAGCTCCTACCAGTGTATGTCTGGTCCGTCTTTGATCAAGACAACTGTTATACGGTCTTCAACGGCTATGATGCCTGAAACCACTGACCACAAGATCTGTAGGTGAGCTTAGTGATCTGTAATCTAATGCACTCCGGAGCACGATACTATGCATCGAGGAGTCTTTCAAGCCGTCAAATATCCACCGACAGGAAGCTACTGCGTTGGACCACCCGTAGTGGATAAGGTGGCTATAGCCGAATCGGTATACACGCTAAGTGGTGCTCAGACTCATGATTCAGCGATTTAAGACGGTGAACAAGAAATAACGAGAGCTTGGCGATGTTGGTATTCCATTTTTTCATCTAGCGCACAAGGCACACCAGGAGGGGGTGTTTCCTGTTTTCAACCCGTCCTTGTATGTCTTGCGCGGACCAGAACAAGGGAAAGTACAAGAGAAATTGAGTACGGGAAACAATGTAAAAGTGTGCTAGCTAATCGCTTGGAATTATAAACGCTGTGCGTTTCCATCTTAATTGTGTCCCCCGAGGCGAAAAGAAAACGAAATAAAAAGGGGGGAATCCCGCACCACCATAAGGTATAACGGGCATAATGCCAATCAACAATAAAGAAGGAGGAGCAAAAATCCAATAAGAGGTTTAGTGGAAAAGCCAGTTATTTAAAAGAAAGAATAGGATTCGGAAGCTTGTCATAAATGAAGGGAAAGGTTGGATTTAACGAAATAAGAAATGCCAATTATGAGCCAATCGGGTGGGATAGCGCGAATACTTCCAGGTGGGCCATGAGGCAAGGTAAAGGTTTAAGAAAAAATCTGATAACGGGCTACTAAGTGGATGCTTGGATGACCGCTGCACTAGCCATTTATTTGTGCCAAATTTGTGCCACTAAATTTTTGATTGGTCTCATTCTTGATTAGTCCTCCTTTTTGGCCCTAACAGGAGTCGAGATATGAACCGTGGGTCTGGGCTCGAGTGCTTGAGTGCCATTTGCAGTAACGTGGAAACCGGACCTGCAAATTGAAAGAGGAATTATAGTGTGCAAGTGACAAGTGGTTAAAGTGGTATTAGGCAAAGAAGTTATAGCATGGAGATGAGGTGTACAATGACATTTGGAAGCCGGAACCTCTGGCCTGGGCATGTGCACAGGAGTGAACGTCGCTTTTGTTAGCATTAACTACACCTGCCCGATGTCAGACAGGCTAATCAGCATCCGGTGTATAGCGTGGAGGTGGGGAGATGAAAGTCAATGAAGTCATGAGTGTTATGAGTTGAAGAAGGCTTGCTCTGAGTGACTTGCGTTTAAGAAGTCTTGGGAAGTCTTTATGAGTGATAGATGTGTTTTTGTTTGCATATAGAGCTTGTCTAACAGAAAGGGCATTAGGGCAGTCATTAAAGTAATGTAATTCGCTTGCGTAGAGGGCTCCGCATAAACAACGGTCTGATAGTATTGGAAATGACCATGTCCTGTCATGAGGTAAACGAGCTTTTTGTTTGGCGGAAACCAATTAAAAATGCTGTGCACACTTGGGATCCAGTGATGAATGGTTTGTGGGCCTTCAGCTTGCCATTAAGAGTGCCAATGGGCTAACAATTTTGTAAAATTGGGTTTTGATTGAATGAACGGAAATTTAGGTGGTGCGAGGTGGACTATTGAATGAGGGATGTGTTGAGAGATTATCAACCAATTCATTGCCGATTATGCCTCTGTGTCCGGGTGCACGATACAGGAAGATCTGTTTACCGGATGTAATTAAGTTATGCATAATATGTTTAACTTGTAGGATTCCGGTGTCTGTCTCGGTTAAACTGTTCGTGGCGGCAAATAAGGATAGACAATCGGTATAGATGTGTATACGGGTGTGTGACGGTAATGAGTGTATATAGTGTAAGCTTTCTTCGAATGGAATTAGTTCTGTGGTATAGGCACTGGATGCTTGAAGAACATAAGTGTTTTGTGATGTAGTATGGTGGACGAGTGAGAAAAGGCGACATATGCTGCAGCAGCTGAATGATGTGTGAATGAGCCATTTGTATATACGTGCATTGCACGCGTTTGAAAAACCTGATTATGAGAGGTGAAATCAAATTTGCGAAATGGCAATCGGTATGGTTTAGTGGGGTGATATCTCCAACGGGCGATGGAAGGCTGAATATGATGCGGGTGGTATGTGTTGACGCCATAATATTGACACGTGCGGTTGTTTTGCTTTGTTTAAGGGGAACGGTTGTGAATAATGAGAAAAGTGCATCGAAACGGTCGAGTTCGGGGTATAGGGGTGGAGTATTGGCAATGATTTGCAGGGCGGATGTTCGAATGGTATAAAGTGCACCTGTGATAGATATTAATATGTTGCGTTTTATAGACATGACTCTCTTTTTAAGAAATGATGTGTGAGATATGGACACCATACAGGTGATGTGTAGGTTATAGTGGTCAAAACGAGTTGACGGTAGATACGTAATATGGATGCATCTCTGAGGAAATGGTGTATTTTAATGAAAGTGAGGAAGCGAGCTGTGGTTTCTTCCAGTTTTGGTTTGAGATATTCAACATGGCTGTGGAAATTTAGGGTGGCGTCGGATATTACTGCTAGAATTTTGATTGAGAGCTGGTGTTTTGAAAATTGATCATTTAATTTGCCAATGTGTCCGTTATTGAAAAAAACAAAAAAGTGAGATTTAGTAGGGTTGATTTTTAATTTCTAATCTTGGTCCCAGGTAGAAATTTGGTGAAGAGTATTTTCGGCGTTACGTTGAAGCTCGAGGCGCGATGGTCCGGGTATTAAACGTAGGGTGTCTGCGTATGCTTGTAGGTGAGCATGAAAGGGAAATTTAAGTTCGAGGAGAGAGTATACGAGGATGTTCCAAAGGAGCGGACTAATGGCGGAACCCTGGGCACTGCCAATGGTGGGAAATGCGCATTGAGTGCCATGGTGTCAAGAGTATGTGATAGTTCGATGTGAAACACTCTAAAAACAAAGAGAGTGCTGGGCACTCACTTTGGGGGAGTACTTTCGTGTCCCAAATTTAACTCTTTTTTTCATAGTAGCTAGATCAACCCCATTGCAGGGTATCGGTATACTCTCGCCAAAACATAGTAGGACGCCTCCGAAGGGGATTCGAACACTCTTTTGAAGAGAGCTCTACCACCCCACCAAGCGGGGTGCTAGTGCTCCCAGAGGGAGTAGCAGAGACAAAAAAAAAGCAACCACTGCGTTTTTCGACCATGCTACAATTAGCAGGCATTTAATTACATCACACTGAACATAGAACATACAGGCTGACATGACACGAACGCACATACACGCCAATAACACAACCACAGGAAAGCACAAAGCCCACAACACACTCGCGATATACCGTATTACACTGAAGTCCCGTATATATAA
Organism: Hyalomma asiaticum; assembly: GCA_013339685.2. Lineage (NCBI taxonomy): Eukaryota > Metazoa > Arthropoda > Arachnida > Ixodida > Ixodidae > Hyalomma > Hyalomma asiaticum. The sequence continues at coordinate 345,157,066 of CM023481.1, read as the reverse complement.
TCAGTATACTTGACCTGCTATGTAGCGCCAGTGGTAAAGTACTGTTCTGCGTAATTAATCAAAGAGTATGCACAGAACAGGTGTATATTTAGTGTTGGCTCATAGGTAGCCGCTCGCCACACAGATCTGTTAATCTAAACGCGCGGAACATATAAAATGTCTTTTAGATTAACGCATTCCTATCATGAGCTGGCATTCCGTCTTACGGGCAAACGCGAGTTCGCAGTGCTGGTTCGCGAAGATGTAAGATGCACCTGAGGAAGCGAGTACGAAGCATAATAGCGGCTGAATTTCATCAACGCCAGCGAAGAAAAGCGGCATCCGGGTGCTCCGCTACCACCCGCTTCATTCCGACGGCGTCCCCTTTCGAGTCCGTCGAGCACGTCTGTACGGCGAACAACCGCTGGCGATCACAAAATATGCACTCCTCGTTGTTCGTTATTCTGCACACAGATGAAATACAGTCCCTTAAGAAGTGTTTAGGGTACTATGCTGTACTTACCAGACTTGCGAACGGGACGGATCGCAGTCACGGTATTTTCACCGTCGACGCGCTCATGGCCGTCATACGGCTCGATGCCGAAGTCGTAGCGAAGTCTTTTTCTTTAGATGTGTGAGTTATATCCAGTGAGGCTTCGGAGACCAGCCGTCGACGATCACAACAGCTTACTGTGTCGCTGAAGGTGTATTCCTCTTCGTTTCGCACACGTAAGCGAAGAATCCGAGGCATGTAGGCTGGCGGGTTTCACTAGCACGGGCACGGCCGTTCGATCGGGGGAAAACACAGGAGAGGCAGCTCGCTATGACTCCCGTCGGTTGAGGCTCGTAGTCGAGGAAGGCACCGTTCATTAAACGTACACTGCACGCGTTTGTACGCGAAAGCTTGAACATGGAAGTCGTAGGAAGGTCGCTGCTATAGTTCTATCGGAAAACACTTCACGAAGCGCCTGTTGTCTTCGTCAATCGTCCGCTCCCACCCCAGCCGCCATGTTTGCGGCTGCGAATGCGAGCATCACATGTGTGTGGCAGGAGTGAAATTGCATTTTACTCTCTCATGCCGCAAGAGGTATGGACATTTCACTCCATCCGACGTTTTGCTAGAGTAGAACGATGCCCTAAAGAGTAGCTCGGTCGTTTCGCTCCTGCGGAACCGGCTCCAGTTTTTAGAGTGAAGAAATGTTTACAAAAGATAATAAGTTACTGGGACACTGATAAATACGGAGGAAATGTAGAACTGCTGGGTGCCAGACACTATCGAATGCCCCGGTGAAATCGAAAGAAATTAAAAGTGGCGGTGTTTTGGAGGCCTTATAGGTGAGAAGGATATGCTTTAGTGTGTATAGAGCGAATGGTGCAATTTATTGGTGGTAAAGCCAAACTGGTTTGCGTGGATGAGAGAGTTTTGAGAAAGGAAATAATAGAGGTGGTTGTTAGTAGACTTTCCAAGATTTTGTCGAATAGAGAATTCATTACTATGGGGCGGTACGAGGTTGGGTGTTCGGATGGTCTGTTGTTAGGTTTTAGAATGAGTGTGATATTCCCGGTTCGCCAAATTAGAGGGAAATAACAAAATTTGAATGCATTGTTGCATATAAATAGGAAAAATTGCGGATGATAGTCGAATAAAAGTTTAAGAAATCTGCCGCTTAAATTATCACCCCAAGAGCTGATATAATATTAATTAATTTGATAATCTGCGCAATCTCGTTGTATGTGAAAGGTGTGTCTGTGGTTTGCCAAGGATATGCGGTGTTAGTGACAGTCCGTATTAAAGAATGGAATGGGTTGTCCGATGATGTGTTGTGAGTTGTAATGAGAGTGTCTAGGAGGAGCTTGGCCGAATCTAGCGTGTAGGTTCTTTTCGTGTTTCGTTAAAAAAGCTGCCATTAAAAAAGGACAAAACCGAGGAAGTTCGTACACGTGACATTAGTAATAGGAATGAATTGCAACAGCTGACACGATATGTGAATCTGTAAACAGCAATAATATGACTGAGTTATTTCTTTATTTTGTTTTGGAAAGGCAGTATTCTGTAGCTGGTAAGCTCGGTAGCTACGCATTGCTAAGTAAAGATAGCATTTGCTACCCTCTACCTCTGTAATTCTTCACATTTGTCACAGATGGGAATCAGAGATATTGAATATGTGACAATGAAAGCTTCTCTAGAACGAATTTTCCCATAATTAAAATTGTGTGCTTCACATAAACAAGATTAATTGAATTGTACAGACAGAAAGCTGAGCCAGTCGGTATGAATTCATAATGAAATAAGGCAAGTATGGCAAACTGGACACACAAGAAGTAAGTAGACAACACAAACACTGACGAAAAAAAATAGCGGCCCAACACTTATCAGCACATGCCACCCATTGCATTTTCCAGAACGTTGAAAAACTGCAGTCTACATGTTGCCCTACTTGGAGTGAATCAAATGCTTGCAAATAGTTTCTGGATGATGTCAGTGTTGTCATCTAGAATTTGACACGTTTCAAAACAGCATTGACACACCCAGATAAACCCAGATAATCATTTTTTTTTTGTCAGAGCAGTTGACGGCCTGCTCACACATATTTCGCCCATCTTTCAATCTCTTCTGCCTTGATTATCTCCCTTGTTGGGTGGTTTCTGTTCTGGTGCACTATTCCGCACATGTTAAACAGCAGAACACAACTGGATTCTTTACAATGCATTGCTAAAAAACCACCAGCCACGTTCTTGATATTATATAACTCTGCTCACTTAAGCACTCATTACGGCAACGGCTTGTTTGACCAACATAGCAGTGACCACATGAAAACGGTAGGCAATACACCACACATTCAGCGCACCTCACAAACCTCTTATTTTTGTGTGGTTCTTTCCGCAGCCATGATTGTTGTGTGCATTTGGAGCCGTGACCTTACACAGCCTTTTCAGCTTGTTTGCTGTTGAAAAGACTACACACATGTTTGCTCACTGAGCAATTTTTTTTTCAAATTGTGCGAGACTTTGTGTATGTAAGGTAACACACTTTTGCAGCTCCCTCACTCAAGCTGTTTGCCTTGTGTTTGACCAACTTTTTCCAAATCTCCAGATGTGCTCAGCTACAGAGTCTAGTAGCCTGAGGATAGCCAACATCAGTCAGTCTCGTTCTTTGTTGATCAAAGATTAGAGGAACCAAATGATGTCGCGACTCCTTTAAGGCATTCTTGAAGCACAGGTTAGCTATTACCCTATTTACCTGTTTTGAATGAGCCAAGTGCTGACGGAGCAGTGCCTTATTAGCACGTGGCTCATAACACCAGTAGGTGCCATTTTTCACTATCGATAAGCGTAGATCCAGTTAGCACCTTGTTGCCGTAGATTCAAGATAGTTTGAAACCTCTTGACGTCACACATGAGCTACCTGAGGATGGATCCTTGCATTTTTGGAATCTACACTTACTATAGCGAAAAAAGAATACCTGCTGGCGTTACGAGTCACGTGCTATAGGGCACGTCTCTCTTACAACTCGTTTCATTCAAAACTGGTAAAGAGGGCAATGCTAACCTGTGTTTCAAGAATGTCTTAAAGGAAGTCGTGTACACCACTCGGTTCCTGTAATCTTTGATCAACAAAGAACGAGATTGACTGATGCTGGCTGTCCCCAAACTTTACTAGTCTCTGTAGCCAAGCATATCTCGAGCGATTTGAAAAAGGGTTGGTCAAAATACAGCCAAACCGTTTGAGTGAGGGAGTTGCATAAGTGTGATCTTACATACACAAGGTTTCCCACAATACGAAAAAAATTGCTCAGTGAGCAAGCGTGCGTGTAGCATTTTCAACACCAAACACGCTGAAAGGGCTGTGCAAGGTCACGGCTCCAAATGCACACAGCAATCGTGGCTGCAGAAAGAACCACACAAAGAATAAGAGGTTTGTGAGATGTGCTGAATGTGTGGTGTACTGCCTACCATTGTCATGTGGTCACAACTATGTTGGCCAAACCGGCCGCTTGCCTTAAACGAGCACAGTTATATAATGTCAAGAACGTGGCTGATGGTTTTTTTATCAATGCATTGTAAGGAATGCGGTTGTGTTCCGTTGTTTACACGTGCGGAATAGGGCATCGGAACAGAAACCAGCTAACAATGGGGATAATCAAGGCAGAAGTGATTGAAAAGATGGGTGAAATGTGTGAGCAGGCCATCAATTACTTCGACAAAAAGGAATTGATTGTCTGGGTGTGGCAACGCTGTTTTGAATTGCGTCAGGTTTGGTCGTTTCACACTTATGCGCATTGGATGTGGTAGATTAGGTGTTTATAAGTAGCGTGGGTACAGTAACAATAAAGTTTGTTGGAAGTAGCATCTGCATGTGTGTGTTTTTTGTGCCTCTCTCGTCCATGTGTTCTGTGCACTTTTACTTTTCTGCAAAATGGTATACCAACACACCCAAACTGCCACTTTGTTGTTCATCCAGAAACTGGTTGCAAACGTTTGGATCGCTCCAGGCAGGGCAAGATGTTGACTGCGTTTTTTCAAAGTGCTGGAAAATGTAATGGGGGCATTAGGCATTCTAGGATAGTTTGAAACAGCCACTTTCATGTGCACAGACCAAGAAGGGAAGCCAGGCTAGCAGTTGAGAAGACGATGTGAACAAGGCCCATTATGCTATTGTCACTGCTGAAGCTCAAGCATCCTCCATGTTTCTTACTTTTCATGAGCCCTCTGTCATTTGTATTGTTCTGCCATAAGTTGTTCTCAGAGCATAAGTTAAATATCGTGTTCCTTTCTTTGCACACTGCTTTGCCATGGGTGTGGTATATCTCCTGGCATTTTTTGTCAAAAAGAAGCCACTCTTTTTAGAAGGGCCAGTAAGAAATTGCTAATTGCTTAATATTTTGCTCTCATGTGCTAAGGTATTGTGATTATTATTACAGGGCATCTACCCATCACTCAGCACGAAGGACGTTGATGGCTCAACAGTTCTGTGTGCTGTGGTCGAAGGACTTGAGCTGGGGGTCCTGGACTCACTAGCTGGTTTCGTATTGGTTATGGAACTATATTGGGTGTTCAACATAAAATATGATCCCCAAAATAAAAATACCTTTGGACTAGTTGAACATCTTTGTAAACTCCCAGCATCTAAAATCTTTGTTCATCTTGTGGGCAATTGCCGCCAACAGAAAGGGTGTCACTGTGCATGAAGAGCAGTGAATAAAATTTCTGCATTCTCTGAATTGTGTCTTCTGTGCGTGTATTGAATTGCATAAAATCACTTCGTAAATTTTCACAAAAGCATCACATTTTGTTTTTGTCCTCTGTCGAAATTTATGATGAATATTTTTCTGATGATGTTTACGAGCCTGAGGAGACAAGAATTGCATATTTGATAGGGAGCTTGAGAAATTCATAGATCCGACATGTGTCTTAGCATTTGGATTTGTTTTCTGAAAGCTGATTGACAGTTATTTCGGTGACCCAGAAACGTAGTGTTTTGAAGTGCCTTGTGTCTATTACTAGACAGTCAGTACTTTCAAGTCGCCTTCAAAGTAATGCTTGTGGCTACCTGATTAATGTTTTGGTTAGCGACGTTTACTAGCTAGGAAGTACTTTGAATTGCCGAAGACTGCAGTGCTTTTAACTAGTTAGGTAGTGTGTTAAACAACCTAAGGAAGTAGTGCCTTTAGCTGGCTTGGCAGTACGTTTAACTACCAAATAGGTAGTGCTTTTAACTACAGAAATAGCAATTTTCACTACCCAAGGAGGTAGTACCTTTAACTAGCTATGTCGTACTTTATACGACCCAAGGAAGTAGTACCTTTAACTACCGAGGTAGTAGTGTCAACTACCCATCGAGGTAGTGCTTTTCACTAAGGGCACTTTTACTACCTGTACTTACTAGCTGGTTAGTGGATTCTGTGACAAGTAACAGGTTAGTAGTTACTTAGTGAATATGCCAACCTCTTTTTCTAAGAGTGAACAATTGCTTAAAATGCTGTCTGGAGTCATTACCAATCTTTAATTCGGCCAGTTTGGCATCGAAAGTGTTCTACACAAGCTGTGCACGTATGACATCGTCTGAAGACACGTAGAACTACCCAATGCTATCTTCATTAGTAGATTATTCTATATACGGATTGCTGTGAAGTTAAAGATTGGCCACACATATCGGATACCCTGCTGCATTGCTTGCAGTTTGTCGGAGGGGCATGCAGAGCTAGCTTTCCCTGCCAAGCAAACAACAACAAAAGAATGGAAAGGACAACTTTCCACTCTCACTTTTTTGGTTACCTAGACGCTTCGTTGGAGAATTTGTGCATAGAATGCCCGCAATATGATCATCAGCGAATTCTTTTCCGCGATAAGTAACTGGGACAAACGTAACACTTGGTCTGTGGTTGGCCCAAATAATTCGTTCTAATTGAGTAGATGTGTTGTGTAGGTTTGACGCACTGCGTGTTATGTGTTTTATTTCAGGGCAACTTGATAATTTGATATTTTACTGTCATAATACAGCTTTTGGTGATCAACAATGAGTGCAAACTTCATTAACTGTGGTAGACATTGGTCACTTATTCTGGTTTGTTTCAGTTTTGGCTTCTTTTCCTGCCTAAATTTATCTTGTAGAGTTAAAAAGTTTGCTCGTTTGCACGCGTTCATGACATGTGTGGGGAGTCGGTTTTTCAAGGCTTCTCTTTTGTCTATTTGTATAGGCGGCTCTGACGTAGCCTACGTATGTCATGTGCGTATTTTGATTAGACAACCTCAACATAGAACTTTCCCAGTCTGTATCTTTTTTTTTTCTTTTAATCATCGGCCTTGCCGTTTCGTCATTGTTGGCGCTGGTCGCCAAACGCTAAACTGAACGTTCTGTGCACGTCTTGGGCAGTTATCGCAACCCTGTGCTATCCCCAAGTGTTGTTTCGCTGTCACATTCTTTCTCACGTTATTGCAGGAATAAAGCTTTGCTTAAGTGTGGCTTGCTTTTCTGAGCGAAAACTGTGCACTTAAGTTTAGGTATCTCTACATATTGATTCACTTGTTTGTTTATACTGTACTGCATTTTGAATAACCAACATTGTTCGCAGCTCTTCTTCTCTTCGTGACTTATAAGGCGCCAATATTAATGTGGATATCAGAATACTTGTGCCGTTATAAGTGCCGACGCGTAGTTAAATGAAAGGCTTAGAGAACTCCAAGCCGCATTTATTGTAACGAAGTCCCACGATTCGCAGTCGTGCCGACTCTTTGTTCTCCGATGAGATGGCGCGAGGCGCAGTCGTGTTTATCCCCTTGTGGAATCCCCAACCAAGGAGGCCTTTTCAAGACGCTCATCGCTGGTTCATTACATGATTATTTTGCAGAGATGAAGGGAGGGTGTAGTCCAGGCGGCATTATCGCGCTTTATTTTTATTTCATTACTTTTTTTTTCCCTTGTACACCACAGACGTTTTTTCAGAGGCTGAGTGTTCAAACGATAGTGTCTGCGAGGAACATTGACCGGGTACCTGTGCGATGTAACGTGAAAGCGTGAGCAATAAGTGGTCAAGTGCGTTCTGTAGTGGTCGACGTTTCTGTAGTGGTCAAACTACTGGAAACGATTTTGTACTCGGTCCTTCACAATTAAGAAGGGGAAGTACGGTTAAGTCAACTCAACACCGAGATTTCGTGACCTTTGACCTATATACAAGCTAACAAACTTCTCATCCGAGCTACGAGTCAACGGCAATTAAAAAAAAAAAAGGAGTCTGATTACAGGTGTGACAGGAAGGGAGTGTAAAAGAGAGGAGTGGATTAGAAGCGGTTTCATATAGTAGAAACGCACTAATTAAACGCAACACAAAGAGCTATCCTGTCCTTGTTGGCGGTATTCATGCTAATGCACTCACCATAGTCAATTTACCTAATTATCAAAATGAAGATGCGTAGGTCCTCTAAATATTATAAGCGCCACTATACTGCCACTTCCATTAAGCGCGAGTATTTCATGCTGTGACTATCGCCATGGCGAGCGCCGAAATTGATACGGCATAAATGCAACCCGCTGTCATCAAAGGATGCTGCGAGAACACGTTACATAAATTGAGTTACAGCCACTGTCGAATGACCTGCATCATGATTTACGAAAGGTACGCTCAACTGTGACAGCATTTGTAACTTACTGCTTCGTTTTCAAAACGAGCCGGCTGGTTACGAGTCGACCTGCAGTAAGTTTTGTGCCTGGCTTGTCAATGGCCGATGACATACTGTGTCCGTGCGTTTACCACGCACTCCGTGAGTGCTCCACGCAGAGACAAAGTTCATCCAGAGCCCTGCTTCCCTTGTAACCGGCTGTGGAGTACGGCGAAAATGCGCACCGCAATGGAATTTATCTTGTCATAGCAGAAATGTTTGCTCGCAACCATGAAAATTGATCTCATTGACGTGGTAGCTGCCTATTGGAGTGAACAGTCTGAGTAGTGAATGGAGGTCTCTTCGTGCGTTTCACAGTTAATATAGCGTGGCTGTGACTGGCGGCAAAATATGACAATAACCGCCTTTATGGTAAGGAATGCTGGAAGACTCGAACGCGTAGTCGTTAAGAAGGAACCGGCTGTTGGGTCGTACTTTCATAGCAAAACGTTCAAGTCTAAATTAAACTTGCAGATAGTAAAATTCTTATTTCCTTGAAAATCGTAACGCTGACTAAAAAGATTGCTGCAGGCAATAAAGGCACTGTACGGATACACATCTTAATTAAATATACCTGACCTTCCGGAGCCGCATCGGAATGATCACCACAGCCGTAAGCGCTGCTGGCTGGACGTTTTGCTGCGCTCCGCCGAAAGCCGTAGTAGTTTGTCAGTGTAAACTTGTCTATACACAGTAACGAACAGCGCAAGTGAGACGCACAAAAGAGGCAGACAAGGACAGGCGCCATCCTTGTCTGCCTCTTCCTTTTTTGTGTGTCTTACTTGCGCTGTTCTTTACTGTGAATATGCAAGACCAACCAGCCCAATGGATAGAAGTTTGTTTTACTGAAGTAAACTTGTCTTGTTAGTGTAAAAAAAAATAAAAAGAAAAGCGGGCCGCCGTTTATTGGACGGCAGTATAGCCGTGTGCCTGACCTGCCTGCGCCGAATCACTTCGCTGTTCATGCGTCGCGCGCCCCTCGCTGTTTGCTTTCCCGTGAAAAAGCTTTACTTGTTTCGCAAGCACACGGGCCGTACTACGTGCGAACGCCTGGACTGCGCGCAAAGTGGCCGGAACTTTTTGAACATGCACCGCAGCGGCGCTCGGTCGTGTGGGCCGAGCCTCGGGTGTGGAGGCGAAGGAGGAGGGGCGCGCAGGCGCGGATTGGTGCCCGAGGTCCGCGCTCGCCTCCGCGTCGGTGGCCGACCACAGAGGGGCCTCTCGCAGCCCAGCCGATGGTCGACAGCTCCGCGCTTCCTGCGTCGCTGTTCCTTCGCCGTCGCTGCCTCAGCTGCCGCCGGCAACAGGTGAGCCATGCGCACGTGGCACGTTGATTACGCGCTGCATTATTGTGCCTGTTCAATGAAGAGCTTATTTTGTCGTGTCCCTTTTTTTTCCCCTTTTCGCAATCGGCGCACGAGTGTGGGAGAGTTCAGTTGCTGGACGCTGAACTTTCATTTATATCGAGCAGGAACGTTGATGACTCGCTCCTGGTCGAGCCTCAGCTCGTGATTCTTGGGATCGCTTTGAGAGCCACGTTGAAGGCTAATGTGGAGGCCAGTTATCCTTACGAGTTTCGCCCTTAAATTCTGTAGATCTTTCTTTTTTTTTTTTCAACTTGATTCTCTTCCGAGAAATTTCGGTTGTGTTTACGGATCCTTGCGCAGAGTTTCCTCAACATTGGCATTTGGAAGTAGGCAGCGAAACGAAGAAGCGTTGCGTCAGTGTTCGTCCACATCGTTTTCCGTTTTTTTTGTGTTTTTTTTTTTCAGAAACACAACTTGCAATAATGAATGCCTTTTCATATTTGTTGCGAATGTTTACAACGATGTAAGGTTCTTTTAACTATATTGTAGTCCATTCCATTACCAGTTCATGTGAACTATATAGCGCGTGCCGTTAAAACGTCCCAGGGTGATTTTACTTTTTTTTTTCGGAACTTCACGAGCCAACATCAGTTCCTTAACAAGCTTGCATTGTTACTCGTTCTCGTTAATCAGGCATTGGCATTTCAACTACTTATCGCGATGTTTTAACAGATAAGTACAGTTTTTTTATTCATCACGAGATTCAATGCCTTATGAGAATTCCCTAATAATTATGTTCAACTATTCCCCGCTTTTATTAAAATATGCCAAAAATTCAGCGAGACAAGCGTACAGTCAGACTACGTTGTTTATGTAGGGTTTGTGTAAGATAAAAAAAATGTAATGGAGATCGTCCATATACTACTCCAACATCCGCTGCAGACTGATTTAATAAAAAATACCAGTACTTATTTTCGTGATATGCGATCATAATGTCTAATATTTCATAACCGCCCCGCCCCCCCCCCCCCCCAAAAAAAAAGAAAACAATATCCCAATGGCAAGGAAGACCACCGGATGCAATCGAAACCTGACTCCACAGAACTGCAGACGCAGCGTGCGCGGTGGTGGAAATAGAACGCATGTGCGGTGTCACATGTACCTGATGTCGGCGCGCATTACATAAAGTGACACTGGAAATTTAAGTTGTGTTAAAGCAAGCCTGGGAGGCAAGCGAGTTTAGACGCACGTGTAGGTGTAAACAGATAGATCCCATTACAGAGATCCCTTTACTAGCGCAAGGTAAACCTTCACACGCGTCGAGAATAGAATGTTCTCGTAATCGGCTTGTTTACTCGAAGTCGATCCGATGCACGAGATTTGCTCTAAATATTTGGCCCTCTTGTCATTTGCGCTCAGCAGCGCACGATCTTATAAAGATTCTTTAGTTGTTTTTAGGCGCACGCGATTCTTTGCAATGCTTCAGTGAATAAAACTTTGCTGGAAGTTAGCGCTTGTCGACCTCTGTCCTGAATGCTCCGCTTTCTGCCGTCGCACATCATCTTTTATTTCGGCGACTCCACTTAAGCCAATATTGATACCCACGTGACGCCGTCGGCTCTACCTTGTCAACGAAGACAGCGGAAGAGCTTGAGATTTCCTGGTGGTCTAGTCTGAAGGAAGCGCGGCTTCGTTTCACCCTCCGTTGAAGCTTCTGAGGCGCTCGCTTTTCGCTGAAGTTGGAACATTGGCTGTGCGCAACTGTTAAGTTTATCCACAGCACAAAGCTGTGTTCGAAGCGGTGGTGCTATTACATGGGGTCAGGTCACAATAAGGTTTGCTTATATCTCGGCTTCCCAGAAAGTCGTGCATAAAACTACATCATATCTACTACATACAGGCTGCCGGCCAATATCCCAGTAACGTCGTATACACCAGAAAAAAAAAAAAGAAGTATATAGATGGAGAAAGCGCACTGTGTGCTACATAATAGAAAACAATTTATACTTATATATGAATGAGAAATCCGGATGTAAACCTATGTCGCTATACCTGAATCACACCTCCTATAAAGCAAACGCGTAATAGCCCATGCTGTACGTATATACACTGTATACAATCCCATGTGGGCTCAAGAGTGGCGCATCGGTGGCCTCACTTTACTGCGCGATATCTGCTGTTACAACTCTGACTAAAGGACAAATTTTATATCGGGAATAGCGTGTAAGAAGCTGGTGCCAGTGTTTCACTCGCCATGTCTTTTCGTCTACCTTTTTCGTTGTTGACCATTGAAGGGTACACCACCGCTTTCATAGGCCTGCGTAAATATGGAAGGAATACTTTTTTCCAAGTATTTTATTTTCTAAGAAGCCTGTCATCTATGCAGTCATCCCACACGAAACTAAGTCGAAAAAAAGAAACAAACAAACCTGTAGGGACTGCGCAAGCATCAATAGTTTTTCGAGTGCCGCATGTTGTTGGATGCACTATAGGATTGCCCTTAGCTCAACAGGTGTTAAATCTCACGTGAACGCTCTTTTGATATTGTCAGCGGGTTTAAGTCACATAACATTACGTGCGAGGTGTTTTAGCTTTCGATATGCAGTGGTTATTTTTTATGCCGTCTCGTGGCATATATGATCTCGTGCAGTAACAGCACTCTTGTACAAAATGATCACATCAATGTATCTTTTAGTTGCGAAATTCATATTCTCGTTAAAGGTGGGCAAATATTAAAGTATTAGCTTAAGAATCAGATACGAACATCCAGCTTCGAATATCGAATCGAATACCGAATATCAAAACACAAATGTGCTTTCCGTATTATACCTAACCCTTAACGGTGTTAAGAAAGTGCACTAATAGACTATCAGTGCGAGCTGCAGTACCATGAGGAACACACTGTCTAGATAGACTAGCTTGGCTCCGCCACGGTGGTCTAGTGGCTAAGGTACTCGGCTGCTGATCCGAGGGTCGCGGGATCGAATCCCGGCCGCGGCGGCTGCATTTCGATGGAGGCGAAATGTTGAGGCCCGTGTGCTGTGCGATGTCAGTGCACGTTAAAGAACCCCAGGTGGTCGAAATTTCCGGAGCCCTCCACTACGGCGTCTCTCATAATCAGAACTGGTTTTGAGACGTTAAACCCCACATAACAACAACATAGATAGACTAGCTTGCTAGGTCGTATTTGTGACAAATGATAAAGGTTATCATGAAGAAACGTTGGTTGCTAAGCTTGATTAGGCCGCTGCAAAGCATGCTCAAGAGGTACACAAGGCGGGGACTGCGAATGGCAGGGAACTGTGTTTTGATTGTCCGTTAAATGTGCGCAGCACACTAACAAGGTTACATCGGCGCCAACAGCGCCAGCGAACACATTTTTGGAAGATTCCTTTCCGGGCAGAACGTGTTGGCGGTGAGAAGCCGTACGCACGTGCGGGCGCGCACTTCGTTCGACGCCATCACGCCTCTGTGCACCGCCGATGCATCGCTGGCCGTGGAACCTAGCATAAACGCGGAAGATGGGTCACTTTCGGCGCAATCGCTGGATCGCACGTTATAGCTTTACGAACATTCGACTTAACCTGAAAATTCTAAAATATCGACTACCCCGTTTTCGAATCAAATACGAGTATTCGAACTGTAATATTCGACGAACATCTGAAACGTTCGAATATCCGCATATCCCTAAAAATAATTGTTGCGCTTCTGCTCTGAAATCACGCCACTTGCCAAAACCTCTGTTGAAATCACGGAGGAAATGAAAAAAAGCAGAAGTATTTATGTGATGGCGTTTTAGGAGCTCGCTTCGCAGAAAATTCTCTTGTGGCGTTCACCTTGAGCAAGGAATGGCGGTGGCACGTCGAAGAATAAACACATGTCACAGAAACAAAGTGCATGGAGCCGAAAAGTAGTTGCAATCAGGTCCTACTTTCCACCGGTATCGCACTCAAGAACTCACCGTGAGGGTCGAGCGTTCTACCACTGTGCCATGCCAGTGCTCGACACTGCTTCGGATTGATTTGGTGGGGTTTAATGTCCCAAAACCAGCTCCCATTATGAGAGGCGCCGTCTCCGGAAATTTCGACCACCCATGGGGTTATGTAACGTACACTGACATCGCACAGTATACACGGGCCTCAACATTTCGCCTCCATCTAAATGCAGCCGCCGCGGCCGGGATTCGATCCCACGCTATCTTCGGATCAGCAGCCGAGTGCCATAACCACTAGACCACCGTGGCGGGGCGACACTGCTTCGGAGTATGCATGCGTAGGGGTATTTTCGGTCGAGGAGTGACGTGAGCGTCGATGCAAGCGTTTTCTGTGAGATGCGCAGCGTTGCACCAAGCATCACGCCTTGTGAATCGCAAAACGAGAGTGCTTTAAAGCGCTCCAATCATTAAAAACAGCCCAGCCATGATTCTTTATCGTCAACATCACCCCCAGCATCACTAGTGTGAGCGGCTTCGTAGGTGTACTACATATTGCCTTACAGTGGCGTTGTAAAGCCCCAGCTATCATGCCGCATGTGCTATGGCTGAGAGCTTTACAGCTGTCGGACCGTTACGAAGGACTTTGTCGCAGTTCGCAATTATGAGTCAGCAGAAGCACCAGCAGTGGCTTTCTGTTTCATGAACATTCACGCGCATTTCTGTTGCGTAGTGACGGCGATATACAGCCACCCTCCCATGATCTCCGACGTGAACGTAATACGATAAAGATATCGCGTTGCGCTCTTAAAGGCGAACCGTAGGCGTCCCTCAATATCTTTTCACACAACAAGCCAGCACGAACTTGTAAATATCTAGACAAACTTCAGTCGACCTAGATTTGTATCTTCTACCGCCATGCCATTATGACGTGTTCGTGAGCGAGCGTCATTTACTCACGTGAGTATTGTGTCACGTGGTCGTGACGCACGCAGCACTCAAGGCGAAGCACGCAGAACTCAAGACGATGTCGGGCGAACTGTTTACTGGGCGAACTTGTGTCCAGCAACACAAAGCCAATGACAATGCACAGCAATAGCGGCGTGAACAGTCGTCGGTCGACGCAAAGACGCTCGCCGTAAACAATCAAAGCAAGCGCGCGATTCACAGGAAGGTGATAACGGCGTTCTCTATAAACAGACGAAAACAACCGCGCGTGTCACTTGTATAGTATTCAAGTGATGTGTAAGGATCTAATCCCCGGACTATGTACTTGATACCATTAGCATTAACTGCTCATTCACATTTCTCGACTATTTCGGTGTCGGCACATAAATTTACAGGCTGGGGCCAGTAAAAAAGATTTACGTTCTTTGGTTCTGCTGTTTAGTATTTAATTAATAAACAATAAAATCCAATGACTGCATTCGCGGAAGGTGCTTTCAGTAACCAGTAAAGGCATACCCGCTGGGGATAATTGCACGTTTCACTCTGTACTGGAAAGCATTCACTGGTGGACCAACAGCTCGTATGGGCTATTTTATTTAAATACCAGAGGTATAGGCTTCATGTTACTGCACATCGCTGCTCGCACAAACTTACTGCACAATCTTGGCGAAAAAATAGTAATAAGCGCATGGGGGTTTCAATATTGATGTGCTGTGAGATGGCCAGTGCACGTTGAAGAACCCCAGGTGGTCGAAATTCGAAGAAATCTTGGTCGAAGCATCGCCCCTTGTGAAATCTATACTATGCGATGGGCAGGTATACACTCTTCGTTTAAGCAAAGCTGCTAAAACCGAGAATGCTACCACCTCTCAGACAGGTCAGTATCTGCACGCAGTTGCTCGACAACATCGTGCTGCCATTCTACGCCTACAGAACGGCTTTGCGCGAACACGCAATCGGTCAATGTTGTTCTCGTGTAAGGAAAACGCTGACTATGATCGATGTACGCAATACCGTTCAGCGCCCTTGCTGGTATCCGTGCTCTTTGAAAGTAACCTAGGTCTCTTTGTCCAAAAAAAAAAAAAAAATCCAAAGCGGCGCTATTGTTCCTACCGCCATGATTTGAAATGCGCATGCCAGATGACTTTCTCTATTGAAGCAGATGGTTTCCGTGACAGCACATGTTTGCGGTTCTGTTGTGCTGTGAACTTGTTACGCAATTTTACCGTATTTATTAGTAGGATGCCAATAATCGAACGAATTTTGGTCGTCGGAGTGACATCTCTCGGCACAGCGTAGTATATAGTACTCATCGAGCGCAAAAAATGACTGCATTTGATAGCGAGGATGCGCATTTCACCCGAGGTCGATGTCTCAACGCGATTTTATACTCTTGTAACTGCCGCCAGGACGTCTGCATGTTTAGAAATATGTTCTGTTTGAAAGCAGTTATGATTCATAATAAACAGTAAAAAAAAAAAAAAGCTTGCAAGAACATGTTAATATATAGTCATTTATACACTCACCGGAAGCTCAATGTCTTCTCTGTTTTGTATTGTTTTTTTTTTCTAACGCTGTGCCTATTTTCATTGCTCGCAGCTCTGTAGTGTCTGGGTGCACCTCGATGTTTCCCGTATGAGGTATGAAGCGACCCAGATCGGAGGCAGATGACAACACGCTTCACTCGCATACCATGAGAGGCTGCTACAGCCGGCCACAACAGCCCCTATGTGCGCAGAGCTCTTACTTGCATACGAATACCGCTCTAAATCCACATGGCGTCCGCCATTGGCGGGCCCTATCAACGGCACAGTTGCTGGAATGATATTGAATGGAGCATGACTAATTTCTTGATGACACGGCAAGTGCCTATCTCACATTTGTTTAACAGAACATCTGCTTGTACAATAAAACAATTCATCGCCTTAGCGTCAACAAGTATTTCCTGAATAGCAAATATATTTCTGCCCATAATACATTCATCTTGGCGCTTTAGTATAATCTATTAGTTAGTGAAACTGACTTTTAAAAGAGCCTTGGATTCAGTTGCTTAATGCTATTGCCGCAAAGAAAAGACGAAGTCATTTCGAGGAAGAGCACATGGCTTAAAAGCTGTGTTTTTAGCATGTGGCCGTTTACAGAATGGAAGCTATTAACATGACATTTCTGACAGCAATAGTCAGGCAGAAACTGCCCACTAAGGAATTGTCGTAAGGCATTCATATCGTACTGCAAGTCTTGTACCGTAACAATTACATGCTTGCCAGGCAAGGCGCAGCGCAAGCCGGACGGTAACAGTACCGGGATCAGGCCACCTTGTTGTGGCACTGTCAGCAAGGTGGGCGCTCTGGCTAGATTGGGCCGATCTTCGCGACAATGACATGCTGAACTACACGGATACATTGCGAGAAGGCATCTTACTTTGTTTAAACCTCCGCCGCCATGCGGGCGCAGATGCGCATTACGTAAAGAGTGTGACTGATACTTGTACCATAGGAATCAGTATAGCACGAAAGTACAGTGTATCTTGAGAGAAGTTCAATGTTTATCGCATGTAGAGATGAACTTGCAGTTGGCTACCGCTGTTTGGCTGGTATGGCACCGTTTTACGTGGGCACACACACTTTGAAGCCTGGTGGCAGAACTCCTCTACACCGACGACTAGCGCCCCGACAGTGACCGTCCCCTTGTAGTAACTGAAGTTGTTTATGTAAAACCTCGACACGGTGGACGGTAAATGCTGCGCGACAGCACGACATTGACTCGTCTACGTCGTCGCCTTTCTGCGACGCCTAACACAGCAGTTTCTTAGTCGGTGCCATTACACGCGAAGCAGTAGCCGGCGGGGAAATTACGCTGGCAATGAGGTGTCACATGCTAATATGACACGAAAGACAATGCGCATAGCTGCGTTGTCACCGAATGCAACCACTGCGGTGCTAGCACCACTTTGCAGCGACAGCGGCACAGCGGAGGCAGCCTCCGCTGCGTTGAGACAACCGAAGCGACCACTGCGTTCTTGTGAGTGCGACGCTTCTGACTTCGCTTTGCTTAACGCTCCTAGATGGCGGCACTAACTCAGATGCGCATGCGCGGCAGCGAACGTGTAGACATTGAGAAAGCGGGGAAATGCTGATAAGGAAGGACATGATGCGCGTTTGTGTACCGATCAGCATGTGCGTGAATAGCACATTCGGTAGCACCCCTGGCACTTTTCTTTGTAGCAGGTGGTCGTGGGTTCGTAGCGCGACCGCGCTAGCGGGAATTTGTATTGTGCTTTTTCTTCCTCTTTCATACGTGTACACTGTACTGCATCATTTCCGTGACAGGAAATGACACATGAGGTCTTGGTGGACCTCGACATAAAACACTTTCGCGTTAAAAGGGAATACATCTCCTGGACTCCACATCCACCATAGTCCTTCATGAAGCGCTAGAATACCAATAAGAAAGCGCAATGCAACTAGAAGAGAAGCTCAGGGGAAGATGGAAGCTTGAATCGATGAACATATGGCTAAAAGCTAGTTAGAACAGGGAATGTCGCAGGAGCTAACGTTTCGACAAGTGGACATGTCTTCGTCAGCACAGCGACTTCCTTCTCCAGCGTTCGTTTATGTACGCCATTGCACGCTCTCCCCCGTCCACAGAAGGAGAGAAGAAGAGCGGCACGTGCCAACAACAAACAAAAAAAAAAGAAAGGGGAGGGGCTGGGGTGTAGGGGAAGCTGGGTGACAGGTGTTAGCATGATTAATATACATGGCAAGAACGAAAGCTTCCACAGAATCCGCTCATGGTGCTTATCTTGGAAATACATTGTGTGCACAGGGCTTGAAAGCAGGATGAAGAAAGAAACACATAGGCTAGTTACAGGCATTGCACCCATCCCATGTGTCCCCCCTCCAACTCCTCACCACCCGTGCCGCACCCGCAGTGCATTTCACCGATAGCTTGTTGCTAAAAATGTGACTCCACTGTTTAACGCCGTTGTTCTCGTCGAACCTGGATGGGTATCCGCACCTCGAAGTAGACTTTCGGGAAGAAACATTGTTAGCTTGTACATACCTTAACCTTTTGACGTCTTTCTTATAATTTTTTAACACTCCACCGCATCTTGGACTCAAGGGTTCCCTTTGAAAGGTTTATGTCTGTACGCCGGAGGGTATTGAACTTGTATATGAGATACCATTCCCTGTACTTGTTCGATCTGTCATCAATAAGTAAGGGTGTAACATAATGAGGTACATACAATTTTTAGAGTGCCGCTAACAGGAACATTGCAAAATTGGCGTGTTTGCAGGGCGCATTTAGAACATTGGATTCGAACTGGTGGGTGCTACAGTTGATTCTGGATGCCTCAGGATCATCAGATTTGATTTCATTTGATTGATCTGTGGGTTTTAACGTCACAAAACCAGGTCTGATTATGAGAGACACCGTAGTGGAGGTCTCCAAAAATTTCGACCACCTGGGGTTCTTTAACGTGCACTGACATCGCACAGCACACGGGCCTCAACATTTCGCCTCCATCGAAATGCAGCAGCCGCGGGCGGGATTCGATCGCGCGATCTTCGGATCAGCAGCCGAGTGCCATAATCACTAGACCACCGTAGCGCGGCAGGATCCTCAGATTTGCTAATGGCATTGCCTTGCTAAGTAAGACCAGGGATGAAACGCAAAGCATGATCACGAAACTAAACAGGCAAAGTAGAACGGTGGATCTGACCATTAATATGTTGAAAACTAAAGTATGTCCACTAGTCGCGGAAGAGCATGGCGGTTTGCGATAGGTAGTGTCTAGTTGAGGCGCTGGAAGTGGTAATTGTATACATCTACTTAGTTACCCCACATTTGAATCGTGATACTGAACAGCAAAAACAAGTAAGATTGAGGCGGAGCACATTCGTCATGCATTGTCAGATTATGAATGGCAGCTAACCATTGTCCTTAAAGGCAGTAGTATATAACTGTATCTTATAAGTGCTTACTTACGACTCAGAAACGTGAAGGTTCACTAAAAGCGTTCACATTAAACTGAGTAGCAAGCAGCAAGCAGTGGAAAGGAAAATGATTAGTATAACGTTAAGGGACAAGAAGAGAGAGGAGTGGGTCAAGGAAGAAACGCGTGTTAATGAAATATTATTTGTAGAAATAAGAGAAAAGGAAGTGGACGTGGGCAGGGCGTGCATTGAGGAGGCAAGATAACGAATTGTCATGAAGAGCAACAGACTGGATATTCAGAGACTGCAGGCGTAGCGGGGTGCGAAGGAAGGTTAGATGAGCAGATGAGGTGAGAAAATGCGAGGATGACATGGCCACAGTTAGCAGAAGACCGGTTTAATTGGAAAACTATTGGAGAGGCATTTGCCCTGCAGTGGGTGCAGACACGCTGACGATGATGATGACGAGAGAGAGAGAAATAAGGAAGGTAGGGATGTTAACCAGTCGTGAGACCGGTTGGCTACTCTACACTGGGGGACGGGAGAAGGGGAAGAAAAGGAGAGAATGATGACGACGAACTGCATGGAGATGCCTACCACGCAAGATCACCCAACCGGGAACTTTGGAAGAGTCATACGGAAGTTCGATCGATTACAGAAACAGCTAGGGCTCTCTGCTAATTATATTTGTTGGAATGATCACATAGAGCTGCTAGTTTCCTTGAGTGCTGCGGATGTGGCTATGTTTTTTTAGGAGCTTGCTCCTTTTGCACACTATAAAGGGAGCCTTGCAGGCTGCTACACACTCCCTTTCAAAAACACCTACACGCGCTCAATATGACATCGAGCTGGAAAAGCTCCGTGCAATTCGTCGCCGCGCAGAGCGTAGGTACAGGCGTACAAAGTCTGTACATGACTTGAGGTTGGCCAGAAGGACTCAAAAGAAAATTCATCGTCGTTTAGACAAACTCACATCGCAAAGGTGGAGATCTTTTTGCGAATCTTTGGACCCAAGAAAACCTCTGTCTCTGATATGGAGAACTGTTCGCGGCCTCCGTGGGACCCCTCAGCAGCGTCACCCTTTCAGGTCTTTGTCCCTTCACCAACAGTGCAGCGAGATAGACATCGCAGACAGTTTCTGCAGGGGGATCGCTGGAACCTTTACAAGCTCCGCTGGGACTTTGATGCCCGACCACCTACCCACATCACGCGACCCCCGCATGGACTGCGCTTTTACTATGGGTGAACTCGAAGCTGCACTTGCTTTGTGCAAGCATTCGTCATCGCCAGGACCAGACGATATAACCTACCGTGCCTTACGTAACCTAGGGGAAGAGGCTCGGAAGGTGCTGCTCCTCTTATACAACAGCTCGTGGGAGACGGGCATGGTTCCCAAGGAATGGAAGACGAGTCGCATAATTCCATTGCTTAAGCCTGGGAAGTCGCCTTTAGACATTGCATCATATCGACCAATTGCACTTGCAAGCTGCGTTGGAAAACTAATGGAGAGAATGATTCTAGCACGGCTGGAATGGTACCTTGAACACTACCAGATATACCCAGACGCGATGTCCGGGTTCAGGCGTGGTCGCTCCTCCATAGACAACGTGATTGACCTGGTGACATATGTCGAGCACGAGAAGTCCCGCAAACGATTATCTGCTGCCATGTTTCTAGATGTTAAGGGAGCATACGACAGCGTAACACACGAAGCAATTTTGAGCACGTTAGAAGCAGTCGGACTTGGTGGCAAGACCTATTTGTGGATCAGTAGCTACCTAGAGCAGCGATCATTTTACATACTTACAGAGGATGGCCCAACCTCTCAACATTACAGTAGCCGTGGAGTTCCCCAGGGCGGAGTACTGAGCCCAACTCTCTTCAATCTAACGCTCATTGGACTCGCCGGCATCCTTCCTGGCACCGTTCGGCTCTCCATCTATGCCGACGACATTTGCATATGGGCATCGGCTGTGACACGACTTCAGCTTCGTGCGCGGCTTCAGAAGGCAGGTTCCTTGACATCATCCTACCTCCGTGAGCAAGGTCTGCAGCTAGCCTGTGAAAAGTGTGCTGTGGTGGCATTTACGAGGAAACTAATGTCGCCATACGTCATAACCCTCGACGGGCAGGTGATCCCCTATAGCAAAAGTCACCGATTTTTGGGAGTGATTGTTGACAGAAATCTGTCCTGGACACCCCATGTGAACTATGTGAGGAAACGGTTGACAGGAATCTGTCACATGTTTAGATTCCTAGCAGGAAAGACCTGGGGAGTGTCAATTACATCTATGCTACAGCTGTACCGAGTCCTTTTCATTGGATTCCTGCGGTACAGCCTACCAGTGATCGCGAACACCTGCAAAACTAACTTGAATACACTCCAAGGCATCCAAGCCCAAGCCCTGAAAATATGCCTTGGTCTGCCAAAGAGCGCGTCGTCGACAGACGTTATAGCAATCGCTCGCGATCACAATGTCAGAACGCAGGTAACCATTGAAACAATGCGTGTGCACATAAGACACTGTGCCCGGACCCCTAATCACCACCTCGCAGGTCTTCCAGTGGAACGACCCCGCACAACGTTCAGTTCAAAGGTCCTCGCCCACCGTGCCTCTCTTTCGTCAGGGTATGCACCTACAACAAAGGCTTCAATTCCTCCATGGTGTGTGAACCATCCTCAAGTTTGCCTCAACATCCCTGGTATTCTGAGAAAGTCGGACTTACCACCATGTGCACTCAAACAACTAAGCATGTTACACATGTATGCGAAGTACAGGGGCTGCACAGAAGTTTATACCGATGGCTCAACCACATCAACCAGTTCCGGTGGTGCTATAGTTATCCCAAGAATGGGAGTCACCCAGCACTTCAAAACTTCCCACGTCACCACATCTACAGCTGCAGAGCTCGCGGCTCTCCGCGGAGCGCTTCATATTATACACGCTGAGAGTCCTGCAAAGTGGGCAATCTTCTGTGATTCAAGATCAGCTCTACAAAGTATACAGTCGTTTCTTCGACACGTGGAGCAAAACCACCTTACATACGAAATCGCGGTACTTGTGCAAAATTTACAAGAAAAAGGACATGAGATATATTTTCAATGGATACCAGGCCATTGCGGTATCAGTGGAAATGACTCCGCAGATAAGGCAGCTCGGACATCAGGCGATGAAGACCGCTGTGTTCCCATTCCGCTCTCAAGGACCGACGCTGCAAGACAACTTCGCACTCTTGCGCGAACCATGTCCTTAACTGAGTGGAATACCCCATACACGAGGCGCACCAGACTGCACCGGCTAAACCCATCGCTGCAACTCGGACCTCCGGCTGGTTTGCACCGACGTGAGGCTTCGCTTCTTTGCCGATTGTGGTTGGGAGTGGCCTTTACGAACGCTTACTCTGCGCTGATTGGAATGGCTGATAGTCCTGCGTGTGCTGTCTGCGGATGCGCAGAGACCATAGATCACTTGTTGTGCCACTGCCCACAATTTGAGGAACATCGACTGCCTATGACTGAGTCCTTCACAAAGCTCGACGATCGTCCACTTTGTGAACAGACAATCTTAGAATACCGTCCTCACGGTCCAACGGCTCAGAAAGCAAGGAAAGCGCTTTTGGCCTTTCTAAAAGCATCTGGCCTAGCTGAGCGCCTATGATATTGTATAGGACTGCCCTGTAGGCATTCCCCCTCTCTCCTTCTCTTTACTTTTATTCCCCTTTTCCCATCCCCCAGTGTAGGGTAGCAAACCGGACTCATGACTGGTTAACATCCCTGCCTTCCCTTCCTTATTTCTCTCTCTCTCTCTCTTTGCTCCTTTTGCTGGGGGGGGGGGGGTTGTCTCTTGTCCGTCGCGCCGTAGCCACTAGCTTTCATTGCTCCCGCTAGATGCGCACCTGTGCTGTCCGGTGATTTCAAGAGCGCTCACTGGATGGCTCGCCGCCGCTGAAGGCGGCGCTCTCTCCGCGCACGCTCTAGTTAGATAGAAGACCGCTAGTTGGCCCAAGAAGCCAGGGCAGCGGCGGTGAGAGCTCGCAAGGCAGCTGTAGCTCGGGCTCGCCGCCAGGACCCTTCGGTGAGAACTCGCGAGGCCGAAGAGAGACGCCAGCGCCGTCAGCAAGCAAAAGCCACTACCAGCATCGAGGTGGCGGTAGCGGCGAAGGCTCGCGCAGCCGAAGCAGTACGCGCTCGCCGACAAGCGAACCCGGAGGCGGCACGGGCCCGCGAGGCCGAAGAGAAGCGGGCGCAAAATCAAGCGGATCCCGAGCTGAAAGCCCGCAAAGCAGAAGCGGCGCGTAAGCGTCTACAAGTGGACCTCGAAGTGGCTCGGACCACGTGACACAACTCTCGTGTCACGTCTTTATATGATGATGATTGAGCCGATGTATAGAGTATTTACGGTTTACCGGATTTAACCTCTAGAGCAAGCTCCTTCATAATCATTCACTTCGTGGATATATGCTGTGATTTCTTTAGCAATAAGGTTGACCTTCTCTGCCTGTCTTCTTTTACTCTGTTCGGGTTCTTACACGGTCACGTCGATCTGGGGAAATCCCTGCACACATCGGCAGTGAAGCGTCCTTGTGAAAATTCAAACCTCCTTGATGCGTTCACTCTTCTGATGACGGACTGTCTTATAAGGTATACCATTATATTGTTTGCGCTATACATCTACAGCGTACATGGTACTTCGCAGCAGAGGTATTCGCCGGACACCTGGCTTCATCGCTGCTTTCTCGTTTTTCAGTCATTATTTGCTGTCAACATGTGCAGCTTATTAAAGATTTCGCCATAACTTTGCGCTTCGCTGTCTTCCGCGGTAACGTTCCTTGCTTCCACATCCGAAGCACCACGCTTAGAGTGGCGCGCATAAATCTGTGCGACATATGAAGTGTCGCGGGACGTCCGGCGGTCCCTTGTGGCTCCGAATGACATATGTCAACTGGATCATTAACTGGATTCTGAGTGCTAGTTATGTTTTTGTCTCTCGTTATGTAAGCTCGCAGCGCTGAGGATCTGGTAGCATGATGGGTGCGCTACGGTCGGAGACAGCCAAAGCTATTTCCAAGCTGTTGCACGCTGTTATATATCATATTTCGGATATGCGACATATATTCTATTAGCTGTGAAAGTGTCACATCACAAGATGCAGATGCAGGCTGAAAAGGTACTGGTTGCAAATTTAAGCAATATGTCTGTGCAGTGTGTTTAGCTCTGCGATGCAGGGAGAACCTGAGTCGACGGAGGGGAGCCGCCGGGAAGCGGGCCCCGCCCACCCGACGACAGAGTTACGGGCACGCGAGTCGGGGGAGGGAACTAAGAATGAGACTTTTGAGACTGACCGCCATGCCTGTCGGCTGTACGTTGCTCGGCCTGCGCGAACACTCCATGGTGGCAGCGTACATTTGAACCTGCCAAGAGTACTGATGGAGGAGTCGCAACCTCATCAAGGAGAAATGGCTACGTTCAGCTTTCAGTGCAAGCCTCCGGAGGAATACACCTTCACAAACCCCAGTGAGTGGCCGCAATGGAAGCGGCGGTTTGAACGTTTTCGCATCGTGAGTGGCCTTGCTTCGAAATGCTCAGTGGAACAAGTCTACGCACTGGTCTACTTTATGGGCGACAAGGCAGAAGACATCCTCGCCTCATTAAAGCTGACAGACGAGCACAACAGCTACAATGATGTCCTGAAGGTGTTCGGGAATCACTTCGTAGTTCGCAACAGTGTCGTGTAGACGGAGCGACATTCTTCAGAAGGCAACAGGGGAAGGAGAAGGTATCGAAGAGCTCGTCACAGAGCTACAAGTGGTGCAGTCTCGGAAGAGTACACGACGAGATGATGCGGGACCGCATAGCAGTGGGCATCAGAGGCCACAAGCTGTCGGAAAGAATGCAGCTGGACG
The DNA here is from genome assembly GCA_013339685.2 of Hyalomma asiaticum. Lineage (NCBI taxonomy): Eukaryota > Metazoa > Arthropoda > Arachnida > Ixodida > Ixodidae > Hyalomma > Hyalomma asiaticum. The sequence continues at coordinate 345,131,903 of CM023481.1, read as the reverse complement.
CGGAGCTGATCCTTGAAAAGCCCACCACAGTGGCGCGACAGTCTGAAGTCGTAAAAGAACAAGCTGCTACGCTGCACAGAAACAACGAAGGGAAGGTGGACAGAGTCGGCCTGGCTCGTAGACCAACTGTACCACATGGAAATAGGAAAGTTCCCTCAAGACAAGTTAAGAAGCCGCCTGAATCCGAAGCAAAGCAGTGTCCGTTCTGTGGCTACCCGCAACACACTTGAGCGAAATGCCCTGCGCAAAAGGCGACATTCAACAAGTACCGTCAGAAAGGAAATTTCGCCCGCGTCTGCAAAGGAGGAGCATCAGTCCGCGAGATCGTCTGTAGCAACGACACAGTTCTCGGAGTCATCTCATCGAGCTGCGACAAGTGAATGGCTGCTGTGGGCATCAACAGGTACCCAGTCACCCTCAAAGTGGACACAGGAGCAGATGTGACGGTCATACCTATCGAAGTGTACGGGAGATATTTCAAGAGTCTGCACCTCAAAAAGGCAGGGAAAATCTTGCGGGGACAACCAGCAGGAGCTTGCTTTTTCCGGCATGATAACAGCAGAGATATAATACCGCGACAAGTCAACAAAAGCAAACGTCTACGTTGTGGATGGCCTTCACACGCCTTTCTTGTCAAGGGTAGCAAGTGAAAAACTAGGCTTTGTAAAGCGTCTTGATCAAGTCATCATTCAGAAAAGCCAAGCTGTCAACCCGGAGGGTGAGTTTCCCAAACTTTTCCGGTCTTGGAAAAATTAGGCTCGTATACAAGATCAAGCTTAAAGAAAATGCTATACCACTAACGCTGACCACTTCTCGAAAAGTTCCCATACCACTATGTCGAAGGTCAGGCAAAAATTCAAGATATGGTTGAACTCGACGTTATAGAGGCAGTTGAGGAGCCAACGCAATGGTGTTCTGGAATGGTCATTGTTCGAAAACCTGACGGAGATGTGCGCATATGCGTATAGAACTGACTGAGCTAAACAAGTTTGTAGAGCGAGAGGTTCACCCTCTGCCTGTCACTGAGCATATGCTTGCGCAACTTGCCGGAGCTCAATACTTTTCCAAAGTCAACGCTAATTCAGGATTTTGGTAGTTCGAGTTGGCGGAGGAGTCTCAAAACATGACCACGTTCACAACGCCATTTGGCGGATGCCGCTTCAAAAGACTTCCTTTCGGAATCAGTTCTGAGCCCGAATTCTTCCAAAGGAAGATGGCCCAGCTTCTGGATAATCTAGAAAGCGTCGTGTGTAACATGGGTGACCTTCTGATCTATGGAAGAACGCAAGCAGAGCATAACGCCCGTCTCAGAAAAGTTTTGTAAAGGTTACAGAAACATGGCGTAACGTTGAATCGTGAAAAGTGCGAATTCACTGTACAATGGGTAAAGCTCTTGGGCCACATTGTTGACAGCCAAGGAATTCATGCTGACCCTTCGAAAGTTCAGGCTATTATTTTTTTTATTTACACAATACTGCAGACCCTAATTGTGTCCATGCAGGAGGGCAGTACATCAATACATACATTCATGAATACAATCAGAAACAAACGAACTAAAGAAAAAACACGACTAAACAAGACAAGTTTAAGAGACGCCGAAGAAAATGAATAACAGTAACATCAGAAACTGGCAACGGTATTAAGAGAGAACGCACGCGTGAACATGTGCTACTACTCTTGCAAGATTGAAGGCAGCAAGCACATCTGTAATACTCAAAAACAGTAACAGGACCACAAGACGATATTGGCAATTTTCGTGTCAAAAAATTTGTCGGACATCACGCCGAGACTAGAGAGTCCAAAAATGCGCATAATGCGTTTTTCGTACAAAATGACACATGTGCCAGGCAAAGAACTTGTCACTGCTGATGCTCTTTCTCGACAGCCGCTACCTCATCGAGATAGCACGGAGCCTGAAGTTGCATGTTACGTTAGAAGGGTAAATGCCAATCTTCCTTGAAATGACAAGAGACTTGTAGAAATTCGACGAAAGGAAGCGGAAGATCCAATTTGCAGCAAGCTGAGCGGCTACTGCAATGATGGATGGCCAAACCGCAGTGAGCTTCCTCTCGAATGTAAAGATTATTGGCAACACTGGCCAGACATTGCTGTTCAAGATGACCTTCTGATGAAAGGGTCACGGATTATAATTCCGTGGCCTATGCGCAATGAAATACTCGGAAAGATACACCTGGGACATCAAGAAATCGTGAAGTGTCGAGCAAGAGCCCCGGAGTGAGCATGGTGGCCGGGTGTGACGGCAGAAATCGAAGAGCTTGTTAGGTGATGCTCACAGTGTATTCAAGAAGACATACAAACATGAGCTTTTGATGTCGTCTAAATTTCCCAATCGACCATGGCAGAAAGTCGCCATGGATCTGTTCCACTGTGGAGGGAAGAACTACTTGCTTGTAACAGATTACTATTCGAGATTTCCCGAGATCACCCTGCTTACGAGTATGACTGCGCAAGAAGTAATCAAACACGTGAAGTCCATTTTCGCAAGGCACGGCACGTCGGAAACAGTTTTCAGCTATAATGGACCTCAGTTCAAGAAACTTGATGACTCTGCTTTCCATCAGTTTGCGCAAGAATTGGGCTTCGAGCACGTGACATCGAGCCCTAGGTTTCCGCAAAGCAATGGTTTCGTGGAGGCGGCTCTGCGCATCGTAAAGAAGGGCCTACAGAAAACTGGCGCCAGTTTTGTTGCTCTTCAGGCGTATAGAGCCACGCCACTTGAAAATGGCTTTAGCCCCGCCGAGTTATTAATGGGCAAGCGTTTGAGAACCTCTCTACCGGTAGCATGCAGTTCGCTTGAACCCGCAATGGTCGACAAGCATACACCCCAGGCGTGGGGACGGCGCCGAGCAGCCGCACAAAAGAAAAACCACGATAGAAGCACGGAGCTCGCGTCCTTCGAGATTTAGAGCCGGGGGAAACTGTGTGGATACAAGACCAAAGCAAGGCTGGAACTGTTCTTCCTTCGGCGGGGTCTCCGAGTCCTTGTGTTGTTGAAACAGACGGAGACTAACTGAGAAGAAACCGCATCCACTTAGCACCGTTGCCTGAAGTTGAACGCTCGTCGCAGGAGTCAACGCTCGGGAGAAACCACCAAACCTCGCCAGACGCAAGGAGTATTAACGTGGGAAGTGTGCCGAGTCGAGACGACGGAATGCAACCAAAAAGAACAAGCGAACCTCAGGAAAGCCCATCTGCCCAAGAAAGCTACAAGACACGGAGTGGACGCGCAGTCAAGCCTCTCCAGCGGTTTTAAAAGCGAAGGCTGTAAGGGGGTGATGTGCTGTGTGTTTAGTGCTGCGGCGCAGTGAGAACCTGAGTCGACGGAGGGGAGCCGCCGGGAAGCGGGCCCCGCCCACCCGGCGATGGAGTTAGAGGCACGCGAGCCGGGGGAGGAGAACTAAGAAATAAGGACACTTTGAGACTGAACGCCATGCGTGTCGGCTATACGTCGCTCGGCCTCCGCGAACGCTACAATGTCGCTGCAGGGGTTGCTCACACGAACAGCGGAAACAAGTTTAACAGCTGCAAGGTTTCACAGAGCTTTGGTTGCTGGACGAGACAATAGGCGGTAGGGCGTGCGCAGCAGCTTTGAGTTCACGGGGAGCCTCAAGAGGGGACAGCACGCAATCGCAGTACGCGGCAGCATGTCGTGCGTTCGGACCCTCGGAAACAGGGCTGCCAAATTTGGCGACTTCTCGCCAAATTGTCTACCTTTAGAAGTACGGCACCTTTATGTGCCTTTAGAAGTTGCTCGCCACAGAAAATGGCGGTTGGAGAATTCGCTACTTTTTGGTGCCACCTTTCAGTACGTGGTGCCGTAATTTACAAGCGCAGGAAGCGAATTTACATGATAAAACGTGTCTCACGGCTGCCATGAGTACAACTCGAATTTTCTATAGAAGCTTCGATCGAGTCAAAAACCGAATCCCGAATGCTGTGCTTGCGCGCGGCATTCACCGAAAACAATGGATTGCGTTCTAAATCGCCAGAGCGACTATTCAGCATCTGGAATACTACAGGCGAGTGCAAGTACGCATAATAAGAAAGCCATGGCAGCAGTATTACGCTGCTTGTGCTCTATAGTGCATGCTTGTTCTGTTAGGTTATCCCAATGTCTCCAGCACAGAAAAAACGTATGCAACGTCTTTTTTTTTTTGCCTATTCTTCTTCGTTCTTACATCGAAACCTGACAGTTATTTGTTTATGGTACCATGTAACAACATTTTATGGCTACTGAATAGATCTTCTGCCATGGCTGGAAACTTTTCTGGCTAAGTTTCGCAAGTTTTCCGCTGCTCTTTTTGTCAAAAGCTTGTCAACAGTATTCAGGAGTGCATGACGGAGGTTACGGACCCTGCGGGCTGTGAGTTGCACATTCGTTTATTCTCGAGCACCCACGAGAACGCGTTTGAAAGACCGCGCTGCGAAGTCAAGGGGAGTGACAGCATGTGATGGGCAACACACGATGAGCTTGTGAAGAAGCTCGAGATATCTAAGTTTCGCTCGCCGAACTATTGCTGTGTCCTGTGTGAGCTTTGCATCTGGCGTAAGTTGTTGCGCGCTGCCAGAAGTTATTTCGGACGCCAAACTAAAACGGTCTAATTATGCATGCAATATAGAGCCAGCAAGAGGAAAGCGTGAAAGAATACGTCAGCTGTGCTCTCCTTGCCTTCAGTTATGTAAATTTACATCCACCATGGCGCAAAGATATATATTGTTACAAGCTGTTCCCGTGGCAATATTTTGGAATGTACACGCATGCCGCGGAAAGGCGAGACAAACTGCTTCCGGCCAATGGACAAGCAGCTATTCAGGTTGTCACATTGTGGGGATGCTTTGTTGACGTCGGGAGGCGCTTTCACGTTGGCAAGAGCTGTTTAACTGAGCAAGAGGCGCGTGCTGGGTCGAGTGGAAAACATGGCTTCCCGGGTGGGCAAACATTTCTTTTCCTAAGTGTATTATCAGCCGCAGCCGTGCGAGGTCGTCCTGCTATCCTCTTCCACTGACTACTATATATTGCGAAGCTGGATGAAACTTGGGCCTGAGCTCGACTAGGGGGATGTATTCTATATATCTGCTGACAGCTGAAGCAAGATCAATGTAAAAATGGGAAATGATATTTGAAGGGGCACTAGGTGAAGCAGGGGTTTATACTGATCAATTATATTTTAGGTTCTCTACTGCCATTTATTCTGCCATTTTATGTTGAATATTACACGAGAAAATGAACATAAATATTTCATTATTGTATTTCGCGCCAGAATTTGGGCCGATGACATTAGTAGGAGTAAATTTCCAGGAAGGAAAAAAAAGGTGATCTTGTTGGGAACTTGTCCTCTGTTCCCACCTTCTCCTCCTTCCTGCTTCTCTTCTTCCTTTTGGAGCCGAGCTCCCCCAGCTAGCGTTGCTGCTGTGAAGAAGGATGGGTGGAAGCCTTCCCTACTGCCTGTCCGCCGTTTACTCTACTTAATGATGGGGAGCGGCCTTTCTCTCCCACAAACACAACGTGACTTTATATACAAAACAGTACATACACTTTACAGGCAGTGGCTCGGTTGGCAGGACTTGGGTGTGAGTGTCGCTTCAATTCGGCAGAGCCGACCAGTGCATAGCACCGCTCCTGCGACCAGAATCAACACCCGGACTCGTGCTAGGTGGCCTCTCTAGCACTATCCCCTCGGTCCTCATCAACCTTCAGCGTTACAACTGGCTTCCGACCTCACCCCTGCCAGGGAAGAGGGGCCACCTTATATACACCGGTTGCTCCGCCCCTGAATCCCTCACAGCCAATCACAATCTTTCACTCAAACAGAACCCCGCATGCCAAAGGTGGTGGGAAACCCCTAGTAACATACATGCATAAAAAACAGAACCCCTCATGGCAACCAGCACACTGAAAGGAACATGGAAACACACCAGGCACGACCATCCACACTGACAACAAAAGACAACCCGTGAACAATCAACTTGGCCTCCACTCCTTGCTCACATGTGCTTTTAACAAAGGCGCTCCATGGGGTGCGAGGGCGCCAAACCTCAGCCTAACCAGCTGGCGACTACAGACATTCCTGGACATGCTGCCTGAACTACTCGTTTCCCTGGGGTTGCCAAACACCCGTCAAAACGGTTTCCAGTTACCAGCTAGCCTGTTCCCAGCTGTATGATGAATTTCCATAATGGTCGCCTCCTGCCCCGCAGTACACCACGTGGCTGTGCGTCTTCTCCGGCGCATACTCGACCATCTCGGAATACCGTAATTTCAGTCTTTTTCCGACGACCTTTACAGTAGGCATATTTATTCGTATTTGCTGCTAAAGTCACGTAATCGAACATTTTGAAACACGCTGTGTTATGTATCTGAGCATAATGTATATCTTTACAGCGATAAATATTTTTGTAGGCCTTAGTAGACGCGATGAAATGTGTGTGCCGTCATGCATATTAGCGCCGGAATTTTACAAAGTGGTGTCACCATCGGCATTTTCTGTTTGCGCGATTTCTAGCTTACCAAGCGTATTCTCCTCACAAGCGTGGCGCATTGGCTGTTGTGCAAAGGTAATACGCTAATACGAGTAGAATCGTTTTTCTATTTAGTGCTCCTTCCAGGTGACGCATTTCTTGGCAAACCGAAAGCACCTTGTCCATATCTATCTATCTATCTATCTATCTATCTATCTATCTATCTATCTATCTATCTATCTATCTATCTATCTATCTATCTATCTGTATGTATGTCTGTGTATGTATGTATGTATGTATGTATGTATGTATGTATGTATGTATGTATGTATGTATGTATGTATGTATGTATGTGTCTGTCTGTCTGTCTGGCCACCTATATTTCGAAGCTCTTGTGGTCGCTCTCTTAACTTTGTATATGCCAAGTTAGACCGACCTCACGACACAATCTGCGCATGCGCGAGTTACCGCGATCGACGCCGCCGCCGCCATCTTAGTTCTGTCAGCGCAGCTGGTGCGGCTCCTTGCTGCGCGCTATAGGTTTATTGGTGGTTTTTTTTTTTTTTGCACGTCGTTTTGGCGTGTACGACCATTGAACGCGTCGGACAACTCTGTCCGGGGCTCCTATGTACGTTTCACGCGCCACGTAACATTATTCAAGAATAATAAAAAAAAAATGTCGGCAATGCAAACCTGCGGCCAGTTTCGTCGTTAGTTGATGTGCCTGTGCGGATTCGCGCTGCTGTTACGCGTATTCGCTGAGTTAACTACAATAAAAATTCGAAAAAGGAGCTTTCTGAGCACATCTCGTTCAGAGGGGACGCCAAGAGCAAAGAATAATGAAAGAAAGAAAATAAAGACCTATCAGTGAAGAAAAGAAGGATAGCTTATTGCGCTTGTTTTGTAAAGGCAAGCGATTAAATGCACAGCTTGCTTTCAGTACAGGACTGCGATCATAGTGATGCGTTAGATGGGAGTTGATGTCAAACGATCGACGACCGTGAAGTTGGTTAAAGGCGCGTCCACCTTACCGGAACGCACAACGTTAGCGAGAAGTTATGGGCCGCTGGAAACGTCCAGGAAATATCGTGAAGTCGTAAGCGTGGCGCCTTCTTTGACTTCCCCTCTCTTCCTCTCTCGCTTTCTTTTCCCCAAGTTTTGCGCTACAATTATGCCACTTAACATGTACCAACTAGCCCAACAAAAGTTATCGACCAAAGTATTCCGGGCTACAGAAAGGATGGATGAGTCCGTGAGTAACTTCAGACACAGGCGCGAAACGACGTATAAGCGGCAGCTCGCTCTGGCGCCGCCTTCATATGCGAAGGCTCGGCGCCGAAGTCATCCTGTACCGTTTAAGAACGGCAACGGACGATACTTCAGGGTCACCCTGAGCCGCTTACGCTCAGAAGATGATACATGTTGTCATTAGTATCATCGCTTTACTTTGTGCTCATAATGAGAGTATTAAGCATTTTTGGTTGATCTCCCTGTCATAGGAATTGGTGTAACACGAACGTGAAACCTTTGTTCGCAAACCGTGGAATGCATAAGCAACAGTCTGGCTTATCGAGGGGCGTGAGATGGGTTGACTACTCTGGACATGTGAACCCGTTGCACGTAGACATCAGCCGCACCTCGACGTGCACAGGGATCCTCGACAATTATACTCAAGCGAAAGTTCTCGAACGGCTCACATTTCTCCGAAGGCACTGCACGCCCAGATCCCCGCGCAAACCTCCGATGAACCAGGAGCGACGGCAAACGATGAAACCTTGCAAGTGAAACGGAACGGGTTGACAGGGATAGTTTTGAGAATACATAGTGCGCTTCAGCGAAAGGAGCGTCATTTGCTTGTCGACGACGGTCTTTGCATCTTTGCAGCAGAGCGCGTCGAAACACACCAGATTACACAAGACAATTAGCGGCTGTGGTTAAGCAATGCGCCGGCAGGACTCCACCGCGTCGCTAACCGCCGCTGCGATCGAGACGCTGACGCTACGGACGCGCTAATTGCCGGCGCGCATTAGAACGGCGATCTTCTTCACACTATCGTTCCTATACAGGTGACGATACCCCCTCTGCGCACTAAGAGTGTGCAGCGAAAAAGAGGCAATGTTAATTTAGGAGTAATTTTGATTGCTCAACGCCTTTGCTTTAACCGGGCATCAGTTAGATGCAAAATATAAAGTAGTGTAGTGAAGATATAAGCCCCCGTTGTTCCCTGCATCTCCATTGTGTCAGTGATGCGATCGGTAGCGCTTCCACTGCTCCTGTCGTCGCATCCGTGGTGATTGTGGGTTCGAGTCTAAGTGGGTGCTAGTTTTTCAGCGTAAGTGAGTGTTTTCTTCAGACGCCCACTTCCAAGGCGGAAATACGTCAGGGGTTTTTTGGTGGACACTTGCATAAATAGGTTTCGTGTTAAAGAAGGAACATACCGGCTGCGATGCCGGCGAGGCTATAAGCTATCGCCGCGCGCTAGCGTATGCACTGCGGTTAAGCTTGGCTTGTGTGAGAGGCTCGTTCACGCTGGGCACTTGACAGTCCTCGTTTCTTTTCGTAAGCGGTCCATTTAGGAACTTTCTGGCGACCACTATTCTGTCCAAACACAAAATGTTGTCCATCTGACGTCACTGGCGATGATCGCCCCAACAAGGGGACCGAGCACGTCGTTGCGGTCGTGACCGGACTTCAATCATGTGCCGAACGAGCTATGACTCTGTAGCATGCATTTAACACACAGTTCGCATATAATGCTGCCGAACGAGCTATGACTCTGTAGCATGCATTTAACACACAAAGTTCGCATATAATGCTGATCAAGTATGTGTACCGTACGAGCCTTTCTGCTCGACATATTCCTTCCTGCCGAAGCTCGGCATCAACTCGGGAAGACATGAAATCCGAGACTCTTTTGTTTCAGGCTGTTCTGGGAGCATCCTCTCGCATAGGACGTAAACTCAACCATCACAAGTTCTCCAAACGAAGACGCTAAAGCTCGCTACCACCGCTCGCCATTTCAGAAGCCACGCAGCTGAACGTACCGCGATTGCCGCGACAACTAGAAGTTCCGGAATGCACTGCGGCAGCGATGGCTTGGTGAAACACCGCGGTGAGATCGGTCTATTTACACGGCAGCATGAGTGTGGAACAGACACGAATCACAGTTCATGACATGAATGAGATGAAATATGTATCGTGTACATCATGTTAAAAGACGCTGTGGTGGTCGTTTCATATAACCTGGATATACAGCAGAAAGTACGTCACATAAGGATCATGTTTGAAAAGATTAATGACATTAACGAAGCAAAGGTTTGTATACACACATGTAGCCTATATCACGAAGTGAACGACAGATATGAAATAATGCATGCTTTCTGAAGCCGTCGTGGCCGTTTCACAAGCATAGGATATACCAGAATGGGCTTTAGAGCAGCACGGATGACAAACATGCGTTAATGAATGGCATATTGTCACATGACAGAGAATATGTCATGTGACAGCGTTATTACCCATGTGTGTTGTCACAACAACCATTTCTCTAGTATGCTATCAATATGCACGGCATAGCAAAAATTACATTGAAATAGCTTTAAATTTCTAGAGAACTTGTCAAGGCTAACACTGAATGCGAGCAGTTTCAGTACACGCCATATAGAGATTTGGGATATTCTATATTTTAGAACAAACTAGGGAAATCACATGCTGCATCTTGCCTTGCTGTATTTACATTACTCTCTTCATTAATCGGCATATTTACTCTCATTCAAAGTAGGCCCTGAACTTGCCATTCCTTGTCTTATTCGTTTATATTACCTCTGTTTTTGATGAACTTGCATTTTAAGACAAAGGGCAGAGTGAAGCGTTTCGAATTTTGTATTTACATGAATAACTTTTTTTAAGGTATAGTGGTCTATATAGTCGGTGTCCTGCTGTTTTTTTTTTTTTTTTGCAAGTTTCATGATACACGTGGTTTCGCATTCACGTTAATTGTTTTTATTATTTTATGCCCATATATAAGTTTTATATAAAGTGCTAAATATTTTCTGCTCTTCTCTTTTAACGTGCGTATTCAATCAGCTTATTCCGGTGATAGTCTAATGAGTGTTTCGCAGATATTTAATTTGACATATATGACAGAGTACTGCGCAACTTCATTCTCACGAAGCATTGCTTGCTTTCGGCTGCCTCAAGTCTGAATTGGATGTGATCTTTTCAGTTGAGGCTTGACATGAGGTTAAATCCCGAATATTTAAACTCATTGGATTTGTCAAGTGCTGTGTTATCGAGCATCGATATAAAATTGAGGGGCCTTCTCCTGTTAGGAAACGTGATACAATTAGTTTCTGGCGTGTTTTGGCTCATGCCCCACGTATCACAGCATTAACAGAGATTACAATGAGTTAGTATATTATTATTATTATTATTATTATTATTATTATTATTATTATTATTATTATTATTATTATTATTATTTAAGTCCACTGCAGGACGAAGGCCTCTCCCAACGATTTCCAATCCACCCTATCCTGAGCGAGCTGGTCCCATTTTATGCCCGCGAACTTTTTAATTTCATCGCTCCATCTAACCTTCTACCTGCCTCTGTTGCTTTTTTCCTTCTCTTGGTATCCATTCCGTCGCTCTTACTGTCCACCTGTTATCCTTCCTCCTCATGACATGTCCTGCCCAGGTCCACTTCTTTCTTTTAATTGATATAATAACATCAGCTACTGCTGTCTGTTCCCTGATCCACTCAGATCGTTTTTTATCTCTTACCGTTTAACCTATCATTTTTCTTTCCATTACACGCTGCGTGCCCCTTAATTTAATCTCTGTTTTTTTTTCGTTATCATCCTCATTTCTGCACCGTACGTTAGTACCGGGAGAATGCACTGATTAAGTACTTTTCGCTTTAGTGAAAGCGGCAAGTTTTCAGTAATGATTTGGGAATGCCTTCCGAGTGCTCTTACAGTTGCATTACTTTTCTTATACTGTACGCTATAGTCTGCAACACATTGTCGTCGGCAAAGAGGTGAATTTGGCCCCGCCTTTGGACATGGAACTGAGTATATTTGAAATGCAACAGAAATAAAATAAGAGCAATAACAAACGCCTACAGAACAGCTGAGTATGCAAGTTGTAAAACATGTCTATCTACGGGCACACTTTGCTCTCGACTTGATAGACAGTAGGAAATGAATGAAATTATTTTACTACCAGCGCTAAATGCGGAATATTTATAACGAAATCTCATCGGGACGTCATCAAACCCTTCGGAAAAATCTAATAATGTCGCCTTTAGCCTCGCCACGGTTGCCTATATAATTTCTATGGCACTCGGCTGTCAATGCGATGATCGCGGGATCGAATCCCGGTCGCGACGGCTGCGTTTCGACAGAGGTGGAATGCTGAGGGCATTGTACCGTGCGATGTCAGTGCACGTTAAAGAACCCCAGGTAGTCGAAATTTCCGCAGCCCTTCACTACGGAGTCCCTCATAAGCCTAGCGTGGTTTTGGCACATAAAACCCCAGAAATCCCTCAATAAATAATGTCCCTTTTATTTTATCTCCATCGGGAATTGCATTGGCTATTCCGTCAGTAAACTCAGCGAGTTGGGTTTATAGCTGGAAGACCTTTATGTATGTATGTATGTATGTATGTATGTATGTATGTATGCATGTATATATATATATATATATATATATATATATATATATATATATATATATATATATATATATATATATATATATATATATATATATATATAAAGGCAGGACGATCGACTCACGGTGAAATAGTAACTATTTGACGTTTCGACCAGGGTCTGGTCTTCGTCAGAATGAGTTGGTGCAGCTGGTGCAGTTGGTCCTGCACCAACTCATTCTGACGAAAACCAGACCCTGGTCGAAACGTCAAATAAAGTTACTTCTTCACCGTGAGTCGATCGTCCTGCCTTTATAATTCACCGGATCCATACGAACTTCAATTGCCGCATATATATATATATATATATATATATACAGAGAGAGAGAGAGATTAATGTTGCGCGGAAGGCAGGAGGGAGGTTAAGCGAAACAAAAATGTCCAGTTTTCTACCCTGCAATGGAGAAGAAATAATGGGATACTGATTAGCCCTTATCTAAATCCATGTTGTCGTTTGTAAGGTTTGTAAAGTGGTTCGTTAATTTCTAAATGCTATAGGTAGCCTTGAAACTCAGCAGCTTAAATAATTTCCAAGGGGCACTCGTTAATGACAATGGGTGATAGTTATTTAATTCTTGGACCTGAATTTAAAACATGAGCATACGCCTTATGCTCATTTTATACACTGTTGACTGGGACCTGAACAGCCACTTATATACCAGCATACAGCCGGCACCGTTTAGTGTACTAGATAAACGGCTAGACAGATTTCTGAGGTTTTACGTCCCAAAGCCGCGATATGATTATGAAAGACAACGTCCCAAAACCAGCTCTGATTATGAGAGACGCCGTAGTGGAGGGCTCCGGAAATTTCGACCACCTGGGGTTCTTTAACGTGCACCGACATCGCACAGTACACGGGCCCCAACGTTTCGCCTCTATCGAAATGCAGCTGCCGTGGCCGGGATTCTATCCCCGACCCTGGGATCAGCAGCCCTGTACCATAGCCACTAGACCACCGTGGCGGGGCTATATATGCTGGTTTCAGCAGATGTTTTTGTTCACGAATTGCTCACTTGTCTGGCTTAGCGCAAGGTTCTTTCAGACGCTGCATCCACAGGTAACAAGTTAGCTCCACTTCAAGTGTACCGTACTGCCGGGTGCAGTGACATGCAAATACAATGATCGCCAGCTACCCTGAATAATGATGATCGAGCCACGCGTTCATGCCATTCAAGCGAATCATCAAAGGCGGCAACGTCGACAAAGGGCACAAGGCTGCGATAAGGCTGCGCACTTGGGCCGTCGTTTGGGCCGTCGTTTGAAGTGCGCTCTCTCTAATAGGGAAGACGTGCCCAGTCTCCCATGTTCCCTGCTCCCAGCAGTGACTTTGTCAGATGTCGATATTGTTGATGCTTGTGTAGTAGGGAACGCAGTGTAGGTTAAATGCACTCTTCCGCCATGTGCACAATGAATCCGAAAGAAACAAGTTTTCGTAGCGGCACATCGCGTCCGACTGAAGCATGACATTTCTCACAAGTAGCATTCTTGTACTACCAGCTTCACTGGTTTAGAGACGCCTCTGTCGGGCCACAGAGATAGACTGCATAACGGAGGGAGCTTTTCATTGTTGTCACAATCTTAGCGCACGATCGTACGTACTGGCCATCCAGCTGAGTTCCTGATCTTTGTTCATTGGCTACAAACCAGTAATTTTCTTTAGTACAAAGAACGTACTACAACACGTTATGAGAGGTTGGAACGAGCTCCTGAGGGGAGAACAGCGTGCCCTTCGCCGTGCAGCAAACGCAGGTGACAAGTGTGTCGATAGCGTCGACGCTCGTCTCTTGAAGTCCTGGTTTCTTGCCACTTGAAGTGTTTTTATCTTTCCTAATGCTGAACCAACTTCAAAGAATGTGGGACCCTTAAGCTTGGCCTTAAGCGTTGAACGCGATATTGGTGCTTGGTCCTATTCTCATCGCCCTCTCTTCCGCTTCGGCCTTTGAATAGTCAGAACAGACTCACGTGAGGGCGAAAGCGTTTCGGTGCGTAGATGACCCTATAAGAGGTATCACCATACTACAGGACTTTCCTGCCATCAAGCGGTATTCATTCCTCACAACACGAACTTGTGCTCGTATGCAGCGGAAGAGAAGCTGTTCTATTCGTAGTCATGAGTCTTGTGTTGAGACCAAACGAAAGCTATCTAGAAGATTGGAAAAACAGCTGTTGCTGAAGTGAAATTGCCTCAACCACTTTCTTGGCGAGAAAGAGGTGTATAAAATAAATGTTCACATTTTTAACACGAAAGTGTTTTATGCCGGGGTCCACCAAGAAATCTGTGGCGTACTTCTGTAACGGAAGTAGATGTCTGAAAAATAAACACGCATATGAGATTGAAAAAGTACCACGCGCTGGGGCTCGAACCCACAACCAGCCAGGGTATGGCGATAGCAGCTGGAAGCCCTACCGACCACGCCACCGACAGACTTGCAATAAAGAGGAAAAGACGGGCCTTATATATTTACTTTCCTTTTATTGATGTCCGATTAAAGCACACGTATTTAGCAAGCAAAATTGCTTTTAAATTAACACCGCCTCCATATCACTGCACTCTTGGTTCTCAGTGGTGGTACCGCCACCTGGGAACGAAACGATGGAGCGAAGTCGTAAATTGTGGCGTTAATATGCGCGCCCAGAGTTAGCGTTTGAGTAGTTTCGAAGCGTCTATTGCCGCGCATGCTTGGGCGTTCTGCCCGTTCTGCCGGCGCGTTGCTTCAGCCATGGCCGCTAGATAATTTGTCTTGTGTGACGCATATAATATCCAGTTGCGTTGTGACGTGCTTTACTCCAGGAACGCAAAGACGGCCGTCGACAAGCAAATGATGCGCCTTTCTCACAGCGAAGTGTGTGTTCACAAAACGATCCGCCGACAAACAGTCCGGTTACGCTAGCAAGGTTTCACAGTTTGCGGAAGCTCCTGGTTTACGGCAGGTTTGCGCAGGGTGCTTCCGCGTTCAGTTCATTGTCCCCGGAGAAATGTGTCGTTCGAGAGCTTTCGCTTGCGTGCAACTGTCGGATATCCCTGTAGTGTCAAGTTGCCGCTGATGTGTACATGCAAAGGGGTGTCCAGAGAACCCAACCTCCAGCCCTTCGATTCGCCAGATTGCCGCTTATGTCCGAAGACAAGATTCACTTTCGTATTATACCGGTCCCTATGACAGAGGAATGAACCACACTTTTTTAATTGTCTGGTTTTAATTAGCGCAAAAAGAACACGGAGAGCAGACATGAGGCATACAGCACGAGCGCTAAAATTCAAACGGCTCGAGACGATGAAACCATTCTTGATCAACATCACTACCATCACTACATGTCGTGCTCGTGTCTTCTCGTTTGCGCTCAACAACCTTGTCGTGCCGTTTGAAGTTAAGCACTCGGGCGGTGTGCCTCCTGTCTTTTGTCCGTGTGTTTTTTGCGCTAATTATGTCCCATTCCAGTGAGACTCAGAGTGCAGTTTAATCTGCTAACGCGCGCAGGTGCTCGCTCACTCCGCTCACTGCTGTGGTATCCCCTGCTGTGCCAAAGGGTTTACTCGTGAGGCATTCGACCGTCGACATCGTCGCCTTTCTGCGGCGCGAAGTGCAGGCGTTTTCTATTCCATGCCATCACTCGCGAAGCAGGAGTTGGCGTATAAGAGCCTCGTTGATGCATAGGAAGGCTGAACTGCGCTGTCGGATGAGGCGTCGCGTGATAATACAATCCAAAAGGCAAATCATCTATTAAAACTACACATTTACAGAATCGCAATTTTGAGGCCTACTCATCGTTGCGCCTCCGCTGTGAGAGTGTGCCGAAGTGTTCACTGTCGGCACTCGGTTGTGTCCCGACGCACTGCCTTGCTTCACTGTGCCTACGAACGGTGCAGCGAGAGGGAGGAGGCGTTTGAAAGAATACAGGACGCGTTTGTGCCACTTCGCCCGTATGTCCTGGTGGCACAGAGGGCACATACTCTGTTGCCTATGGTCACTGTGCGAGAAGTTGTGGGTTCACTTTCGTGCGGCGGCGGTATTCTTCTGCCTAGCCTTTTTGTCACCTTTAGCTGTGAATTTTTGTTAAAGTCATTTCCGCAACGTAAATGACGTTAGTGAAGTCTTGGTGGACTCCGTCATAAAGCAGTTTTGCTTTAGAAAGCACTAGAAATGCACGCCAAACAATTCAAGCTCCGCATGACGCAAGAATGCGCAGAAATCCAAGGAAGCCTGCTCCTACGGCCTGCGCAGTGCCCTTAGGGCGATTCTGCGCGAAGAAATTCATTGGCTGTTCCCGACCTCTGAGCCTGAAGTAGCTTTGATTGCAGATATTGATCGCCAGGAAATTCAGAGGTCTCTGGGAGGTTTCGGATCGCCGCAACCTGAGCTAAAAACGATTAGCTGCGCTGGCGCTGTCACCTGTGCCCGTCCGGCGCCGAACCGCAACAGCTCCATCGTCGCCACCGCCGACGCCACCTGCCCGGCGGTCGGCCATTGCTACGTCGGCACAGTGAATGACGTACAATACCGAAACTGTTACACGAGTTATCGTTAGGCGCGGGCCACGCCAGAACACAGTGGTACATTGTCCCGTGTTTTAGCATATTCTGATCAGATCATGCGCACAACGCGTGTGGGAGAGTTTATACTAATACTTACGGTGTAATGTACGGTCACGCATGTGTAAATGTCGACGTCTTTCATTCGCAGAGCAGATTCTCGACGGCCGACAACAGGGCTCGCCGCTATACCATTGGGCTTTCTGTGTCGGCACAGGCTTGTCCGTTAAAGGGGTAAATTTTTGCTGGTTTGGCTGCTGCGTTCTTCACAATCACAACGACCTAACAAGACATCCACGAAAAGAGCATAAACACGCTTAAAAGCACAGGAATCAGGTCGGTCACAATCTTCGTAAATAATGTTTTTTTGTTCTTCAGCATATTATTTAGGGCGTACGTCTTCAAACACTATCCGTTCATTTTCTCCTCATCTGCCACTCTTCGTTTTCGTGCGACGTTATGCCTTTCCCTTTTAAAAACTTGGTCACGCTGGAAGGTTACGTTACAGCTCGTTATAAAGCACAACTGCAAGCTAGAAAGACACCACTTCTTTTCTGTTGCCGGCAGTACACCGATTATTTATATGTCGCGGGCCCCTTTGTCAGCATGTAGGCGTCGTACCCTCGTGTTGTGAATCATCGCTACGCCACAGGTGCGCCTTTTGCATCAGGGATGGCGCACACGCGTTTCGGCTCGCGCACTAGGGGCGTCGTGCTTTGGTGTCTACGCATCCGCAACCTTTGTAGAATCCCTTACGTGTACCGGCAGTCCCACTCCCACTGCTGCCCTTGACGGCCCCTTAGACATTCTTGTCGTCAATACGTGTAGGTAAACTGCAGGTCAGAAACCCGTCGTCAGAACCCAGTATAAGCCAGAAATGGCAGGCTTGCTTTGTTCTTAATGTATGTGACAGTAAAACATGCGCTTTAGAGCGAGTTTCCGAGAAACGTTCGCCATCAACCTCCTGTTTGTCAACTTGTCTTAATCCAGGGAAGTTCCCTCGATCAGCGCCGAATGACAATGACGCCAAATAAGCTGTGACCTTATCACTCGCTACAGATTGCAGGCCGAAATAGTAGTTTGTTGGATGTCCGTGCCATAAGAATCTTAAATGGCCTTCCCTGGCATGTGGAGTCATAGATACGTCTTGGCGTGAATTATTATTGGTGTTCCCCGTCCGTAGACCCACTAAGGGAGCTTTTAAGCCATCCCCGAGGTACTCATCGACACGGTGGAGAATCGGCAGTGCGATGGGAAACAATAGCGTACGGCAGCGGCGATGGCCGGTCAAAGCACTAAGCCACGGTCATTAATTAGCGTCCTGATGCCGTCGAGCTAGGTGGCCTGCATACCGGTCCTGTACGGTACACTGGATACTTGCTGGAGTGATAAGGCTGTGGATGTTCCATTACCGCGCACGTGTGGAAGGTGTTCCTTGGTAGGAAGACAAGAAACGTCGAGGAGCCAAATAAACTCCCACCTTGTATCGGCTTATATATTACTAGTCGCCACCTAAGGCAAGCCACAAGTATTTCTAACCTCTTTCTCCTATCGATGCTTTATATTTAATATTTTCCTGCATTTTTACCTCTGAAACTATATGTTGAGGCCCGGGTAGCGCGCGATGTCAGTGCGCGTTAAGGAACCTTAGGTGGTAGAAATTTAGGGAGCCAATCCACCATACGGTGCCTCTCATAATGACATCGTGGTTTTGGGACTTAAAGCCTCAGAAATCAAATCAAATCAGTTTCAACTGGTATCGGAAGTACGTACAGACCCTCACAACCGATAAACAATCACGCTTCCCTGGATCTCCCATGAGGTAAAACTGTTGGGCTAGTTCGTTTTAAGTAATTTTTGAATAGCAGCAGAGCTTAGAAACTCACTTGCACAACATGCGCTAGCGCATTCCCCGATGTTTTGCAATTTCTGTGTGCAGCTTCTTGGCAGCATCTTAAACAGTTTCGGCGTCTGTTTGTGCCAAAACCACAATATGTTTGAGGCACTTTGCAGTGGTGTTCTCTGCATATTTCGACCACCTGAGGTTCTTTAACGTGCACTGAGATCGAGTAATATACGGACCTCGGTCCGTAACTGAGTACCGTACAAACAGTACCTCTGTTGGGAGCAGTTTTGTGTGTGCTTTACAGAACTGTATTTACATTCACCAGGCAAGCGTAATTTTGATTTTAATGTGAATGCGCCGGCCCTTGTGTCCGCTTTCAATATGCACGAACAGTGGTGTTCAGATAGTTTAGCGTCAGTTTCTTGAAGTCCAAACGGCTAATTATTAGTAAAATGGCGCACCTCTGAGGCGACCGTCGGGACAACCACAGAGATGGGAGGCTGTTGCCGCAGCTTGCGCTTCCTGGAAAACAAACTCTTTCTTTCATCCTCGCGTCGGTGAGTCCCTAAGCATGAGTTCATTATACCGGAACACTCCTCCCTCGGTTTTAATACGGCGTAACTAAAAGGATGAAAAGCGCGCTTGCTCTTTTGGTGCTACAGCCAGTTTTCCAGGTTTTGTTGCAATAATCTTGTTTACGCTGATTAACTTTTCTTTGCGGTATTAACGGCAGTGATGTCAGCTTGTAAATGAGCGCCGCGGGGCGCTAATGAGCACGCCCAATTCCTCGCTCACTTAAATACAGTAGCTTCTCAAAGAAGCGCTATATGGAGCTCCTCCAGTTTGTCGGGAAAAAGTTGCAATCTTTCGTTTTGCCAGGAGTTCCCATAAACTGCAAGTGTTATATGAAAAGTGCGTCTCTAAATGGGGAGGGCCATTGTGTGTTCTTAAAGAAAGAGAAAATATGAAGGCAGGTAAACAGCGCAACTCATGCTAGAAGTCTGGGATAGTTGGATAATTGAAACTTGATGCATTTCCAGCGTTTTGTAGAAGAGGGAAGAAGGTGAGAAAGAAAAGTTACAGCAGTACAGGAAGTGTACACTGTCTCCTCGAAAGCGCTGTAATGCATAAACCTCGATGAAAAACGAGACAACATCAAGGATCGCTGTTCGGAGAGTGTTAACTCACTAAATATGTTGCTTTAGCTTGAAGGTCATATTCCTGAAGGTGAAAACTTGCATGTCGGAGGGAGCCGAGGCGACACGTCTTGTGTTAAGCGAAGAAATGTAGGCATTGCATGTTTGCAGGTCCAGAGGCATGGTGTGTGCGCTCATTTATAGGCATGATAAAATTTCGTCGTCCAGCAGTTTTGCATGCTTGGTCATCGATGTCACAGCGCGGTCATAGGGGGTGCCATGGGTTGTTCAACTAATTTTAGAAGAGATGTTTGAGTAATGCGCAAACTGTGGGACGCGAAGAGCGTAAAACAAGGAGCCAACGCAGCGTCCTGTAATGTTGCCAACTTCTATTCGTAATGAGGGCAGGGAGGGGGCGCGGTGGTGGTCAAAAGCATCTGTTTGGCTACAGTTACATAGAAGTACTCGGGGAGGCGGGGAGGGGCGAGAGGCCCCATAAGCGGTTCTCGCCCCTTGCAAAAGATCGCTTACTGCCACTTGAATTCGCGAAAGAGAATTGTTTCTTTATTTTGTTACCTTAGCGATGAAAAAAGAAGCAATCCTACTTTCTTTGTGCCGATACAACTTTAATTGTGTCGGACAAGTGATATTGGCTCTAACAGCATTGATTGCATTGCAACATAGACGAATAAGTTTTTTTTAATAGAAATTAGTACTTTTCGAAGATTTATTCGAAGGTCGTCGTACGTAAATTAATTTTCTAAGTGTTCTTGATGTAATAAATATTTGGTTACCATTGCGCATAGTGCGTGTAGGCGATTCCTAGGTATTTTCACGTCTGAGCTCGGTGCAGTATTTTGTTGCTTAATGGGTAGACATGCTATGAGCGAGAATGACTTTTCCTAAATTTAACTACGGCGGTTTTTTTTAGGGGGTTAATTAATGAGTATCTGGCAACCCTTCCAAAATCTGGTGTAGGAATACTGAAGTAAAGTGTTATCGTCAGGAGTACACATTACCCGCTTGAAGACGCTATCGTTCATTAAATTCATGACGCAAACAGCGCAAAACTACGACGGACAGCTTCAAAGGAAAAACAGCACAGGCGTTGCAATTTTTGCTCTGTTTACCGCATGAACTCATACGAACTTTCCGAACTTTCCTCTCGAACTTCCACATAGAGAGGGACCTTTGCCTTAATATTTCGGGGAATTACATTTATGAATGTTCAAATATAAATTAACCCCGAATGGAGTCCGGAGAAGGTCTCACGTTACTTTTGCATTTGATGGCGCCGTGGAATTAAACATACTGAGAACGAGAGAAAGCTAGCTCTGCAGCCAACCTGAGGACGACTATTTCGGATAACAATTACTTCATATAGTAGCTTGTTTTGGGCAACAGCGTGAAATTCTTTCTTTCGATCTGTTCTGAGACGTCAAGCACACTTGGCTGCCTACGTCGCAATCTTTAATGCGCATCCGCTCATATCAAGAAGCTGGCATACCTAACACATGTAAGACCGAAGCTCGAGTACGCGTCATCCATCTGGCACCCATCGCAATCATACCTAGCAGGTGACATTGAGGCAATTCAAAAGCACGCAGCACGTTTTATATCATCCGAATGCTCACCGTACATTAATACATCTGCTTTGAAACATACCCTCTCACTTCCAACCCTCGAATCACGTCGCATAATTGCTCGCCGTTGCCTGCTTCCTGGCTTATTTTATGAATCGCATACACGGCATACGCTTCTTATTCCACCTGTAAGATCATCTTCAAGATTAACTCACACATGTCCCATTGCATGCTTAAGTGAATAACTTAAGTGAATAAGGCGATGAATAACTTTTTCTTCCCACACACAATAGCCTTGTGGAATACGCTTCCTAACGCCATTGCTTTCTGCTCAGATCGAGAAAAATTTCGTGAAGAGAAATCTCGTTAGAAAAATTTCATGATCCCGCCATTTGCTCTAACAATATCCACTTACCATAGCGTGTTGTTAAGTGTCCTTGTATTACCCGATGCTACATTTGTTTGTTCTCTTTCTTTTGTTTGATTTGTTAGAAACTACTTTTATTATACTGCTTATAATCATGTATATGCCCCCCCCCCCCCACCCTCTTATGTAATGCCTTCGGGTCTTTAAGGTGAAATAACTGAGAAATTGATAAAGAGTAGATCAACTTGTTTTCAATATCGAAGTTGCTAGCTATGCCATCGTA
Source organism: Hyalomma asiaticum (assembly GCA_013339685.2). NCBI lineage: Eukaryota > Metazoa > Arthropoda > Arachnida > Ixodida > Ixodidae > Hyalomma > Hyalomma asiaticum. The sequence goes on along the minus strand of CM023481.1, from coordinate 345,109,967 downwards.
AAATTCCACCAACTGTGCTAGTGCTGAAACTACGATCAGATTACTGCTGTATTTTTTAAAGGTCACGCGATGCAATATAATCTGTGAAGTTTTTGTGTGTGGCATGCTCAAGCAGTTGCCAAAGCCGGAGGTAAGGGATACGGGCCCGCAGTTAGAAAAAAAATTCACAGCATATCCACGGAGTGAATGATGATGAGTGGGCGAAGCTCCGGATGTTCATCGTAGATCGTGCCGAGTTCCGGATTAATTTAGTTAACGCGCACGCTACGAATCCTTATGGTTCAACTACGCACAAGTGAAGTCTCCCACCGGCACTTCATTGCAAGTCAAGATCCAGTGCCTATATATATATATATATATATATATATATATATGGGTGGCCGGTGAACGGTTCTCCAGCGCGAGCAGTCGGTATTTTTCAATCAAGAAACTCGCTAGAAGACGCTGCCTGCGCCAACGTTGTCTCTCGCAGGTGAGGGCGCGTTCTCCTTCTTTGAGAGCTGGTAGAGCGTTCATCGAAGAAAGAGCGTTTCCATAGTCAACGCGCGCCTTTCGCTCTCTCTCTCTCTCTGTCTCTGTCTCTCTCTCTCTCACACAAGACAGCAGATGGAAGAGTGAGAGAGGTCGCGCGCCGGGAGGCACGCGCCGAGCGCGAGCGCGAGCCTCCAGGCGCGCGAGCTCCCGAGCGCGATCCTGCCGGCGGCGCGAGCCGGCGGCGCGAGGTGGCTACATACATACTACTACTACTACTACGACAGAGGAGGGAGGGACCCACACCCTAAGGAGCTTCGCGCCTAAAAATACATGGTTCGTTCCTCGTCCATTGTAATGGTGCATAACATGAAAGTGCAAAGCACACAATTTGAGCGTCGGCGACCGTCTTGGCGCTTCGCTTGGCGAGTGGTCTTGTATACGGAAGGTGTACAAGCGGCGTGGTCGGGCTTGCAAGTCTGTTGTTGCCTCGTATAAGTTGCGACACGCTCAGCCTCGTCAGTGGGAGTGGCGCACCGGGTAGTCTGCGCCCGGGACGTATGAATGTCTTGTGCGAACTGCGTGTGCATTACCCACGCAGTCACTTTCGTGACATTCTTCTGCTGATGTCGCTGCGCGAGAGAAGAAGATCGTGACGTGTAAACACCACTTCTGCACGCTTGAGCCGTTTTCCGGAGGCAACAGACATCACAGGCAAATACTACGTGGAACAAAATCCATGGATGTTGTGAAACTGCATTGTTACCGCACCCTCGGTGCATAAAGCTCAGGCAGTCGCGCGGGGGGCGCCAAGCCTCCGTCGCACCAGCTCACTGTAGCCACGCTGAGACGCTTCTGCAAAGCTGTCGGCGCTTGTTAGCGTCATGACGCAGCACTTCGAGTCACCGCCCCTATGTATGTAACAACTGTAGTTCTTACACTATAGGCACTACACAGAAACGATGCACTTGTTATAAGCAGGTGAAACGAGCGCCCGATGTCTATCGGATAAAACAGGATGCAATAAACATCTGAGAGAGATCCACTGCCGCGAAGGCTGTACGAAGTGCGGAGCAATGATTCGCCTGTGTTTCCCTTGTGTTTCTCTTGTGTTTATCGTCGGCGTTTTCGAATTCTTTTTGTTTATTCTGACCCAATTATTCGACTATTTATTCTTGATGTCTATCTTTTTTTTATATATGCTAATCTGGTTTATGTTAACTAAACTTACTCTTGATTCATTTAGCTTATTTTTCCATTATTCACGGGTTTCGTGGGAATTCATATGTGTAGGTAAGCTTAATTGTTTTCCTGCTGGGCAGTGATTTACCTGTGATTAAGCGAATGAATATCGCTTAATTTGGTATCGCTTTGCAATTAATTAGCCTTGACGTGTGTTTTTATCTTATTCTACAAATCTGGTTTATTTTCGCCACTCTTAACCTGGATCCACTTTAAGCGGTCTTGGTCATTTATTAGATTGCTAACGTTGTTTTCAACAGCTTTTTTTTTTTTTTTTGAGCGTGAGCACGACATGAGTAGACGGCGACACCGAGCACCAAGGTGCTGTGCACCCAGAAAAGAGCAATGTTGTGGGATATTTATTTATTTATTTTATTTATTTATTTTCATTACCTACAGCGCCCACGTGGGGCATTAGTGTAGGGGGGAGATAATTACATTGAAGATGTACATATACAAAAAACTAACACATCTCAGAAAAATGCAGAATGGCGACAAATCATGGTGTACATAAAAGAAATAGAGCTACATAATAAAGGAACGAAGGGTGACGCGTAATTAACATTGACGTGTGTCGAAATAAAACACCAAAATATGTGTATACACATATAATAAATACAAGTACACAATTATATACACACATACACAAACGCAGATATATACAGGCAGAGATAGAGAAAAAAAAAACTCAAGCGTAGCCCGCTAGAAAAAACAAATGAAAGTATAATACTGTGATAAAATGTGATTCTGAAGCGCAGTGGTGAATGTTTCTCTGGATGCGGCTACAATTTCTCCAGGTAGTTTATTCCATTCCCGAATGGATCGCGAAAAAATGAATGTTTAAAAATGTTAAATCTGGCAGTGAACTCGCGCACTTTTAGTGGGTGGTCAGTGCGAGCAGATATGTACGTAGGCTTCAATATGTAGTTTTCTTTGTGAAGACCGGTTAGACCATGGAAGCGGTAGGTTCCCTGCTTTGTGAGGCCATGTCAGGGTGTCTGAAAACGCCATGCTATGGAAAGAAATCTTTCAACGAATACGGATAGCACTCAGTATGTGAAAATGGTGCAAAAACCATGCATGGAGCATATTCTACTTGTATGTCAAGGTGCCCACCCAATAACCAAGGGATTACCGACTAAGTGTGCTCGAGACCTTAGTGTTCACAGAGAGTTCTAGGAACACAAACTCAACTGTGATAGAGACTGCATGCTGAAAGAGGCAGTGGGTGGGCCGGTGGCGGAAAATTGGAATGTGGGAATTGATAACACGTTAGCAGAAACTGCAGAACATGGACATGATTGGAGGTGGCATAGTGGTGACACTAACTGTCATCGGAATTGAAAGAGGATAGGTGTTTTAGAAAATGTGTCGGGAGATATTTTAAATACATATGAGCATATACCTGCGAATGTTTTGCGGGACTACTTTGTTCATGTACATGGCTTTAAAACGATGTAACAACTTGACCGACAAGTATTTCTCATGAACTCATGGCGGCACGCGTTGTAAAATGGATAAAATGAATATTTGCACAGAAATGAACAAAATAAGACTAAGTGTTAAACTGCTAGTAAAGTCAGGCGCACGAAGTTAATTTAAGGAATGAAGGTAATTATGCAGAAATCCATAGCCTCTGCAATATTTACAAACGTCGGCGCTGCTCATTTCTACAGATTGATGAAATCTGGCCAATTACACTCAGGAGACCGAAAGCGGATAGCCAAAGCGCGCAATCGCTGGTGCCTTCGATAGTGTCTTGCGTAACATATTGTTCCTCTTTCGTCGCCGAGCGCCTATACGAGCGAGCGTTGGTCAAGCGGCTATTTTGGTATGCATGATCAAGCGCAGCAACGAAAGGAGAAAGATCGCCTATTGATAACGACGCTTGATCCTCGCTCGGTAATGTGAGGCCAGCTTTGCGAGAACTGGCTACCGAAATCAAATGCGAGAACTGGCTACGGAAATCAAACCCTCCAATTTCTGCTACAAACGATTTCAAACAAATATGAAAAAGACGATTGTCGCCTACTCACATTAACACCCAAAGAACATAAAGAATATTTTGTAAGGTACAGTGTATAGGTCTTTTGTTTGTGTGCATGTTTTACTAGTAGAGTAGAACTTTTGGATTTTTTTATTTTTTTTGCCATTTGTCTAGTTCTATTCCTCTACTTATGTATTGTATGTGACGTTCCACCTGTATGTGCAACGTTTTTCAATTTTTGCTTGTTAACTGCGTTTTTAGTTCCTTCTGGCATGTATGTTACATGAATGTATTTTCGTTGGGCCTCAGGCGCACTCAAGCTACAGTTTTGTAGCTTTTGGTCTGGGGTCCCTTCCCCCCTTTTGCACGGGAAAAATAAAGACAATTATTATTATTATTATTATTATTATTATTATTATTATTATTATTATTATTATTATTATTATTATTATTATTATTATTATTATTATTATTATCCAGTATTTAAGTCTGGCTGTAAAAGTGACGTCTCGAACTACCGCCCTATTTCCCTTCTTTGTGCTGCATCAAAAATCTTTGAGCTTGCTCTTCACAAAATATTGTCTTTTGATGTAAAAAATTCATTGATTGCGAATCAGCATGGGTTTCTCACTGGCCGCTCAACTGTCACTAATCTTGCCAGTTTCATGATGCAAGTCTCCTCGCCCATATCGCAGAGAGGACAGGTAGACACTATTTACTGTGACCTTAGCAAAGCTTTTGACGTTGTCAGCCATTCGCTGCTTGTGGATAAACTTGCGCACTTTGATGTTGATTATTCAATTGTGAATCTACTACATAGCTATCTTCTGGATAGATCATGTTATGTTGCCGTAAATGGCCAAACATCCTTTTCCTACAAAGCTACTAGTGGGGTTCCTCAAGGGTCCGTACTGGGCCCACTCCTCTTTTTAATTTATGTTAATGATGTTTCTTCTGTCATTCGGAATTCTTCTTTCCTTTTGTATGCCGATGACATAAAGATATTTAAGGAAATTCATTCAGTTCTCGATTGTCGCTTGCTGCAATCGGATTTGTGTTCTTTCTCTGAATGGTGCAGGAGCAATAACCTCTCCCTAAATATTTCAAAAACCAAGGTAATGAGTTTCACTCGAAAAACATCTAGTGTGCCATTTTTATGTTCTGTCTATTCTGTGACGTTGTGTAAGGTTTGTGAGATCAATGATCTAGGTGTTCTTTTTGATAGCACCTTACACTTTTCTGCTCATGCTAAGCGTGTTGCTTTGCGGGGTCTTCGCACCCTAGGCTGTGTTTGCAGAATGTCTAGAGAATTCCGTTCTCCTATGTCCTTCCACAAATTGTACACTGCGATATGTCTTCCTCAACTTGAGTATGCATCTGTGATCTGGAATGGCATTTCTAATTCCAGCAGCAACGCCATTGAGCGAGTCCAGAAAAAGTTCCTGAACATCTATAACCATAGGTTCGCTAGAAATGGCCTTGATTCTTGCATTGGCACTGTTGGATCACTATCACTGCCATCACTACACTGCCGGAGAAAACGCGCTGATCTGTTATTTCTTTTCAAGCTTGTGCATGGTATCATATCCTGCCCTGTACTGCTCAACTGTCTTAATTTCCGAATTCCACGTAAGCTGACCAGAGGGAACAGACCTTTTCAAGTAACCGCCTGCCTCTGTGAACATTCGACCGTTGACAGGATACAACGTCTCTACAATGCTTACTTTTTAGAGCTCGATGTTTTTCACAGCTCCCAATCGCTGTTCTGCTCCGAGCTTTGCACTGTACTAGCATAGTGTCGTACACTGTTGATATTTTTTTTTTCTTGTTTTGCCTGCGCATAGTTGTATATGGGCAATTTTATAGCGTTTTTTTTTATTCCTGTTATATTATTATGAATTTTGGCCTATCTTGTTTTTATTAGTTTTTTCTGTAGAGTCTCCTTATTGTATTGTTTCTTGTATTTTTTTTCTCCGTGCGCCAGTACAAAGACCTTACGGTTGTTCCTGGGCACGTTAAATAAACACTTGATTGATTGATTGATTGATTGATTGATTGATTGATTGATTGATTGATTGATTGATGAAATACAGGGCACTATACCTAAGGTGGCGGCAAGAGCGCTGTTTATGACCGTTCAGTTTAGGTTTCCTAATTGAAAGTGATTGAATTTCATCGTCCTCAAGAAATTATGAGTGCCGCTCTTTTGTAAAAATTACGATGGGAAGGATTCACTGCGCCGTAAATAACCTCCGTTCTCGAATTAGATTCAGCGCCTGGCTGGACTTATTCCAAATAAACTAGTCCCAGTGTGGCTAATTTGCGTTAGAACTTTCGATCCCCCTTGCTTTATAATTAATTAATTATATTTGTTTGGTTGTAGACGCCAGAACAACAATATGTTTATGAGACATGCTCCGTATTTGGGAAGGCTCCGGAGTAATTTTGACCACCTGGGGTTCTCCAGCGTGCAACTTAAATCTAAGTACACAGGTGTTTTCTGCATTTCTCCCCCTTGTAAATTCGGCCGCCGTGGCCGGGATTCGATCCCGCGACCACGACCTTAGAATGCCAACAGCCTAACCGCTAAACTACCACAGCGGGTTTTCCGTATTATAATACGTCCGCCATAAACAAAGCAATCCCGAAATATGGGCAGAAATATGCGATTTTCTGTATTTATAAGACTGTTGGACACATTTTCTGAAACACCCTGTACACATCTCGGCGCGTTCGCTGTACCGCCTGTACACATCTGTACACATCTCGACGCATTCACAACGCACGTAGTTTCATGCGCATTCATGGTCACACACATGCAGGCGTTTAACTCATCACCACTACCTACAGCCAATTGCGCGTTGGAACGGTCTTCCTGGTCACATTGTATCCATTGCTAACCGTGAAACTTTCCGTGATAACCTGATTTCGTTGCGCCTTATCATCGCTTTAGCATTGTATAGCGTTGTTGAACCGTACTGTTTGTAATATTTGTCTTGTTTCTTTATTTTATTTTTCTTTGTTTCTTTTTGTTATTTGTTTAGTGTCGGGGTATTTTTCTCTCTTATAAGTACGGATGCCCCCCTTAATCAAGGCCCTTCAATGGGCCTGTAAGGAATTTTTGATAAATACATAAATAAATAAATAAATAAATAAATAAATAAATAAATAAATAAATAAATATGTGCTGAGTACGTCGCAATTACTACGCACCACAACGGTGCCGCAGCTGACATATTGCCTATCAATTTCTTCCGTCTTTCCGACGAGGCAGGTAGAGTGAAACCGCTGTTAAATGGAAGTGTTTTCATGACTATTTAGAAGCTGCTTACGTGTGCGAGTTTCTGACGACGCTTTCCGTTACACTAGCCAAAACTTCTTCTCTATAGTGTTCCGGCCGTCGCGGCGTAACGGGCGCGCAGTCGCACGCTGCCGCATTCTGCGTGGTGCGTCTCCCAGCAGCGGCCAAGTAAGTCGCCCTCAAAGGATCGCCAGCTGTGCGAACGCGGCGCCCTTTGTTCAGCTGCGCCTTATCAGGCGGCTTTCGAGTGCGCCCAAGCGCATGATGAGAGCACCCAGTTATCGGACCCAGCCGTCATAGTTCCTCAATCGGTCGCACAATGAGCGTTTCGAAGAGCCAGCGCAATTAGCGGCCCCCCCTCCTCGACTCCACCCTTCCGATAATTGCAGGCGTTGTTCCACGTGCTGCGTGGATTCGGAACACGGCGCAACCTCTAATCAGGATTTCTTGTTTGATTGGCCTAGCTGGCCTTCCATCGGAGCAAACCGCCCGACCCCTGATGCAGCCCGTGTCGTGTGATAAACAACGGAAGCCGTGCCTCAAGGCGTTCCTAAGCGGCCCGCTTCCAATCATTCAGTTTTCACTCGCATACTTGCACACACCTTGCTATTTTGACCAGTGGTGCGTGGAGGAAGAAGGCGGGTGTGCATGACAAAGGGACGTCTTGTATGTCGACTGTCAAATGGGAACGTGTAAGCAAACACAGGATTTCCTTACCGTAAAACTACTCAGTAAACTTAGAGGAGGAGCAACAGCCATTAATCGCAGGGAAGTCAACATGGAACTTAATTGGCTAAAACAACTAGATCATCAAAGTTAGAAGAAAGCGCTTCGCGAATTCCGTGGCCTTTCGTGCGTCGGCGCTCGGCAGCAGTATAGCGATTTCCCTATGAATAATCGACTGACTGTAGTCACCACCTTTAAAGGAGGTAAGAGCTCCATTGTTTCAAGAAGGTCTATTACGGTATAATGTTGACCCAACTGTCGTCCGAAATATGTTTTCCTTCTGAAATGGTGCTCCGTTGAGTCCACGCGCAGCGCTTTTCACTTGTGTATATTCATGGTGAGTTGTTCAGCTAAACCAGCTTGAACCGAAAGGGAAGGAAATGGGAAGCTACTTCGAAACACCAGAACACAAAAATGTTCCGACGCTCTATCCCCGTAGCAGTTTCCCGCTTACATGGACGCTTCCGTCGACGCCGTCGCCAAACCCAACCAACTTGCTCACGCTCGGGCGCGAGTACTGATCCTCGGTCCCGGGCAAACAAGTCCCTCGCCTGCCGCGGGGGAAGGGAGTTGCATTGGTGCCGACCAAGACCCGTTGACCACCAAGTTAACTTTCGACTAGTTTCTTCCCGGTGGTTCCAATGACCGCGACGACACGTTGAAGGACGAAGTCTGGACCCATATGTATTCACGGCAAACAGGCACGTTTATGCGCAAGGCTGTACATATTTACAAAAGCTGTCCGGGGTAGCCTGCAGTACTATCAACAGATGTCACGGCACACAACTATTCTCATACCACACCAAGCAGTTCAATGCGAGCCCTTATGCTTACTCTCTTAACTGGTAAACACCAAGCTTTAGTCGTCTTTTCTCATCTCTCGATCAGAGGCAGCGCCAAGCTCAACCTATATCGACCTTGCCACGTCTGAGAGTCGAGTTCGCGCTAAGCTCTCATCTCATCTCTCTCTCTTTCTCTCTCTCCCGTTAACATATCCGGTCACTTCCACGACCGACTTCTGTGACAAACCCATATACAGCCCTTCATCAATGAGGAACCGTATTCACTCTCAGAGCCTGCGGTTACGCCTCCGCGTTCCCACACTTCGATCCCCTCGCGGCACAGAGCACCTGCGAAAGATAGTATCGGTCACTAATCTTGTAATGAGTTAGTAGAACACCGCAACAGGGCCAAATTACTACTCTATTTAGCTGACGGTATCCATCCAAGCCGCCGCTTGAGTAGGATTACTGGACAGGTGCATCGTAAACGAAACCACTTTCCGATTTCCCACGGCGCGGTTACCTCCGGCGGACGGGCGACCCCCTTGGGAACAGCCGAGAGCGCAGAAAGGCCAAGGATTAGTTCGACCGCGAGCCCCCGCTGCTCATGCAAGCTGCCTCCCTCTTCTGCTCCTTTCTCGGACGCCTCATTCTCTCAGAAAATGCCCCCACGGCGGTCTAGTGGCTGCGGCACTCGGCTGCTGATCCGAAGGTCGCGGCATGGAATTGCGGCTGGCTGCATTTCGATGAAGTTGAAATTTTGAGGCCCGTCTACTGTGCGATGTCCTGTCACCTGTGGTGTCGCCGTCGCTGCGCGATTGTGGAAATGGCACAGCAATTACCCGCCGCGGGCAGTGCGGCAACAAAGCCGGCGCCCTTCCTGCATACTGCCGTAAAATCGAAGGTGCTTCTGCAGGCAAGCCATCCACCAGGCAGCCGTTGCCTATTCTTCCCGCAGATTTATCGCCGAACATAGCGCACCTTTCACGAGACAACTTCGAAACACAGACTAGACAGAAATCCTTCCTGGACCTTCACAGAGGACTAGCTAATGGGCTCAAGATAGCCCTCTACTCCTCCAGACTGAATTTTTCCCGTCGTCGGCCACCATATGGCCGTGTACACGGACGTTTCACCTAACTCCTCGGCAACCGATCCACTCGCAACCTTTCCTCATCTGACGTGACGGTGCCCCCGCGTACTCGTCTACACAAAGAAGCCCCATGTCGACGATATTGGCTTCTTCAAATGCACCGCAAGTCCTGACCTTGCGCACCAAATTCGGGCAGTCCAGGGAACCTGTGAAGCAGACCTCGTCGTGGGCGAGGCCCACGGTGGTTTCCTAGGAGCCGAACTTTCCAGGCAGCAAGCAAAGGTCATCTGCCCATCAGTCTTATTCCCGTACAACGTGACAAACTTGCGGCAGAAACGTGCATCAGACCCCATTCAGTGGAATGCCATATTTCTGTACAGCGCGAAGTGAACACAGCTTACCTGGTATGGTGGTTTATGGAGCTCGCTCCATAAACGCGAGACCAAGTGACAAGCACTGCTAGCACAAACGAATACATCGGCACTAATGTTCCGACAGCAGTAATTCATTTAGCCTGCTATATAATTGCTCAAATGTCCGCCAGTCAACGTGAAATTCACGCCGATTAGGCAGAATCTGTTTGCTTAAAATACGACGCAGTATATTCCTCGAGCGATCAAGCAATGTTAATTACAAGGTTGTCATTAACGTTTGGGGTGGTGGTGAGGTTGGTAAAAGCAGTTATGAAACAGTGGACATGAGGTATGCTGGGACCAGCCCTTAAAAGACTGGTCCCTACGAAAACTGCGTGGAGGTCCCTAGTTCGGAACTCCGGTGGCGGTGGCCGCCGCCCGGGAGCGCCCCAGTAAGGCTTGTTGGGTCCACAAATCGTGCAAGCCGGGCAGCGTCGCCTCCCAGTCCTCCCATGACCCCGACACGGCGGTCTAGTGGCTGCGGCACTCGGCTGCTGATCCGAAGGTCGCGGGATGGAATTGCGGCTGGCTGCATTTCGATGAAGTTGGAAATTTTGAGGCCCGTCTACTGTGCGATGTCAGTGCACGTTAAGGGAACCCAGATGGTCACAATTTCTGGAGCCCTCCACTACGGCGTCTCTCATTATCATATCTTGGTTGTGCGACGTAAGACCCCAGAAATCAACCAATCAGACTTCGCGTGTTGGGTTGGCTACAGTGGCAATGTGGTTGGATGGGCAAGCTCGCGCTATGTGGTACGTGTCTGAAGACACCGCACTACAGTACGGGCAGGTGCCGCTAAAGAAGGACCAAAATACTTTACAGCTGCCTTGCATAGCAATGTATTGGTGAGAAGGCGGAGCAAGAGCCGCCCATCCGCCTTCGTAAGGCCTTTACATAGGCGTGGTTAGAGGCTATGGCTATCTTTATTGAATTTTGAGATACCTTTGGAGGTATAGGGACAGAGCATTGATCACCAAATGTTCTACAGTCTTATTTCAGCAGGGGGCCGTATTGTTCACGATCACTGTCCACTTTGCTTTTTCTCGGGGAAGGGGAAATGGGGGGATTAATTTTCTTCGTCAGGTTTACATGATATAACAGTCTTAGTTTACGTTGCTTGTTCAGGAGAACAGCACTCATTTCTCTAATTGTTCAATAGGGCCATGAACTTTCAGTTGCACGCAGTAGCCGTGCTGTGGCACAGAGTTCGGGCACTCTGGATGAAGTGAAGAAGCTCACTGTATGCACAAAACAGCTCAGTTTACTCAGAGACGTCAGCGTGTCTGGTAACGCTTGGCTCAAACCAAACAATATGCAGAGGAACCATCGCGCTGACTACTTCGCATAACATCGATTGCCACAGTGCGTGGAATATATCGGATTTCTATTTCTTCTCGCTTCGTAGTTGCGGCTGTTGCCGGTCCATAAAGCGACTGATGAAGGTCACTGAATCGTACTTTTCGTGTCACTACATTTTCACCTGATAAGATTACCTTTGTTGTCACTCAGTAGACTCCTAATAATTTGGTACATTAAACTGAGCTAGATATCTACGGCGTCAACGATCGGGTGCTTACTTGTGTACGAGAGGCTCATAATTTCCTGCGCGGCAGCAACCAGATGCTGGCGCGAGACAGTACTTCGCTCGCGGAGCAAAAATTTTTGAGGAGGCGAAACAACGCTCGGCTAGGGCGTCTCAGGTAAAGCCCCGCCGTAAGGCGCTGCAGCACTGAAGACCAAGTGGCTTTATAGGTCACGGCGCCGACGCGACCTCGGTCGTGCTAGTCGGCTCTACAGGAGAAAGAGAAAGCTCTCCGCGGAAGCTTGGTGGTTAAACGTTTCAAGGACATCCGGCGCCGATTCACCGCAATGGATGCGTTTTTTTGCGCGTTATCGGTGGAAACCAATTATTTACTAGATCAACGAAAAACAGAAGCATCGCCGACAGAGTAATTGCCTGCACAGTACGTTTCCTGAAACGCGAAATTTATAATTATTAGATACTGCGGGCTTGGTTAGTTAGGTCGGCTCCACAGAAATTGGTACAGAGTCTTGTTTCTTGCCGTTCAAGAACACGTACGCCGTTGGTTTCTTCCTTATTGTCCATAGCACTGGACTCAAGGCAAAGGGACGCGACAGGACGCACCATCTTATTTTGCCCATCGTGGCAAACAGCGAGCACATTTGTGTCTTGAACCTCCGAAGTCCCCCGTCTTTGCACGCTCTCCGCACTTCGTGTCAGGTCCAGTGGGCCGTCTCTTTCTTTTCCTTTTCCGTTTGTCTTTCATCTTCTTTCTTCTTTATTTTTCTTCTTTTTTTTTACGAATAAGACAGGTAGTTGACACAGCGTGGAAATATTGACGGCATGGCGTCTGGTAACAAGGCAGGCCGTTTCGGTTTCTCCAGAAGGACTTCGCCAACAAGCTCGGCATAATATCGGCGCATCTCCATTTCAATGTCTGAGAAATGCTTCTCGCAAACATAATAATGGGACGTGAGCACTCGATATTTACTTGGCACTACCCGAGCCCACGCCTTCAATTTCACTGGACCACTGGGAACTTTGAAAGTAATATGCTGCATCTTACAGGAAGCGCCACTGTTGCAGCTTGGCACAACACATTTCCGCTCCATCCTAAAACGGCACTTATAGAATCCGGGAGAGCGCACGCCTTTGTTGCATCAAGAAAAGCGCGCGCGATGTCTTCGCCGGCCCGGCAGTTCAATGCGGAAGCCTGTGGTTGTGCTAAAGCCACCAGAGAAGAAACAATACGTGACAGATTGCACCACTTTCCCTTCCAATGCCGTTTACCCACGTGTGCTCACAACACGCTAGCGAGTGACTACCAGCGACAGGCATCGTCTTCTGTGGAGTCACTACACGCAGCTCGTTGCAAGCACTGTACGGCACGTAATTAAGTCAGTATTAATTGTTAACTCAGGTAAAAGGCTCGTCGCCCCTACTTAACGACGCTCGACGTACAGAACCTGAAAAATTGTACAATATGAAACGTAATCGCGATTTTTACGTGTCGCGCCCATAGAAGGACATGTGAACGATGGCAACACACCGGAAGCGTCATCTTTCATGATGCCGAGAAAACTCAGTTTCCTCCTCGTCCAACCGCTACATTAAGGGGCCGCGGCCAAGCAGATTCCCGTGGCCAAGCAGATTCCTCTCATCGAATGCTTGAATTTTTCCGTGAATTCACCTTCCAAGGACGGAATACCATGCTTGATTCACGTTACGTTTGTCGGCAGTCTCGTTCACTGGAAAATCCACCTCGATAGAGGAGAGCTCACAGTTACCTTACCCTCCAGGAATGAATAACTCCTGGACTAACGGGGTCTTTCCCTTCGCGAGGCAGGTTTAGTAACTTCTCGCCCAATGTTGAACCGCATTGTCCGAACTGCGGAGAGGCTTACTGCTCATAGCTCACATGCTCTGGCAATGTCCTGCGTTACGTGACACAGAGTTCAGCAAAGAAGAGGACTGGGAGGAAGCCCTGAGAAGCGGCGACCTTTCGGTTCAACTTCGGGCTGTCCAGAGAGCCTGCGAGAGGGCGGAGGGCCACGGTCTTCCTGTCCCTGCGTGGGAGCGGCCCGCAACTGCTACAGGATCCCCCTAAAAGGGGACGTCCAACTGCAGTTCCTCAGGACAAAAATAAAGTTCTGTGCCTGCCTGGACTAACTCTACATCGGCTTCGCAAGAAAAAGCTCATTCTAGCGCAGGAGCAGCGCATTTCTGCTCTGGTAGTACTCCGTCTATACTCTTGAGCCTGTGTCCCGCCACGGTGTTCTATGCGGCTATGACACTCGGCTGCTGATCCGAAGTTCGCGGGATCCAATCGCGGCCGGGGGGCTGCATTTCGATAGAGGTGAAATGTTGAGACCCATGTATTGCGCGATGTCAGTGAACGTTAAGGAACCTCAGGTAGTCGAAATTTCCGGAACCGTAAACCACAGCATCTCTCATAATCATAACTTGGTTTTTCGACGTAAAGTCCCAGAAATTATTATTATTAATATCCTAAGCTTCATCATCAGCATGTCTACACTTCTGCGGCCCCACGACGGTGGTGCTATGGCACACGGCTGCTGATCTTAACGTTGCGGGATGGAATCCTGGCCGCAGCGGCTGCATTTCGATGGAGGCGAAATGTTGAGGCCCGTGTACTGTCCGGTGTGAGTGCACGTCAAAGAACCCCAGGTGGTCACAATTTCCGGAGCCTTACACTATGGCGTCTCTCATAATCGTAGAGTGGTTTTGGGACGTTAAACCCGACAGATCAATCTACGCCCTGTGCAGGGCAGCCTGTCCCATGGATCTCGAATTATCGCGGTTCTGTGCTAACTGGGACCACTTTATCCCCTAAAACTCCTTAATCTCCTCTGCCCACCCAACCTGCTGCCGCCTCCTGCCACGTTTGTCTTCCCTATAGGGGGTCCACTCTGTTACCTTTTATGACCAACGTTTGCCTTGCCTTTGCATTACATGTCCGCACTGCCCACGTCCATTTCTTCTTCCAAATTTCTACTAACATGTCGTTAATACGAGTTTGCTCCCTCGCGGACTTCACCCTTTTCTTGTCCCTTAACATTACACCTATCATCTCCACAGCCCGCTGCGTCGACCTCAATTTTAGTTGACGACTTTTTAGTGAACCTCCAGGTTTCTTCCCCGTAGGTGAGTACCGACGAGATAGCCGTTGAACACATATAGCTGTGGCGTAGAAGCAGAACAACCGCCTCGCTTGCAGGAGGAGCGTGATTCGAGTACAAGTGCCGGGCAAATCTCCATTAGATCTTTTTTTTTTTTTAAGTCTGCGTGTTGCTGGCATTGCAGAAGGGTTTGGGTGAAGCCTGATCCTGGCGACTATAGTCGGTAACGCACTCCTTGACCAGATCAGGATTGGCCACCCTGTTGCTGTAGCGGCCACAACCTCCCATGAATGCGCCAATGAACCCTCGGCTGCGAAGCAACCGACTACAGCGGCGGCCAGACCTGCGATGCAACAAAAGGGTGCTAGCAATTACTGGATCCAAACAGGCTGCAATTGTAATCGGACCTTGGCAACGTTTAGCGCGAGAACTTTATCTAGCAAGCGAGGGGAGTCTGGAGGTGC
Source organism: Hyalomma asiaticum (assembly GCA_013339685.2). Classification (NCBI taxonomy): domain Eukaryota; kingdom Metazoa; phylum Arthropoda; class Arachnida; order Ixodida; family Ixodidae; genus Hyalomma; species Hyalomma asiaticum. Next base: position 345,094,823 of record CM023481.1, on the reverse strand, counting down.
CGTTTGGGGAATTACAGGCATTCAGTGGGTTATAAGGACTTTACAGGGCTGAAAAATGGACACTCCCCATGTTACCGTCGTTTAGTGGACAAAAGAAAACTAGGAGTCGGATCCTATAAGCGTGTGTAAAATTAATTCTTCAATCGGCAAATGTGGTTTCGTTGCCTCTCGCTTTATCTGCAACCCAACAGTTCTAGGTGCATGAAAAAAAAAGCCATAAAATTTATTGCAACTATACGGGCGTAATGACTCGTGAACTTACCTCGTTTCGTGTTTTTTTTTTTTGTAGAACCATCATCTGGCAAAGCGAATTATAGCGTAGAGACATAAATATATCTCACATTCGTAATTTCGCACACTACTCAGTAACAATACCAGCATCAATACACATTACCGAAGTATTCTTCCAATAACGAAACAAGCAATCCATTCTGGTAATGCAGATAAGCACTGCCTAGTGGATTCGCTTGAGGACGTGTCGTCCTCGTTATTTTAACAACGTGTGTGTGTTAAAACATTGAAATAACCTTAAATAAATATATTGCTTTTTCTCATTTGGCGAGTCCACTCTGTGAAATTTGTTTGGTTGTATTTATTCACCCAATTGTGGCCTACTCTAGTGCCTTCGTATGAATTGAGAGCATCGATGTCATGCTCTCAATTCAAAGCAGCAGTCCAGAAAACAAACTGTTATATAAGATATATAATAAGAATCACGCACGAATATCGCCAACTTCCGCACTTTTTGAATAAAACAACTTTCGCTGACTTTTGCATCATTCACCTAAATAAAACTTGGAGCGAGCGGAACATTGTACTTAAGTGGCGTGTGTTGTACCATGTCGGACCTCTGCTGATGTGCGCCTGTACATATGCATTTTTATTCAATGCCACATTCGAAGTAAGAAATCGAAAGTAACATATTAATCTATTCGGGGGTGAAAACGTGTCGTTCTTCGCACGTACTCTTTTGGCGTATATCAACACGACAAGCAGGCTATCAATGACTGGCATTAGCTTGAAAAGCGCGTATCACTGTGCAAACAGCGCTGTCTGCCTCTCATCTTACGCTTCCTCGTTGCGAATTTTAATACACAGAAGAGAGTGTCACCTATGGGCGTATTGGAAACTGCAGCCGCGATGCGGGGAAAGCGGCATGCAACACTAATTCATCTCTTTACGCGCAAACGCTTGCAACGGGGCATTACTTCACGCCGCGTCGGAGGAAGCTCACTTTAACCTGTTGAAAGGAAGACATGGGTTTACGCTAATGTCTCACCAAAGAGCGGTGTTTGCCGAGGGCTTCAGGAAAAAAAAAAAGGAAAAATAAGGACGTTCATCTTTGTTTACGCTGTTCTTAACCCTAACCTTGGAAATAACGCGGGCGGCCCGGGCTTCAGGAATGTACACACAGCGCAAATCTGGGTTACAGGAGCAAATGGGACGCGGCAAAATCCAGAGTAAAGATAGCGAATTCCTTGAAAAACAGGGATACGTGTATGTTTGGCGACGTGCAGAAGGACAGCGCTACACACCGTGGGCGTGTTTCCTTAAATGCTGCCCGCACTTCGTCATTACCACGCCTATGGTTTTGTTGCGATTTTCTCCGCTATCGCTTGTCGCAATTTCTCTTCGTGTGGGCAGCACGCTTCACGCGGTGCCATGAATCTTGCTTCTGTGTATTTTACTTGCCTGTAAATGTTTGTTCGTTCACTTAGACAAGTTCGTTCCTCTCTAATGCTTCCACTTAAAAGATTTAGAGGCGTTCGACGGCGAGAAACTGAACAGCTGGACATTTGTTTTGCTGCAGAGTGTGAAGTTCCATGAAAAATATCTGTGGCCGCAGCAGATATTATGGCATTCGCGATCACTGTAAATTTCCTGGCTCTGATAACGCAAGTGCCTTGCTTTTTATAGCTTCCACTGGGTCATCACAAAACGGCATAGTAATGACGAAAAAGAGCCTCTATGTTGCTCCATGTAGGTTTGATCCTCCAAGAATAAATATATACACAGATGCTATTTATGAGCGCGGTACATTCCCGCAACCATGATGTGCGAAACGGAGCACGAGGTGCTTTCACGGTGCACATATCTGAAATGTCTTTTTGTGATGCTTAGAAATCTCTAACATGCAATGCGACATTCGGAATTTGCTACATGCGTTACGTAAGAATAGCGCATATAATGAGATAGGTGAAATAATATCGATTGCTTGAACAGTATAATGTATCTTAGCACGGGATGTTTGTTGGTCTGTCGCAGAGAACCGAAGGTTGGTCACATGTTAAGGCACTGCAAAGAAAGCGTAAAATCATCTGTGATTAACGGAAAAGCCTTTCTGTAATATGCAAGAAGAGACGCAAGAAGAGGTTCAATATGTCAAAGAGGAATAATAAACGAAGCATGGGTGGCAACGCCGCTTCCAAAGTTCACGCGCCAGCTATAGCTCTAACGTCAAGCATTTTGACGGCGCCTGCACGGGACTAATTTACGTCGCATCGGTTTCTATAATAAGCTAGTTCCCAGAAGAGCGAAAGGCTGAACTTAGTAACCTCCTTAGAACGTTTTCTGCGCCACAGCTACTGAATAAACGAAAATTAAAACGTAAACATGTGTAGCGGGTCGGGGCGTCTTCGCGCGAGGCTTACTTGCCCTCCATGCTTGCCCTACTAGCTGCGCTCAGAAAAGGACGCGACCCTTCTCTCAGTGGTGGACCTAGAGGGGGAGTACGGATTTCCAAAAGAGCGACCTATTTCAGAAAAAGATCCTTTGTATAAGTCGCTTTCTAGCATCGTCAAATGCACCGTCTTGCATCTGAAAGCACGCGCGCCGATTTCTTCGGTGTTGACACCCCAGATCTGGCTTCCCCTCAACTGACCCCCCTCTCGGAAAAACTTTTGTGTCCGCCCTTGGGCTTCTCCGCTATGCAGCACACACACAAAAAAAAAAAAAAAGCCGCTACAGCCGGTTTCATCGCATCGGCTACATGGCGCGGAAAAGGCACCGCAGTGCAGATCGTCAACAAAATAATCGAGGATGCAGCACAATGCGACAGGTCATGGCTCGCGGGCAAACGTGAACTCACGGCAAGTCCAGTCGAGTGTGCGCGCCGTCTGCAGCGTTGTGGGCTAATCAAAGGGGCAGAGTACACCGGTCGAGAGCAAGCTCGGGTCACAGAGCAAAGGTCCGTGTAACCAACTCGTTTCAGGCATGTGAGCATGCATCTATACCTTCCGACGAGATGGAGTCAGTGGAGCGGAGTCGGTAGAGCACTCGGTGGAATACAGCTCGAGTCGAGAAAGTTCTCGAAGGGCCGCCACTGGTAAGCGAATTAGGGCGCGCCCCGCTGACACGACGCCGTGAGGAACAAGCAAGATTTTCACGCGGGAAAGTTAGTCCGGCACGCTAGCCGCGTCCGCCCTGTTTTCACTGTAGCGGCGGTGTCTGGCGGCTGGCTCACAGTGCCACGCGCCAGCTGGGCGATGAGCCGTGCGTAGAAGAAGCATCGCGATATCCACAGACGTCTGTCGACGTACCAGCCATAAACTTTCGGTGAGGAATTCAATAATGAATGCTTCTTCCTTTTTTTTTTTTTTTTGATGATGCATCTCTTTCGTGAAATAATGAAATAATAATGAATCAGCTTTTACTCATCTATTGCGCGGGATCATTGCGCTTAACTTGCAATAACCATAATTTCTGTCACTCAAGCGTTATAAGCAGGCACGGGGGTACTTGGAATTATTCTCGATATACTTCATTGCGTAGAAATGCGCAGTCGTGTAAACGGCACATAATGCAAATAACGCTGATTGGCTCCAAAGTACCCGCATTATGATAACTCAGGAAGGTCTGCAACTGTGCAAGAATTTGTTTACAGGTTCCACGGCATTGTCATCGCTTAGCATTTCCTGCTACCCAGCGCAGTTCAGGCGCCCCCTATTGCCGCCCGCCAGTAATAATGGTCGTGGCGTGCCATTTCCATCCACACATCTCCCATTAAAGAACGCTTTGCGTAAATGTTTAAAATACAGCCTTTGCTTCGCTTGCCTGGCACCTGACGACTTACGACACAGAATATGCAGCGTGTTATCAGGAACGTACGACTACGCATGAATTTGCGAAAAGAGCAATTTCATCCCTTCAAAAGAACATCAAAGTGAAGTCGCCGGAGCCCAACTGCTTTCCCAATATCCCTGTCGGCGAGTGATCGACGCGCACGGAAATAAACTTCACTGCACCGCTCCGGGATCCAACGACAGTGCAATACCTGGATATTCGCGAGACTGAATTTGCTATGAAACTTCGTTCAGCGCTCTCCGAATAAAATGAATAGAAAGAATAGTACCTCCTAGACAATGGGGTGTTTAAATTGAGCTCTGGGCATTCTTCCGTCGTTGTTGGGCGTGCAAGGACCCATATCTCAAATCCAAAGGAAGTGGCATGCTCGTGGAGACAGCAGTCGCGGCGCCGCTTTGATATTTCCTGAGCCAGTATGTCTGGAAGAAAAGCCCACCGAGGCTGTCCTCAAACGGAGAGATGTGTGGTGTCACGCACGGCCTTCGTGGACTGCGACCATCTCCGTTTCCTTCTCGTGAAACGTGGAAAAGAACCTCGTTACTTCAATACGGCTTAGTTCAAGCCGAATGAACTCGTGCTCTGGCTAACGAGATCAAGCTCCTTTGGCTTCAGTGAGCTAACGGCGTGATGTGCTCAGCTACTTCCATTTGCTGTAGCTTGCGAGGGAGCCCCCCTTCCACTCTGCTGTTTGTTGGCTCACTCCAGCTTCTGCAGGTTATTTCGTGGTGCCTTTTCAACCACGGCGCTAGCACGTTTCATACCCGCTGATTGTTTGGCAAAATTCCGGTCACGACTAGGCATGCTCGTACGTGTAAAGTATATTTGGTGAGCGTCGTTGAGCTACACGATTCGTAGAGAAGTGACAGGGTGTAGTAATAGCAACGGTGCAATAGCAAATGTAATGTTTCTGCCATTGGCTTCGTGGGCTTCCACTTCCAAGTGTGTTGGCATATCACTGAAACTATCCGGGAGGTACAGCGAGGCATGCATCGGTGGAGTCTGGAACTTCGATGGCTTTATCAGGTGGTTGGACACACCATTTTATCCTCAGAAAGCTTTGATATTTTTTGATAAACCTAGCAAAGAGCTTCGTAATAGTAATTTATTCCTGCACACCGCACATCCCCCAAGTGTCGCACGCGTAGTGATCAAGGTCATTGTTTCTGCTTTTTCCTTCGTCATACTTGCCTTAACATAGCGTTCCGCTTGGGCTATCTCTATAATCTACTAGTTTGGAGCAATGGATGATGACAATGGCTTTTTAGGGTGTGCGAATGGCGACTGTCGAAACAGAATTGAATAGGAATCGTTTGGTGCCGGAACCAAAATAAATAAATGAAATATCGAATAATTTTGAGGCAAGGTTCCGAAGACTGTTTTGCATCACTATAAGCTGATGTTCACGTCCTTATACTCGTAAATTTCCAAAGAGAAGCAGAATTTTAGTGTACAGATTAAAATGAGCAAGCTGCATATACTCACAAAAGGCCCTTTCTCTACAATTGTAAGAAGAAATTAAAACCAATTCTTATGTTGGACATGTTATTAGCCAGGTGGGCTGGGGGGTAATCCGTATTAGTGGCCGGCAAGTGGCAAAGAACACTTAGGGCAAAAAAACATTACGAATTCGGGCGCTGCATTTTTCCTATGCCTGAAACGTTCTGGCACTGTCAGAGAGTAGGCGTAGTGGAGGCGAGTGAATGGCGTGCGCGGACGAGAAGGAAAAGAATGCACAGAATAAAAGAGGATAGAGTGAGAAGCACAGCCATCAGATGTCGTGCTACCGTTGCTGGTGCCTCGATGTCAGCTACGCGCTCTGACCACAAATTACTGTGCTCCGCTTGCGGCCTCTGTTCCGGGCGACTGCTCGGCGTCTACAAGCGCGAGAACACCCTCGCTCTCGCTGCACCGTCAGAGAAATTGCAGGGCGGACCTCAGCGAAAACGGGCCACAAACGTTACAAATTTTGCGATTGGAGAATCGAAACGTCTCCACAGGGTAGTCATTCTGGTTGAAACAACAAGAGATGCGTGTCTACAGCAATAGAGCGTCACTCTGAAAAAAAAAAAAAAGAGAGAAGGCGCGCAAGAAAAGGAGGCTCTGAAAGGGGGCGTACATTCCCATCACGCATGGCGTCGTCGGTGTTGGTTTTCTATAAACTAAATAAGCTTCCCTTACTTCCGCTTATATCGAGACTGCACAGTATCCAACATCATTTCGCGATCGTCAAATGGAGAGACAAGGAGGCTAAAAAAAAAAAAAGTCCCAAACGACCTGTGCGTTGAGTTAAAGGGAAACTGGACAGGTTTCCAAGTAAATCAAGTTAACAGCACCGTTTAATACTTTCGAACACCCTAAACACGAAAATCGACACGAAATTAAATTCGCCCCCGCTCAACCAAAAACGTGTTATTAGCACAAAAAAAAAGAAAAGAACTGCTCGCCGGCGCGCGGCGAGCCCGGCTAGCAACCATGATTGGTGGAGCCCTCTGTGACGTCAGCGAAGGGTTCTCCGGGAGGCCGCCGCAACGCGATAGCTTATGATCAGGTACTGCGACGCTGCGACTACTTCGCGGACGATTTGGCGACTTCAGTCGCTGTTATGGATAATTTCAATCACTTAGAGGTGATCGGTGTGATACCATACGCGTTTGAATCATTAGCCCAACAAGAAACACCTACGTCAAGCACGAGCGCGACGGTCAGTGCGGTGGCTGGGGTGGAGCCTGCCGGATCCCACGACCTAAATGTGACACTTAGCCGCGTTAGGAATATTGCCTGATACGTATTCGCAAGCATTTATGACGCTGTGCCGTGCTGTACAGTCTTAGAAGCCAGAGTGAGGTAGTATGAGTATCATGACTGTCGTCGCCGTGACTGTGGATACCGAAAAAGGCACTCATTTTGTGCACAATGCAATCTACCGCTTGTTTTTTCCAAGCAATGTGCATCGACCAAAAGTGCATGTACAGTTCTAGCGCCGCATGGTAGCGATTGCCTTTGCACTATAGTTTACTTCAGTATAGATATTACGTCTGTGGTTGCATTCTGGCATGTGACCACGTTACACAACGCGCACAATTATTGCGCTGTGCGAGGTTCCAGCGAGTGCCGAGATGCGCTGCCTGCACAACGCAATTAGCATTTACCATGCTACCAAAGGACAAATACTAAGTGCAGGAGTGCCAGAAAATTACACGACGCGCACGAAAGTAAACCTTTGTCCTTTTTAACACGAAAGTGTTTTATGCCGGAGTCCACCAGGACCACCTACGTCACTACCGTAACGGATATAACGCAGTAAAATAAACATGAACAACAAAGAAAAACACTCAGAAAAACTGCTGTTGATGCGCCGGGAACCGAACTCACAGCAGCCCACACCAGTACGAAAGGCGGCCGGTGCTCTGCGGTAACGCCGCACACGCCCGAAGCTGTAAGAATGCGCCTTATATTCCTTCTTTCTGCGACGCTCTCGACCGGCTCAGCGCGAGCGCATCCAGGCGCACATTGCCTGGAACAGGGCCGCCATCTAGGAGAGGCAAAGTGAATCACTGCAGCCTTATTTTGACTCTCCTGGCTGGCGGCATCATTCCAGGCGCGTTCCAAAGTCCGCCTCGATGCGCGCGTGCGGAGACGCGCGTGCACCGGAAAGAAGCGTGATAAGCAAGAACGTAGTCGCGTTTGTACCAACGTTGGTTCGTACGGCTTATGTGCGCCGATAGCGCAGTGGTAGAGCACCGGTCAGCTTTCGCCGTCGGTATAGCGTTCCTCCGCCGACCACTCTTCGAGCGTGATGGCAACAAGAACACTGCTGCGTTGGGCGCCCAAGCACGGTAACGAATTTGACGGGTCAGTGTAGCGCAAGTAAATGACTGATGATTTTATCGCGCAGCATTTACGATGCACTGTGTCCAGTTATAACGTAAACTACTTCAGCTACCACAAGAGGTTGGTCCTTGATGTTATGGAGGCGATATGCGTGGACGTGGGGTGATCAACGACAAACGCTGCCGTACCAGCGAAACATCGATAGCAATGGGCAAGGTCGCCCCTATGTAACAATTAACATTCACCTGCTTATGCGAAGACACATTCCACTTTGGGTTATACCGATCCCTTTAACAGAGGGATCAGCCACATTTTTTGCAGTATAGCTGTGCTGCAGTTGCAGTATAGTATGCAGTGAACCCACGGTGCTAGAAGCAGTGTTCGAATGTCGTGGGGTGGTGGTGGTGGTGGTGAAAACATTTATTAACCATAAAATGGTTACAGAGAGGTTCTTCGGTTAAGGCCCTATTGGCCTCTCCCTTGACAGCGCTAGGTGGAGCCCCTATTCCGGGGCCCCATTGGCAAGCAACGCTGCCCGCGTCCGTTGAACCAGGGCCTTTTGGTCCTCGAGTTCTGTCGTGGGGGAAGCTTACGAAGCTTACGAAAAAAAAAATGACCTGTACCTGCGTGCTGGCTTGCATATATACGCGGCTCACCGTAGTCCCACATTGTGATAGTTATCGCTCGACTCCTGGTCGCTTTGAAGCGATCATAATTAAAATTCAGCATATATATAGCTGCTTATAAGGCATTCTCTCCTGTTCATTAACGGTTTTCAAAAATCTGACGCTTATAGGCTCATTCACCGCCTCTGAATATGGACAAACAACCTTTATAACGTTAGCGACACTGCAGTATTTTTTGTTCGTGATGGTCTTATTTTTTAATTTTTTTGTTCTCTCTCTCTCTCTCTATCTTCCAGAGCTTCCCATCCCCTTCCCCAGTGCATGGTAGCCTACCGGGATCAGCCCAGGTTAACCTCCCTGCCTTTCCTTTCTTCTCCTCCTGCCGCATTTCGCGGAGGAAGCGCCCTGCGCACACTAATCAGGCGCGTCAGCACATCGGTATCCGAGTGCGGCCAGATTCCAGGCACGATATTGGAGCTTTATTGAGGCGTCTTCTCCACTTGATGTGCTTCTGTTGCAACAGGTGTCCCTGCACGCGAAAAAGCACCGGTAATGATGGAAGCTGGCGACGGAGGTATGATTGGCTGTGTCACACGGCGCACTGCTAATGACGATTAAACCCGGTAAAGATTAAGTTTACCAACAGCGATTGCCTCCCTCCCACAGCCTGTTTAATGGAGACAATCGTGACCAAGAAAGTCGATCCGGATGGACGTTGATCGCTATTATATGTGCCCGTGTGACACCGGTATGTAACAGGAGAAAATGCAGTGAATACCAAAAAGAAAAAGGATAGAGAAAAGAACATGCATTTGTTTTCTACAAGAGGCATAAGATTCAATTAACATTCGGCATCTTACCTCACGCTTTCGTCAGTGTGAACTCTGGTCTTGATGGAGACGATTCATTCCTTTTGTGAGCGTAGATCGAAGGTACCACGCCCGGCCTTAGTCGAGCAGATTTTAGAGGAATTCCCATCGCACGCATCAGCGATAAACTCTGACAGTAATCACTGTCCCGAAAATGTTTCGAGCAGAGGACAGCGGTTTTGAATGCCTTGAAATTACTCCGCTTCACCGCCGTGATCCACTTAGCAGCTTGTTTTCCTCCCGTGGGAACTTGTGAAAGACAACACCGTCTCGGCCACCAGTGCTTGCACAGTCGTAGGCGGCTCGAAAGGACGGCATGGCGGCACTATTGCTTCTCTTCGACTAAATGCCACTTGCGGCAGCAGTTCTTTGAAGCGTAAGCCAGAAACGAAAGGTGCAGATGCTGATTATTTGCGACAAGGGCCGCTAATAAAAGGCAGTCGACAGGATCGACGACCAAACGTGCACTCGACGCTGGCGCGCTCGCTCGAGATGCCTGCATCGACGTCACTTCCTGCCAGATTTCTCCGTCCGCCGCCTCCGCTGGCTTGCACCGCGAGCCGAGGTGGGCGGAGCATAGCTCCGATTTTAATTCTCAATTACGGCGCCGCTAATTGCGTGACCGCAAACAAATCGCGGTAACAGTGATTCGAAGTGTCTGCGCACCAGGAAAAGGTCAGTATTTAGAAATCTAAAACCTGTTCAGTTTCCCTTTAACATTCTATGGTATCGATATTCGCGTTACCTAGTGGTGATCGCGCTGGGGCTCTGGCGTCCGAATTCAAAACTGAGTCGGCCCACGTTCAGAACCTAACACCCACACTCCAAAATTGCACTTTGCCCAATTCGAAAATCAAGTTGACCCTGTTCAAAACCGAGCTGGTCCATCCACACAGTCGGCATCGCGTAATTCCAAAGTTGATCTCAGTGACGTTCAAAAACGATGGGGCTCATTTTAGAAACTGACTTGACCCACCACTGTGAGGTGGTTGAACCTTCCACAGTACTGACTGACCTACCCAATCCGAATTTTCTGTTAATCCACATGCAAAACCGAGTAATACTGGTGTCACACGGGCGCTTCGAAGGCCTTCGAACCGACGGTCCATCGACTCAAAAGTCATGTTTGAGCTGCTACACGGGTGGTTTCGATGGCCGTAGAGTCGATAGTCTATCGAGCTCATAGACAATATATCTACTCTACGGCCATCCAAACCGCCCGTGTAGCAGCTCAAACATGACTTTTGAGTCGATGGACCGTCGGTTCGAAAGCCTTCGAAGCGCCCGTGTGACACCAGTATTAGCCCACTCCCGATATTGAATTAATGCACCTAAATCTTAGGTTTATCCATTTAAAAAATCAGGTCGACACGCGCTTAAAGGGGCCCTGAACCACCCCTAGGGCTTGGTTTGAAAACGGTAGGGTGTGTATTGAATTCCTCTCAGAAATTCACAGCTGAAAATATTTTTCAAATTGTTCGTTAGGAGCGAAGACATTGCGACCGGAAAACATTCATTTCCAGTTCCGTCTCAACTCTGCTGAATAGAGCCCATAGAGCTCTCTTGTGGGCGGCGTCGAAGGACGTGCCCCGCCACGTCACCAGGCTTCGGCGTCGTATCAGAGTGGCTGATTGAAAGCGGGCGACTGCCGGGGCTGTTGTCAGCATGCGTTTGTGGCCACCCGCTCAGTCCCACCTGAGCTCGGTGCCGTGGGCCTTCGCGATCACTGCATTTTGTCGATCCCCCAAAGCTTCGTTTTCGTTCATTACACACGTTTAGGCTCGGAGGTGTGCGCGCTTACTTTGTCAGTGCGCGTCTTGCCTTAGATGTTGCGCATACGACAGCGTCAGGATAAACTGCGCAACTACCAACGCTGATCCGCCTTGTTCTGCATAGCCCCAAGTTAGTTAATGGTTGATTAGTAATTGTAGACGGGTTAAACATCCTCTCGGGCCCGAACGCGCGACTACTATGACTGGAAAGGAAGACCTTCAGGATACGAACCCATAGGTGTGGACAGATGAATGCGGAATAATATGCATTGAGATGCGTTAATACGGATGGAACGATTTAAAGTGTGAATACACCCTGATATGCCCTAGTTCAATTTTAACAACGAAGCTGTTTGAGCTATCGGTGGAACTGGGAAATCTGCAGAAAAATCTGCTAGGATATGTAATGCAAGCGTAACCATGCCAAGCCATAGTAAAGCCAATTTAGCCTTTCTAAAACGAGTTAAGTAAGGCCTAATTAAGCTAAGTCTAATTCAATGAAGCCTAATTAGGACGATTAAGTGAAGCCTACTTCTGCAGGACTAAGCCAAACTTAACTAGTCCTAGTTTAATTAGGCCATGACAAATGAGTCATATTTAATTAAGCTTAGACTATTAATTCATCAATCATTAAGTCATAATAATAATTAAGTGAAGTCAAATTAAGGTAAAGAAAAATGAGCAAACTTACCTACGGTAATATAATGTAGTCTAGTTTAAGTAAGCATAGACTAATTAGACTGAGTTTAAGTTAGTACTAATTAAAGCATGCATAACTAAATTATCACTAATGAAGTGAAGCATAAATAGAATAAAAAAGATGTATTAATCCAAGGTTAATTAGGCTACGACTAATAAAGTCAGTCCTAAAAAGCTGAGAAAAAGCTGAGAAGTAATTCAAGGCTAATCAGGCTAACGCTAATTAAATCAGGTCTAATACGGATAGTACTCATTAAGCGATGCCTAATTAGGCTAATACAACAAAGCATAGTGTCAATATGCCTAGACTAATTCGGTCAAGCTTAATTGAGGTAGGAGTAATAAACCCAAGCATATTATGTTATTACTGGTTAAGTCAAGCTTATTAAGTCATAGCTGTTAATGTTCAAATTAATTAGACCAAGCCTAAATATTTCAAGATGAATTACGACAGGTCTACTTAAGTTAAGACTAAGTCAACCTTAATTGAGCTCAGACTACTAACCTACGCCTAATTAAGCCAATCATTGAAGGCGTCATCCATTTTAATCTGCACTAATCCACCATGGCCAACCCTAATCTGCTGTAATCGCTCTTAATGCATCCTAATCTCTCTTAATCTACCATCATCCGCTCCAATATGCCATAGTCCACTTTAATACATTTTAATATGTCTTAATCCACCCTAATGCATCTTAATAAGCTCTAATCCGCCCAAATCCGTCCTAGTCCTTTAACCCACCTTATCCAAGAAATATTTTGGGTTCGACTCCAGTCATGTTCTTGAGTTAAAGTCCTAAAAAGTGGCGCATTGGAGTCCCATAGGGTGTAAACCCATCTACAGTAACTGATGAATGATTAATTAAAGTTTGAGAATGATTTATAAGTTCTTAGAGGTTGCTGGCACGCATTTGTTGGCACCTTGGGAAATGATATATATGATGAATTTCGCACCGCGCCGTTCGCGTCGACACCGAGGTAGTTTACGGAAACCTTCCAATGGCATATCTATGAGATGTTCGCATTAATAAATACATTTTTACATATTTCCAGCGACTATTCTGCCTAGGCGCTCACAGTGAAAAGAAAGGCGAGCGCAGGGCACGCGCGCGCTTTCGGTTTTATAAAACGCACGCTGCGAAGGACCCGCACACGGGCGCGGCGGGCGCAGGCCGAATGGGGTAATTTGACTGCCATCTTCCAATAGCAGCGATGCTTCTTTTACCTGACCTGTGACGAAACAAAGAATATACAAGGAGATTGACGAGAAGCCTCTTTTTGAGTTGGCGGCTCCTGAGGAAGTCGAAACTTCGCGCTATGCTGGCGAACGCTGCGCTTCGCGGATGACTATACAGCCTTTGGCTGGGGTGTTCATTACAGCGTAGGCTAACCGTAGATATGTTTTTTGAACAAGCCTTAGGTGTGGTTCAGGACTCCTTTAAAGCCTGCCTGACCCACCCGTAAAATATGAACGGTTTATTTCGAAGCAACATGGACCCACCCATAAAAGTGACGTGTCCAGCCCCAGCAATTTGAGTGGCCAACTCTCAAACTGGACTTTCTCTAAATCAAGGACATGGCCAAGCCATCATGTAAGGATTAAGTTGCAAGTTCATGTGAATAAACGATGACGTCTTGTGACTATGTCAAGTGACGTGAACGTCTACATAGTACGCAGGTTCATATAGAAGACGTGATTAGACACGGCGTGCTTTTGTACGCCGCGGCCTCACCGTTCGCGCCAATCTACTCCGTGTCTCTGCGATCCGCACTGCTTTCGCATTCAATGCACGTAAGGAGGTTTATGTGCCTCTGTGGTTTATGTTGAACGCTGCGCGCAGTTACTTGACGAAGTTCTTAGCGTGGATTATTTTGTGTGCAACGCATGCTATAGTCAACCCGATTCAGAATCCTAGATTCGCACCACTGCCTAGGATTACCAGAATGACATGTGGTGCATTTCACACATACATTGTGGGAGTTCCCTCGCGCGACATAATTTTGGAAGGTAACGGATTACAAGTCCTGCAGAACGGCCTACATGCTCGTGCGTTCTTTGATAAGACACAGCGTCCCTTAAACCTCCCTAGAAGGAAATTCATGAATCATGGAGTCCTATACTTATTCTGGACACCATGTTGTTCACCACAAATCAGGATACCTTTCATTATTTTTTGCCCCCTCTAAGTGCTTGGCTCTTAGAATAAACATCAACCTTGTACCCCGTTTGTGCATCTTGCTGAATGAATTATTTGATGCTTTGATTTGATTTGGTTGAATTCTGGGATTTTACGTCCCAAAACCAGCTATTTATGAGAGACGCCGTAGTGGAGGGCTCCGGAAATTTCGAACGTGCACTGACATCGCGCAGTATACACCGGCCTCAACATTTTTCCTCCATCTAAATCCGCCGCGGCCGGGATTCGATCCTGCGACCCTCGGATGAGCAGTCAAGTACCATAGCCACTAGGCCACCGCGGCGGGTGAACGATTTGATGCGTTCGTTCCCAAAAAGATGGGGTGCCTACGACACCAGTGCTCTGATTTCTTCAGTCGAAGAAGCAATATGTTCAGGACGTACTCCAATCGCATCTTTTGTTAATGGGGCATCTTTGAATTCTTTCCATTCGAAACCATTCGTTGCCTTTGAGATCTGCATCTTTAATAAATGCTGTATTACTAGATTTCCGTGGCGACTGTATGCAACTGTCCAACTTCCTGCTATGTTACTTAAGTATATGGCTCTTGTCAACCCTGTAGTTCCAAGCCTCACAGTAACGCATGTCAAGAACTTCTCGCAAAAAGGCGTTAGTATCACCTTAGGTGAAGATGATGAGTGTACAGTCGAAGTGCATACATGTTTGTCGGCCTAATAAACAGCGGGCTCAGAGAGCATTATGCAGTGTGTAGCATATATTACGGTGAATGCACTGCGGCTATATCACTTGGAAACAATTTTGCCATGGTACTCACCTGCAAGCTGGGGGTTTCCTTTCCACTGATACGTGACCGTCCAGACCCTTCCTTACACATGACCTCAGCGATTTCGCAAAATCCTCGTTGATTGAAACTTCCGTGGTCTCCAAAACCTAAAGGATTACTCATGCATAGTGGTGGCGCAGATATCTCAATATTTCACCTGTACCATGCTGCACAGTGCCTGTATCTGCACATTGCACACACCTGCGTTTTACTGCATGGTTTCTAGTCATGCAACGGTTGACCTCTCTATGCTAGCAACAAACGAAAAGAAAGAAAACCAGGGGCAGTGCGCAATAATTGCCTGCCCCTCGAACCTCCCGAAAAGATCGTCTTGTGCTGGATCAGTACCTGAACATAAGCGCTTTTTTATTTAAAAAAAATTAGTGCTCGTATTGCACCTACGTAGAACCTGGAGGTGCGAGGCTGCTGTAGAATTGGTGACGCACACCGTTATACACTTTTGCAGCGTACATTTTGTGGGTAAGACGTTTGCGAGACTTAGACAATCACCTTTAACAAGAATGTGCACGTGGTGGCACTTACATCGACATTCTCAAAGAAATATACGAAAACCTACGCCTTTTTGATGCATTACGAAGCGTGCAGCAGGCCTTCCCGTTTTATATAAAACTACGTTAGGCGCGCGTGCACAGGCGCGGGCCTGGTCTATTCGCGTATGCGTCGCACGCGATGTTTAAAGTCACCACTCTTACAGGTAGACGCCACACATGACGCTCAATATTTGAATAACCTTAATTACCAAGTAATAAATGCCTAAGTAAGAATTATTTAACGTCGTATGGAGTGCTGATCATTAACTACGTCTACACAACTAGCCATGAGATGGCGCACTGATGGGCTTCCTCTGGTCGCGTGGAACTGTAACATCCGCGGCGCCGGACTTTCGACAAGGCAACTGCCAATTCTTCAGGCTTTACTCAGCATGAAACACATAAGGCTTAATAACCTAAAAACAAACGGTTTGTATTCTTCTGGCACATACATTAATAGACAACAATAGGCGCATGCAACAATAGACAGTCCAGTGATAGCTCATAAGTTCCTCGAAACTCACATTGTGGTATTTTTTTTTTTTTGCCACCACCACCGACAAAATCATCGATCATCGACATTAACGTTAGTTCTGGCGACAAATGTAGCGATACAATGCTTATTGCTGTACCTTATGTGACATTTGACCATTTTCATGGTCTCGAAAGGTGTTTAGAAAGTCTTCAAATGAGAAAAATGAACTGGAATCACCACGTAGCCCCCTTCTCCTGTTCACCACCATCCAATAACGAAATTACACGCTTGCACGACTTAGCCCGTAAGAAGGGTCATCTCGTAAGTACCAGGCCTTGAGAAATCCGGATATCTTTCGAAAGGAATCTGTGTTCGCATTGACGAAGAGGCACACTTTATGGAACAGATAAAACACTTGTATCGGCCCTCTTGGATCCCGTGGATTCCCCGCACTTTATCGGCCCTCAACTTCAGTCAAGCCTTTTGAGGAGGTTTCAGTTTTTAAGAAGTTCTTCACGCTTCAGCGTTCTCCTTGTGACGCAGAGAACTGAAGGGCACTTACACTCTTGTTTGAGCTAGTTGGTACATTCTTGACGCAAACTCGGTAGCGCAAAAAAAAAAAAAAAAACATGTGCCTGTCCTGTGTTCCTTCTTTTCTTCATCCGTGTTTTTTTGCGCTACCGAGTTTGTGTCAAGAAGGGCAGTTGCTGTATTTCTATAAATGACCCTTTTTTTTAAGGAAGAACTTCCGAATGCCATCATTAAAAGAGCAAGCTGTTTTTATGTGCTGTGTAATATGTCATGTAAGTTATTTGTCGTATCACAAAATTTTACTTGATTCCTTTGATACCTTTGAAATAAGTGTTCAAAAAAGTCGATAAAACTATCCAAAATATCGGGCTTATTCCGTCAACGTAAAAACGAGAGCGGGGCCGTTACTGCACCTTTCTCAATGTGTACTTAACACCAATATAATGAAAGTATATGGCTAGCATTGTAATTCTTGTTGATATGTATGATCGATATCAAGAGATACCTTAAGCTGGGTGTTATCAAGGTATAAAAGGACAGTGCACAGCATATTATAGGCGCTTTTTCCTGAAGAGTTGTGCTGAAGCATCATATAGTTTACATAATTAACTTGTGCTGGGAACAAGCTTTACTTCCTTTCTTTGTTTCTGTTTGAAATAAAATTAGAGGTTCTAAAGAAGCACGCCGCTCCCTAATGTTCTTCAGAGTGAAAAAGCTTCGGAAGGACATATTACGTAAAGTATTACTCGGCAATATTAGAGAATTAGGGTAAAAAATGGCTCCCCTCCGAGGTGAAACGACGCACTGACATTAAGGCTATGACAGTGTGTGCACACCATTAATTGAAAACCATGTGTGTCCAGTTATGTTCCAGGACAGTAGGATGATAATGAGTCACTTGTGAACGATGAAAGACCATCGGCCTAGGGTACAAAGATAGACGCGTCTCTTCCAAATCGCAGAGAGCTCCGGCTTAATTACTTAAATCTGTTCTCTGCTGTTCGGCATCGTAAAATCTCACAAAAATATTAATTGAAGAACTCATCCGGACAAAGTGGACCAAAAAATAAGAGCACGCGATTACGTCGTGTTTAACTTTCACCTTAAGATCTCCTTAAATGCGTTCAAGCAATTAACCTGAGTGAGTGCAATGACGACACTCTCAAGCATAATTTTATGGTTGCTCTCACTAAGCAGCCCTTTTTGTTATCTAGAATAAAAGAGATCTTATTTTCCTGCGAAGCTCCTCTGGCACATAGTACGTCGTATAGCTTTTAGCAGAACGGCGCCGCAAGATCATTAAACCCGAACGTCCCAGGTGAAGCGGGATTGGGGATTGGCGTTTTCTGTTTTATTCCTAAAAAAAGGTTTTCACGTTTAGCAGAAACACGAGGTATTTTTTTCTTGTTGCTTTGCTTTTAAGCTCACCTTTCTTCCTTTTTTTTTCATTTTTAGACGGGACGTTAATTCTACCTCTCCTTGTTGTTCTACGCGCCTAGCTTCTACTGAACTGCTGAGACCACGTTGCCTGTCGATTGCAATTACTGTTGCACCAGCACTGCAAATGCATTTTACATGTCCCACTGTTGTACTTATATTTGGAAATTTCTCGCATTTTAGGTTTAATCGAAGGAGGCAACATTTGGTGATCGACTCGGTTTGCTTATACCGCACGCACGCACATACGCGCACACACACACACACACACACACACACACACACACACACACACACACACACACACACACACACACACACACACACACACACACGCTCCGCCCTTAGATTTAGAACTCACCCGCCTACTAGCAGAATTTTCTCTCCTTACACAAAAAATAGTCACGCGTTGCGGCACACGTACCCTAAATCCCGGCCACATCCAGCGCGACATTGCACCCTGTCTTTATCAACCCAGCCTAAAACACAGATTTTCCTTTACTGAACTTGACCCCTCCCAGCATGACGACGCCTTCCGCCTACCCGTCCTGCACGCATATACGGACGGTTCCTTTACCTCCATTTCTGCCGGCTCAGCATACATAATACTGGATAACCAAACTCGAATTTCGAAGGCCGAAAAATATAAAATAACACGTTCATCTGGCGCCTACACAACCGAACTTATGGCTGTCACCGAATGCCTACAGTACATCAGCACGCTACGCACTCAAACGCCTTTTCGCCTGTACACAGATTGTCTTTCATTACTACGTAAACTTGCAAGCCTTAACGATAATGACGAGAGGGTGATATCCATCAGAAACTTTCTTTATCAGTTTCAAACACAAGGCATCCTCTTCTGATTATTTCACGTCCCTGGTCATAAAGGCAGATTAGGAAACGAATTGGCAGACACACTAGCAACTTTAGCAATGCGTTTTGGGTCTGAGAGGATGGCTACATATTCAATCCGCACCGTTCGGTCCTAATTATACAAAATTATGATTTCTCATTGGCACGTATATTGTCAAACAGAAGGGCCGAACACCTCGTTATTTCACTGGATAAATAGCGTCTACAAAATTCCAAAATGGTTTCCACCTGATCGGAAGTTAACACATCTAATGACTGGTCACGGCCATTTCCAATATTACCTCAAGCGATTTAATATAACCATGTCTGGCCGGTGTGCATGTAAAAAATATGCGTAGCCGATCTACATTACTTTAACGATTGCCCACGAACGCAACACGTCACTCAACACTTACGAAGCCGCACAGATCCAACAATATTACACGCACACTTCCCAAGATATCTACTAGAAAAAAAAAACGCGTGCATACTTAATTCAGCTTGTTAACATAATGCGCGAATCGGCGGTTGTCATACCACCCCCCAATCACTATGCAGACATTTCTCAGACATAACCGGATACCTCATCGAAACTTCCCGACCACACGTCTACCGTTCGCATACTTTTCCCTTGCAACAACCCATCAGACACTGCATGCCCAGCGTTATAGTTGCAATTACGCCAAAAAAAAAAAAAAAGAAGGCGAGGACACATCGGCAGCTATGACGTGAGCATCAACTTTTCAACCCACATAGACCCATTGTTCATGTCATCCTATTGATATAACAAAACCCGCCTTCTGTATCTGCGCAGAACTTTTCTCATCGCAGGTTTCACCTCCTCTTTGCTCAAAGTTTCAGCCGAATGCTTCCGCCTCAATCTACAGATGACGCCTACACGTCCGCCATGCAAGGCCGAGGCGCCTGGCTCGAGTGGTGGCTTCCACTACGTCGTCGGTTACGGAACTCTAAACCACATCTACCAGTGCACTCCCGCTTTCCGCTTGTTCCAAGGACGCTCTCGCTGCTGGAAGCTCTCACTGCTACTTTCTACTTGGCACTCACATTACCACAGTCTTCATCTCCTGCCTTTACTATAGAAGGAAAAGCCCTGCTGGCCTTGCTTCCGAATACATAGATTATTTTAATTGGCTTTTCCACAAAATTTTCTTTTTGGGAGCACTTCCCCTTATTTCTTTATGGTGCAATTGGCTTTAAGCCCGATATACCTTCTGGTGGCGCGGGCTACCCCCAATTTATTTTAATTTTTTTTCCATACCAGGGGGACAAATTTAACACACACACACAAAGCAGAAATATGTGGTACAGACTATTCCACCTACACGTGTCAGTAGGTCTGTAATGATACATCGAGCTATGAGAGAACTTACACGTACGTTCAAGGAAGGAGGCGGGAATGATTTCGCACGTTTATGAGTAAATGACGGCCATTGCTCAACAAAGCACTCTAGGTGTGTGCTCAGTTTATCCTCAGCATTATGCAAAAGTTTCCTGAAGCTATTAATCATGAATAGGACCAGAGAAGCACTTGCCGTGATCAACCAAGACAGCAAGTTCGCTTAAAAAGGATCTTCCCTTCGTGCCTAACCTCACCTGAGAGCCCAGACCATTAAACTTCAAGTGAACGGGGTGTTCTAGAGAGCTATCTCGGTATTACTTACATAGTCTTTGAAATATGATTGCCCCGTTCAAAGCCGTTTATAGTGGGGCTTCGAGATGAAGTCCTCCGTTCTTAAAGGCGGATTTCATCTCGTCCAGTCAGACTTCAGCGTGAAAATGAGTTCTACCTAGCGCGTGGTTGTTGCTGTTTTTGCTTGTCTATAGAGTGATACTACTAGGGAAAGTAGTCGATAATTGGGCGTCGAAAGAAAGGAGTAGGGCACTAGAAAGTGGTTTAATGGCGAGCGGATTCCATTCGGTGCCCGGGTAAACAGGTACCACTTTCTTTCGCGGTTTGGCTCACGACAAAATTCTATAGTGCGTATGCCGACGTTCCCTGTTCCCTTCGCAGTAGGTTATATTCCTCCCCCAGCGCAGATGGTGGTACACATGGAAGCGGCCGACACCAAAGAACGGTGCTGAGTGGCAGCGCCGATTCCTCATTGTAATGTATTCTAACCTTCCCTTCTTTGCTTCATGTGTCTTTCATGCCTACGCGCTGTCGTCTTAATACAGCGATATGAAGAAAAAAAAACATTCCAGACTTCACGAAAAACACACGATTACTTCAATGTTGGCACCGCCTCTAACGTGTTCACTATTTACTTCAGGATTAAAATGTGTATGTGGTAAGTTCGATTTCAATTACTCTGTAAATCACTTTGGCCAAATGGTGGGAATGTTGAAGTCTGCTTTGCAAAACGCTACGTTTCTTCTGTTAGACGAGAAGGCCCCAGTAAAAATCGAAACGGAAGAAATTAATTTTCTGGCTTTCCATTACCTGTCGTTCCATAGCTCCACTTCCATCCTCTGACTTTGCCTGACGGGGTACAAGACGGGAAAATCGAGCGAGCCAACTCAAGCGCGATCTTTCTTGAAGTATAGTTGACTTCATCCTTTTTTTTTTTTTCATCATTGTTCTTTTGAACAAATAGATTTTCGTCCTTCTGATATTGTAAGCAGTGGTTGTGAAACCGTATAAAGCCGTGCGTTGCAGTAAGCCACAGTTACATCACTTCGCAGCCGTCTTCTTCGAACGTGCTTATTCTCTTTCAAACAAGAATCATTTTGCATATAGACACGAGCATTATGCGTCTTTGGCTCAAGTGGCGGGCAACTAACGTGAGTATACCACGTAGAGACGTCATACGTAGTAACGGTCAGGGGCTTCTTTTAAAAGGGGAACTCTGCCGGTTTTTCCACCATATTCCGATATCACTGTTTTCCAGTGGCCCTGATAGTCCTGTAGCTCGAAAAGTAGTTCTAATTGCCTAGAAACTCGTGAATAATCTTAAATAACTGAATGAATGATCGGCTCAAACTGAAACCGAAACGGGTGGATGCTTCGTGCAGCGTATGTGAGGACGTCACAGCCTCCCCGCCATCAGAAACGTGGAGCTGGTGCTCGAAGAATGAAAGTGACAATGTAATCCGACGATACACAGAGTTACGCCTGCTTATCTGAACTTGACAGCGACGATATGAGCGCTGAGGTATTACCATTTTCCTCTTGATAGCCCGCCTGCTCGCTCGGGTAGGCAGCGTTGAAGGTAAGGACGTCAAAAACACTGGGTGGCCCGCATCCGCTAAATACAATAGCACTCATTTTCAAGAAAACTAAATGACTTGCAACTTCCTGGTTTGGCGTACGTTATCACAGAACCGTGAAAAACATATATTGAAAATTTCATTGAGATCCGCGGACACTGAAAAATTGCTGCAGTTGCCCTTTCCCGGTACCAGAGCGGTGCCTTTGCGAACGCACAGCATTCAAATGTGTCAGCGGCGGTCTTCACTTGCAATTATAATAAAACAGAAGATTCGAAGTCCAGGTTTTACCGGAAGTACCTCTTCCTGTAGCGAGCAAAATGAGGCGGTGAACTGCATATATATATATATATATATATATATATATATATATATATATATATATATATATATATATATATATATATATATATATATATATATATATATATATATATATTCAATGCCTTTCTCGGAACTGCTCATTACATTTAGGGCCGGAAGTTTGGTTAGTATACTGAAGGAACTTACCTCTCTGTATCTGTATGTATACATAAATCTCTGTCCCGATAGGCTAACGTGGTAGCACGGCTTTCAAAGGACTACCTTTCCATGTGCAATTTTGGCTCATAAAACTCGTCAGTTGTGCTAGGATGAGGACATAGCTGGTTAACTAGTTATTCATTGTTTTTCCAAGTCGTAGTTCGCGCATTATTCCACGTTATTATTCTAAGCCATAGCTGGCTTATAAAAACAAAGACAAGAAAACATAGATAAAATTTGTAGCTGTATTGTCCAAGCGCCGAACAGTGGAGGACTCTGGCTTAGGCATGACCACCTGATCTCCCCTAAATGGCGCATCCACAAGTTGGGGCATTGCAAGGAAGTAAGCGCGGCTTGTAGAGAGGTACGAGCGGTATTGATCGTGTCTGTGAGCACGAGACGACTGCGGAGCTCGAAAACAGTGCAAATAGCGAAACGCTTTGTGTATTTTCTTTGGTGGGACTGGCCTCGGAAGGAACGGCGTTGGGCGGCGCAACATAACACGTTGGGCGCAACACACGATGCTCGCAATAAACGGAAGTCGGGCTTGTCACGTGATTGTGTGGCCAACCCTCGGATACACGATGCATGTAAGTGGGCAGAGGTGGAAGTCCTCTTACGGACACTTGACGAAGCAAAGGCAGTGGCGATCGTGTGCAGATGCCATGGTATTGCTTTCTGCCCGAGAAAAACATGGGAGAAATTATGGTTACTTCATTCCTAATTGTTGTTAATTAGAATATTCCAACAGTAGATTTAAGAGTCGTAAAGTAAGAATGGGACTATTTGACACCGATAATGGACCCGCACATATGTGCGGGCTGGGCTTGTATTCATGTGACTTGCTGCAGCAACATACACATTGAAAACGGATTTAAAACAACAGGAATGGGCACGCTATATTCAAAAATGCTTTTAAAGCACGGTTTTAAGGGATGCCTAAAGGACTAGAGCACTCTTAAAGACGTGTGGATGGAGTTCTTACATCTGCCGTAACTTCCTGTGTTTCAACGTCCGGAGGTGGGTAGGCTTTCAGTAACGGCTTCTCGTTGACAAAGTCGGGATCTCTGCTTGTCTTAGCTGGATATTTTCAGCGTTCACTTGAATAACGTGACACGGATGCATAGTGCACATGCTTAATATATTCTTTGTTGTCACTGCAGTATTGCTTACATCTTAGCCATAATTTACAATATGTCTATTAGATTCACGTCATCGTGACTACAGAATTCAATGTCCAAAGAATTCATGTGCCCCATATTCTACTGCACATCATTATTGAACTTCTTGAATAAATGTTCCCGCATTTAAACAGTACGCAGGTACGCAGCCCCCACGAAAGCTCGTTATCAAAGCAAGCTAGTAACCGTGTAGTCAAACGGTTTCTCTCTGTAACACCGGACCAAGTCATCACCGTAATTTTCTTTCCGTCACAAAATCACCGGCACGGCCCTACACCTGTCCGATGCACAATGTAATAGCTGAGGTTTAGTACGTAAAGTCAGTTGCAAATATCCGCCAAATTGAGAATTTCAGTGGAAACGGTAACCACTATATACACATTGCATCGCTTTGCTAATATCATGAAGCTGAATAAAATCATGGGAATTAGAAAATATTCCTAAAGGCCAAATACGGGGCTTATGAGACGCCAAGAAACTATTCTTCAATGAGGAAACAAAAAAACACCTGCAAGAGCACAGCTGCCTACGACCTTTCATCCCGCGCTGACAAGAAGAGCACCGAGACGTAGCGAAACCATAGATAGATAGATAGATAGATAGATAGATAGATAGATAGATAGATAGATAGATAGATAGATAGATAGATAGATAGATAGATAGATAGATAGATACTGTCAGAGTGAATGAAGTTCGCCAAGGAATGTTTCGCATTTAAAATAACGAAAAGCGAAAAACGAAATAACGAATAGCGAAAATTCACTTGTGCTTTGGAGGTAGCCAGCGCAATCGCACGTGCTGCCATTTTTCTTGAGGCGATTGATGGCCGCATAGTGACAAAATCAGTGGCCTAATAAAACAGATGTACTGTAGATGTGGAAATCGGCGTCCGAAAGCCTAGCAACCAAAAGCGATGCACGTGCCTTAGTGATCGCACTTGGCTACCCGCACGTTTATGCGGGCTGGGCCGTAAAGTCCCAGCCCGCGTATACGTGCGCCGTAGTTCGATTTGCTGTAACGCTGTCTATATGCGACCAGTTAATTTGATATATGTATTACGATATCTATAAGAAAAGCAACCTAATGAAATATTTACGATGCGTCCGAGAGGGGATTCGAACTACGACCGCTCGATCGCCAAGCGAGTGTGCGGGCGTCAAACAACTATACGCCACAGAACAGCCTTGCCGACGACGCTAGCGGCGCGCATTGTATATATATCATGTGGAGCTGGCACCGCCACAGTGGTCTGGTGGCTATGGTACTCGGCTGCTGATCCGAGGGTCGCAGGATCGAATCTTAGCCGCGGCAGCATCTTGGGGCCCGTGTGCTGTGCGATGTCAGTACGTGAAAAAAAACACAGGTGGTCGAATTTTGCGGAGCCCTCCATTACAGCGTCTCTCATAATCAATGGGGATTTTGAGGCGTAAAACTTCATAAATCAATCAATCATTCAATGAATCAATCAATCAATCAATCAATCAATCATGTGGAGCTACCACGGAGGCTCGTTTGGGCTTCCGTAACAAGATGACGCAATCTGAACGCGAGCGGAGAAGTACCTATGCGCTGCCGCTGACAAAATGCCAGCATCTCTAGCTGGCTCCCGCGAGGCTGCACGTGTTTGTAAGTAGTGCATTGTTCGCGTGGGGCGTCGCGGCAAACGTGGATCTTGTTCTGGAATCTCTAGGTGCCTTCCACCAAAGAGACCCGTGCTTACACGTAATTCCGCCGGAGAGGGCGTGGTGCTCTCTCTGGCTAGCCGACTACATCGCGTGGGTCGGCGACAGTGTTTTTACCATATGTTTCTAATGCGTAGCAGTGCCTTGATCCTGTGCTTCGTTCCAGGCGCCTCGCATATCGTCGCAACGCCGGCTATGCCCTCGCCACATAACGCTCACGCGAATGCGTCTGCGAGTGCCAGAAGGAAGGCGCTCACTTGATGCGTTTGTGCTGCGTCAAGTTCGTCGACGGCGCCAAGTGCACAAAATTCGAGCCGTGAGTTCGAGCCGCAAAGTTCGTGCCAGAAGAGATCAAAACAACATAACTTAGCTAGCAGCTCGGCTAGGCCCTTGTCTTTGCCGCTAGACCGTCACATGATACTTTACGCACCTGCTTTCTTGCTTACTTAATAAGACCACGTTAACTACAGGTCAGATTGCCCCTAAAGCTGGAAGTCTTACTTCGTATATTATACCATGCATTGCTATCGCGTTCATTGCTTCGCCCTTCTTGCGAAACACTGACTTTTTATTTTACTAAAACTACCATCAAGACAAATACGCATACAGTGTGCAGGGACTCCGCAATGAAATGTAAAAAACTTAACTATGTGTAGATTAGAAATATCTATCAAAATTATCTTAGCTCATTAATTACATTTTGTGATGAAGTCGTCTTAAATGCGTGAGCCAAAGACGGTAGCTGTATATACCTGCGCAGGTTTGTTATGTTGCGTTTCTAGTAATAATGAGCCACATGACGCGTTATTCATGACGAGGCCCAAACTTTAGGCATATATTATAGTTACCCAGAGGAGTCTTAAATAAAGGGACATTGCTTATGCTAACGTTTATAGCTGGCAGGCCGTATTAATCGTTGCATTCTCTAGATAAAAAGGATTCTCTTCTTATTTCTGTGTCCCTGTCTGTGGGGCAACAGCTAAGATGAACGCATACGGACTAGGGCAATTAATTATCCATTTTGCTGATTCTGACTGCGCCGCTCTATTAGAGGGAGGCGCATGCACTTATGTACGAGACCTCATCGGGAGGAGAAGAATTGGGCTAGACTAATCCATTTTGACTGAACGCTGCATTGTCGCAGTCCATTTTGTTAAAAAAAAAACGGGATTTTTTACTCCGGTTTAATGAAGGACAGAAGTTCAATGTAGCATTCACGGGTGTTAGGCTTGCTGTATGTTCATAACTACTTAGTATAAAAAAAGCGAAGCGATTCCGGACGCTTTTAGGGCACTTCAATATAGTGCCATTATATAGTTCCCATACTGGTGTTTCGTTCTTCGAGATGGAAAAACGTACGTTCTGTATTACAATATTTTATGCATTTATTTCGACGCTGTCTAGAAAATCTCTAAATACTTCCAATGAACTCATGAGTGTGGGGGAAAATAAATGGGCGGCTGAGAGCCCTGGTATCGAGTCCAAATCCGCTTACCCAGCTGTGAGCGACACGTACGTTACTTCCTTTGCTGTGATTAGCCCGCCTCTTCTCCGTTTATTATTATATACGAAGATGTCACTAAAACGGAGGCAGCAACTAAATAGTAACAGTTCCCTCGCAATCTTCGCAGACTTTTCAATTATCTTTTCCCTCCTGTAAGGCCGTGTCGACGTGTGCCGAAGCAGGCTTTTTTTTTTATTGGCCTTCTGCATTTTATTAATTTTGTTACCATCGTAGTTAGCCCGTAAGAGCTACCAGGGTGTCCAGGAAACATAGGCAGCAAATGAATAGTCTCTGTCCCGTAGAATAGGCAATCCTTTTTTAGTATACTATCTCTACAGTTTTGGTTTGCGTCGGCGCACGTTTTGTATCCTCCCTGTACTTTTTCCGTTACACTTAGTGACACGGGAATGGGTATATTTTGTTATGATTTGTGCATTTATTTCTGTTGTTCTAATAAACCCTTTTTAACGCAACTTCTTTTCATTCCAAAAGCACGGCACTATAACCGCCTCCTCCGGATTTCAATCGCGTTGCCCCGTCATTTTGCTCGTCTTATTCAAACCGGTGGTTAGGGTGCTTGACTGTAGAAATACGCGGGTTCTATAGCGGCCGCGGCGGTCCCATTTTCGATGTAGGCGAATATGCCACATGTGCGTGTACTGTGGGTTATAAGAGCACGTCAAAGAGGCCCAGGCGGTCAAAGCCCTTCCCTACGGCGTGTCTCGTAATCATTTCGCGGTTTTGGCACGTAGGACTTGAACATTATTATTACTGACACGAGCACAACTTCACCTGGCAAGGTTTGACGATATCTGCAGGAGAAAGTTCAATAGAGGCATTCATGCGCTGACGTGTTTCTACCTGGTGTCTGTGATGGCCAGTCTGTCCTCTGTAACAGGACTCATAAATTCGCAGGCGTAATCATGGATTGGGAACCCACATGGAATTCCCATGCTCTCTTGATTGAAGAAAAATCTCGTCTGTGTTCAGAGTGTGTCCATGCTCGCCGCAGAAAATCCTGTAGACAATCCGTGCGCTTATTTGTGCGACTGTATATGACTCCGGTTCAAGAATTTGTCCGATCAATCTCCTTGTCCTTCACACGCAAATGACTATATCTGCGCCCTGCACAGCGTGCCAACTCAAACACTTCGGACACGCTTTGTCCTCCCGGATGTTCTTCGGCAAGCTCCAACAATTTTCATTTTACAGGAAGACCTGTTCGCTGCTCAAATCGTCATTGAGACGTTATGAGCCCACATTCGACACATCCCATGGACATAGCCACACCTTTTAGCCGGTTCGCTGGGGCAGTGGCCATGTTCTTCGTTCTGGGTATAGTGACGAGTCGCCATGATTTATGCCGTTTGACTTCAAGCCGGCGAAGCGTCCGGCATCTGGATTGTGCGGTCTCCATCAGGCTTACGTGCGCGTATCAGTTCCTTGAACTGTTAAGAGGCACATCGGTAACCACTAGCCCGAAGCACTGGTATATGCTTTTCCTAAACGAAAGCTACTTTTGCCACATGCCACTTACACAGACGGCTCCATTAATTCTGACATCTCTACCGGAGGAATGGCCATTATATATATGTGACCCTATATATCTGGAGACTAGGTTTTCTCACACTAAGACATCGACTGCAGCAGAGCTTCCAGCTTTTAACATGACTTCCACTACGTAGACCAGCAGCCACCTAATCGTCGGGCCATGCGACCGGCCGGCCTTACAAACATAGCCTTGTACCGCCCTTACAAACGCTACAGTATGTCTGAGGCCACGGATTTCAAGAGAAGATATACCGTATGCAATAAGGCAAAATTTCCACAAAGCACTCAGAAAGACTATCACCTTGTATTTCAGTATTTGCCAAGCCATTGCGTAAATGTTAAGAACAATTACGCTGATGAACCTGCCGCTCGGATCATTCGCAAGGCCTGCGGGTGCGTGCACCGCTGTTGAGAACGGATTCTTTGTTGCGACTTCCATCACCTGGTCACCGCTATCACAGTTCTACAGCGGAATTTGGTTTTTCTAACTTCCGCTCACATTTTTTGGACCCAAATCTGCGAAATCGTTGCCCCCCCCCCCCTCGACCCTCCCGTCGCGCAGGAACATTATTCTGTGCGCGACATATCGACATATACGAATCACTTCGTAACAGGAATGGCCGACAGACGCAACTTTCACGGCTGTGCTGAGATATTTCAACACCTTCTTTCCTATCGTGCATCCTTAAAAATTCAGCATGTTGTGAGAAGATATAACCCGCGTCCTTCATTGTCCACTGCCGGAAGATCCTGGGACTTCTCCTTACGCGCTTTTACAAACACACAGATATGCAAGAGCGCTATTGTGTATTTTAAATCTACTTGACGAATGTTTGTCAAGCGCCTGTTAGTGTTCTGTGTGCTCGTACGATCTGTCCTTTATTTACTTATTATTATTCTACTCATCTTTTTCTTCGTTATATGTTCGATGTGCCCTCTTGTCCCTTTCCTAAGTGTAGGGTACCCAACCAAGGATGCGCGGTCAACCTCCCTACCTTTCACCTTAGTATGGACGTGCCTTGATGAGAATCCTGATGCCTATGGCATCAGGATTCTCATCAAGGCACGTCCATACTTCCGTCTAAATACCTTGCTTTCTCTTTACTATGCCTTCATTCACAGTCACTTCACTTACTGCATTGCGTCATGGTGTAATACATATAGCACTCATCTGTCTCCTTTACAACATATTCAAAACCAGGCCATTCGCATTATCACATTTCAGTCACCACGATGTAGTGTATCTGCTCTCTTACAAGAGCATCGTATTCTAACCATTCAGAAACTTTTCCATTTTAACATGGCAATCCTTACATACAATTCTCTTCACTCAAACATGCCATTCATAGTTTTTAACAAAGAACAACTCATTAATCAAAATATAACTCGATTTGCATCAAATAATAACTTTTTGTTACCGAAAGTTCGAACTATCTATGGCAGATTGACTTTTATCTTCACAGCGATTTCCGTCTGGAACGGTATTCCAAGAGAGGTGAAGATGTCTCCGAGCATAGGTAGTTTTAAAAAAACATTTATCCTCGTATTTACTTAACGTTTAAATAATCTTCTAGTTTATGCTGTTCAATCGGAACTGGTTTGCCCATTATGTTTGTTCTATATTATACCAAATTCATTTATATTCATCTGTCTGAAATTGTTGCCGCTTTGTGGCATACCACTTTTGTCTTTTTTTGCCCATTATAAATCATCACATGTGATATCTCGTATAGCAGTATTCTATTCATAACTATTTTATTGTTACCGCATGGTAGCATTTGGACTTGATTGTTGCATTGTAGTTTGTATTAACCTGGGCCCGTATTCACGAAAACAACTTACGATAAAAATGGTCGTAAGAGAAAATTTCAGCCAATCCTGATGCAGGACATGTCATTATAGAAGCCGACCGCCAATGGCAAGAATCACTTACGAAAGAGAAGTTTTGTGAATTCGGCCCCTGATTTGTATCGTTCGCTTTTGATCTCACATGTATTTTAGTGTATTTGTATATCATGTTTTAGTACATTTGCTGTCAAGTGCTATTGATTCTTTGAAACTTATTCTTTTCGCCAAGTTGCTCTGCTTGATTATGTTCTTTTCTTTACCAGCACAGGAGGTCCCCTTGCAGCCTAGAGCTTTGGGACCTCCTTCTGTATATTATTTCTGCTATGTATTATCTTTTTCGAATCAATAAAATCATTTCTTCTTCTTCTTCTTCTTCTTACTCCCTTTAGAGTGATGTCCAGTGCGTCTTCTTTAGGCAATGCGTCATGTGACGTACAGTAGTCCTTTAACAGCACAGCAACACTACCTAATGAACGCGTCATCCTGCCGTGATTTTCGTGCGAGATGGCATGACTGGCTTGCGTTGGCAGATGACTTGATGTTGACAATTCCCACAGCACTATCATCATGCATAACCAAAATGTGTAATAGGGCTGCACAATATGCGTAACGTGCTAGTAACCAACGGCACAATAGCATTGGGCCTTGTACCATTGCGATATATCTTAATTGTTGCCACACACTTCAATACATGAAGCGAGTTGATGGCTATGGAATGGATTGAGGATGCTGCAGAAATTGCCAAAGGCAAGGGTAAGCGTCTTCTGCCCAACGCCTCAGCAGCAGCGTCTACATTACTGACAACAAGCCCGGATATAGTATGCAGCGAAACGTGGAGCCCGCGACAGGAATGAAGCCGTACTTTCCTTCTGGAAATACCGAATAGCCCTTTTGTTTATCCGTGTATTCTTTTTCTTATACCCACGCGACTATGAACTCTTTTGTAGTGTTATATTAAATGCAAGCTTGCTGAAATGGATCGCTATACTTATCTTTATTGCAGCAAGTGTTGAATACTAATAAGGCGCAGGATATTTTTTGAAGTGCCACAGATAGAATGTTATGGGAAAACGGGATCAGTAGGCTGCTTTTATAAGGAGCGTGTATCTTGAATTTTTCGAGCTCATATTAAGCTATTTATGGTAGTGACACTGTGAGGTGTGACGGAGTGCTCGGAGTACTTTCCACTGAAGTAGTCACTTACCAGAAATTTTTAAGTGGATCACTTTCTTTTCCAGAGTGCTTTGAAGTGGCGGCACCGCACTGCGGGGTGCGCACACTCTTTAACATAGAGCTCTGCCCACCGGTCTCTACTAAAAAGAGAGAGAGCAGTGGTTCTGTCATTTGGGCTGAATGGGAGTGATGCTTCCCGAATGGAGAACATACACTCTGCAGAAGTTCAAGCACTCTTCCGGCTTTTGAGCCATGCCACTCGCAGACTTCAAGCTAGAGTGCACGAACTCCCTCCAATAGCTGACGCTCTCTTCTTTCTAGGACAATGAAAAAAAAATTGTCTGATCTCCCTGCGATAGAAATTGGTATAACACGAACGTGAAATGACCGAACTGCACCGAGCTGCGCTGTCGGGGTAGGGTAGCCTTAGTGAGAGCGCTGACACTACCCTAACCGGGCCGAACTATAGGTGTTCTTTGGTGCTACGACGATATTTCACTGTACAGCTTCTAGGTGGCGGCACGGCCCCAGCCAACGGAGAACACCACGAGAAGGAGATATGGAGAAAGTTTAAATGAAATGTTATAAGGTGCGTTGGTACTCCTTCCAACATGGTCAAGGATAGCTCAGTCGGTAGCGAGGCAGGTACCTTCCGTCGCGGTTGGCGCGATCGTGGGTTCGATTCTGGCCGAATTAGTGAAAAATTTTCTGCTTTATTCTTCTTTGTTATTGTGTATGTAAATTTTACTGCGTCATATCCGTTACGGTAGTGAAGTATAGTGACGTAGTAAAGCTGCTGCACTACGCAAACTGAAGAATGGACCCGCAAATCAAGCCGTCATTCTCTCAGACTCTAAGTCGGCAATTCAACAACTCTCTCGTGGAACTCCACGAAACAAGTTCTGCCGACAATCATTGATATCACTGAAATAATCGGCCCAAAAAGGAATTAGGATAACTTTCCAGTGGATACCTTCGCATGTTGGTATCAACGGCAGCGAAAGAGCAGATGCCCTGGCCAACGGAGCGCTTTCAAGACAACCGATGATAAGAGCTCCTGTTAATCAGATATCAGCAAAACAATCAATTCGAGATCATTTTCGCTCTTTGTGGAAGCCACCACACCAGCCTTGTGTGAAAAAAAGGACTTAGCCGCAGCGACTCTACTGTACCGAGTCAGAACGGGGTCAGCATGCACTCCCGCATAGTCTTTTAAAGTTGGGGGCGCTGCTTCGTCATTGTGCACGGAGTGCAATGAACTGGGAGACATTGACCACTACATCTGGTCCTGCAAGCGCTTTTGCACCGAGAGAAAAACACTCATGGACAACATGCAAAAAAGAGGGTTTCCACATGGGAGCACTGAACAAATTATATATCCGGAAGGTACAGGGTCGGTTCGCGAGAAGGTGTCTGCTCTGCTTGTAGCATTTCTTCAAGAGACAGGGTTGAGTGACACGTGGTGACTCATGCGACATGGACAGAGACGCTCGGACGGAGCAATTGCCAGCCAGGTCTGCCAGGCTAACACCGCCTGTAGCCACAACACCACCACCACTACTACTACTACTACTACTACTACTACTACTACTACTACTACTACTACTACTACTACTACTACTACTACTACTACTACTACTAGTAGTAGTAGTACCTGTCTATACACCCATGATGTCTCGACCTTCCATGTCCTGCTGGTGCTCCAGCGCCTGTCGTGCTTAATTAAACAATATATATCCACAGGGTACGTGTAAACGTCTGCTGGCAGTTAGGGACTCCTTAAACAGGGGCCAGTTAATTTATAACCCCACAACATTCGACGTCATTTCCATTAGCGAATTTCAATGTCAACTGCCGCTCTATCAAATGAGCTGCTGTGCTACGGCCGTTGACGCCCGCACAAAGCACACTAACGTTGAACAGTCAGCAACACAGGCTAGTGACCACCATTCCTAACGACTACAGTGAAGCGTTGAGAACATAGGGCGAGGCGGCGCGGCGGATGCAGCTTGCGGTGTCGCGGCATGCGCATTCGGGAAACTCAATATCCTCACCAAAAGCCGCGACGTAAAAGACAAATATTGGACATCTCTGATTCAGTTAACACGAGCATATCGACGTCGGAGCAGACGGCAGCTCTGCTGACAGCCACTCTTAGGAACACTTATTCTACAAGCAGACGCTGGCGGCCATTTCCGACGGGGTTTGCTGCCCACCACGAGCTGGTCGCCGGTATGATTAATATTTGTACTCATGTCGGGTGTTGATATATGCAAATATATGGTAATGTCGCCCTCGACGTGACCAGCAGCCCTGAAACTAGCTGATTTCGCTGACACGAGTGGTTTCGCCCTTTACCATGCGTTTTCGAAACCAGTTCGTCCCGGTAAACACACACACACACACACACACACACACACACACACACACACACACACACACACACACACACACACACACACACACACACACACACACACACACACACACTGAAGACCACGAAATGCGTACTCGAGAGGCGTCGCTCTGCGCTTTTAGTGAACGCTAGGTTGTGTGATAAGCATATTCTTGGTGACGTTTGCTTCGCCGGCGGTGCGCTCACACCCTCCAAGTGCCGTGTTTGACGTTTCAGAAGGCACCCGATCGTGATCGCAGGCCTAATTTTGTTATAAGTCAGTTCTGCAAATTTGTGCCCCGCCATGGTGGTCTAGGGGTTATGGCAGCAGTCGGCTGTTGATCCGAAAGTCGCGAGATCGAATCCCGGCCGCGGTGAGTGCATTTCAGTGCACGTCAGAGAACCCCAGGTGGTTGAAATTTCCGTAGCCTTCCACTACGTTGTCCCTCATGATCATATCGTGGTTTTGGGACATAAAACCCTAGAAATCAATCACTCAGTTCTAGAAATATGGCAGGTTAATTAATATGGGTTCTGTGGCGTTTACGCTCGGATTCAGTACGGGAGAGTCGCATTGTGTGGCTGCTGCGCCCAGATGCTGGCGCGAGATAGTGCTGTGCTCCGACTGCGAAGGACTGCACAGTTGCCAACACTTGCGACTCTGAAGCTTTCCAAGACTACTTGAACAATATTAGCATTGGGGCGGTGTCACGGATGGGAGAGAGATCTCGGGAGCGCTTGCTCAAATGGACTGAGAGACGCTGGACTCCGACGTTGGATAACAAACGTTACTTTATAACAAAATAAACACGAATGGAAAAACACAAGAGAAAAGAAACCAATAATTCACAAGAAAAGTGGAAAATCCGACGGAAACAAACATAACAGACTAATCTAAACCGCGACGCTAAACGTCCTGTCGCGTTAGGCTTAGAAAGGAAGTCTATCCACCATGGGCCTCACATTCATGCCCGCGGTAGCTGCCCAAGCTGAACGCCCTTGCTTTGCAGCGCGGGTTCGACGACTGAGTCCCCTTGGCGGTGTTGTGCCCAAGTTGCCGGTGTCGACGAAACTGGACTGGTAGTAGTCGTCGCTCAGGTGGAACCTAGTTAACTCGTCGGTCTCCGCCGCCTGCTCTCCCGGCTAACGTGGCAGTCGCCGGTACCGTGTTAGGCCTAGCGACAGCATCTGCCTCTTCTTCCAAGTTGCGTCCGGCCCCCAAGGTGACCTGGCTCTCTGCTGGTCGTCCCGTTCTTCCGTCCTTGCGGGTGCACCGGGAACCGCTACGGTTCGGCCGCTGCCGCCCCGAGGGATCTCGCTCGGCCGAAGGCCACTCCGGAGCCGAGCGCCCTCGGCTCCTCGTCGACAACCTTTGTCGACCGGTGCCACGCAGAGAATGTCAGCTCGACGTTCTCCATCTTCGATCGCGGCTCGGGTCGCGCGCCACGAGCCAGCTATCCACTAATTACGTGCACGCACGTGTCCACGGCGCGTGCATTCTCGCGCTTCGCGCCTCATCGCTCCTTTTCGCATTGCGGCGCGTGCTTCGTGCCCCTTTACTCCAGGTGGCCCCCTGAAAAATGGAACTTAATGTGTCTAAATGGAAAGCAATAACTATTTCACTTAAGCAAGCGTATTTCTCACTAGCGGTCCAATAGTATGAACGCAATCCCACTCGAATATGGCCGGCTTTATGGGTATGTGCCTTCGGGTTCATATTACCGACGCTTCTTCTTGGTCCGACGACACTGACTGCGTTGATTGACTGACTGATTGATTGATTGATTGATTGATTGATTGATTGTGTTTCGGTCAAGGAAAGGACGCTAATTCCTGCAGCCCATGTCGTGAGCACGGCTAAGCGTCCGTGGGGGTAGGGGAAAGGGGACAGAAAGAGATAGGAAGGAGAGAAAGGCCGTAGTGGAGGGCTCCGGAAAATTTCGACCACCTGGGGTTCTTTAACGTGCACTAACAACACACAGTACACGGGCCTCTGGAACTTTCATCTCCATCGAAAATGCGACTGCGTTGCATCCAAGTACAATCGCATGCTCGGGCACTTAAAAACAAGCTTTTCTCTCGCACAGTCGTCTTTAGAGAAAGTATATGTATATAACCTATGCTTATTTTGCACTCGAGTACATCTCATCCTTATGCAACGTAACACCTCTCAGTAATGAAAAGCTATTAAAAACAGCTTGACACATTTTGTTAAGTGCCACTGAGCATCCATGTAACCGCCAGTATTACTAACCTCGCCAAATACCGCGTGGCCTTACACTTGTCCATTTAACTTTATGCATATGTTGTGCAGTGGCTTGTACGTCATGTGGCTTTGTTTTTGTTTTTTATTCTTTAGGATATTTGTCTGTACACTCTGATGTATCTGTATTTTCTGCATTTTAAGATTTTTGTGTGTATCACGACTACACCAGTTATAAGTGCCATGAGTGATCTAGCTAGATTTGTGTTCCGTTCTCTTTTTCCGCCACCCCCGTTACAATGACCAATTTACATAAATAAATAAATAAATAAATAAATAAATAAATAAATAAATAAATAAAAAGAAAGAAATATGATGTAGATACGTCGTGAAGCAATGCGTCTTTCGTACAAATGAACGTGTCATTAGTTAAACGATGGGAATACGCACATCTAAGTTCCTGTCGTGTAACCCTTGCAAGAGCGTTTAAGAGTCTTTAACAGACGTTTTGCTCATGAACAGGAATTGTCTAATGAATCTCCGCTTGTCGTATTTTAGCTATCGTCAAGCGCCGACCGATTTACGAAGGGATCTCTCGAAACGGGTCCGCTTGAAGCTCTTTCCTTCTCCCGTTTCTCCCAGGCCCTTGCCAGCCGCGCCGAAGTGCCACAGAGCGCAATGTCTTCGCAGTGGCACTTGATCCTTGTATTTTTTCTGCCTTTTTTCTTTTTTGCATTCCCAGCAGAATGCTACGGTGGTAACGCATTCCTCTGGTTCACGTGTTTCAGCGAACTAGTGATCGTGCGTGCTCTGACCGCATGTGTTTTATTTAGTGTTTGCTTACTGCTTCACTTATTTCGCTGTACCTACAGTTAGTGTGTTAGCAGTGAAAAGGGTAGGCTATTAAAGCAGCTAAGAGTATACCAAGCGACAAAGGGGCATGCGCAAGAAATGTGCACGACGACTGGCAGACCGAACACAGAACCAACTCGCTATGCACACAACCGTGGGGCACTAAATGGATTCGGCCAATAGAGCGATTTCATAATTAAATTGAGATAGTGGCAGTCTTACTCCCTCTTGATTGAATAACGTCGCAGAAAAATACGATGACGTAGAAGCGAACGCTGCAGGTTTTCTAAGCATATACACAAGCAATATTTTGCATATTTGTTCACGAAAGCATGAACTGATGAAGTGGTAAGTTGTATTTCGCTTGTTTTATCCGTTCCTAGTGCTGTTTTCAGTTATAGTCGTTCAGCTCAGCCCTTTTAGTTCTCTTGGGCACCAAGGTACGATTTATTTTAGCGAAAATAACCTTGTCCCAAATAATGAGATGGGCTGAAATATTCAAAAACAATTTGCCGCTTTCTGTTGCAACACAATTATACAAATATTTGTAAAGAATGGTGTAGAACACTTAATAGCATAGCATGAAGGCCATTTTAGGAGAAGGCACTTTCGAAAAAGAAAAAAAAAAGAACAGGCTAAATAAGCGATCATGTCTAAACGTGAGCGCGAAACTTAAGTAATGCTAACCATCACGGTCCTTTTCATAAACACATGCTGTAAATATACACTTGGCGCTTGTGCTGCAAACAGATTAAAGGCTTGCTTTAAATTTCGATAACTGCGTGACCATGTTTACACTACCATGATATTCAGCAGTGTCGATCATTTCGGAATCTTGAAATTAAGGGAACAAAATAAATGCCGACAAGGTTGATGAAGCCAATAAAATGGCCAGAAGAACTTCCCTCTTGTAGAAGATGTTGATTGGCTGGTGTCTCAAACACCTTATACTAGCAGGGAGCGAAAACGCACACAGCCTGGAAAGCAAGCGAAGGACTAATGTGGTGTTGCGTTTCTCCTTCATATCTATCTATCTATCTATCTATCTATCTATCTATCTATCTATCTATCTATCTATCTATCTATCTATCTATCTATCTATCTATCTATCTATCTAATTAAGGTAATTTAGGGACACGAAGCCCCTACAAGGAGTAGGAAAAAAAAGTGCCGAAACGTGCAGTTAACAACAAATTATGAAAACGCATCTGTCAAATCGACTTTTAACTTGCAGTCATAAGTTGTGCTTGCCGAAGGTGGTTCCATGTGACGCTTGCCTAGCGGTCATTAAAACAATTTTGTGTGACAAGACGGAGGACCTAACTTGCAGAGATCACCGGTCCTTGTAGATATGTAGCTAGGTAAATTAAGTAGGACGTCGTTGAAGTCGTTGTTGCCGTAGTAGAATTTGCGACATAGATTAAAGCGAGGTGATTCGGGGCGAAAAAAAGGTCAGGAAAGGTTTAGGTATTCTTCATGGTCGTGACACTGGAACGACGAGAATGATTCGATAAGATTAAACGTACTGTACGATTCTGTGTGGCTTCAATAATTTGGATAGCAGCGGTACGATTTAGAGTCCCGTATGGCACAGGCGCACCTTTATGAGAACGTACCAATCTTCCGCAACTGAGACATTAGAAAAGTTTCGACGCAGATAACCGAGGTGGTCCCGGGGCCTCCTCTGAAATTACATCTAACTGTCATTTTCACGTGGTGCGCCTGAAGCAGCGGTGTTGATGGCAGCCGTTTTGACTAGTGCGTACACCGGTGCTGTGCCTGAGGGCCTGAGAATAGGGTCTTTTACACAAGAGGCTTAACTAAGCAAAACATTACTGACACAAGACTTCTCCAGCCCAACGTCCAGGAGCTTTATCTACGGCAGCCACCACAGAATACTCCACCAACCAGTATGGGAAAAATGGGCAACAGTGAAGAGAGAGCTCAAGAAATAATCACAGTTTCGCCAGAAGGGGGAAGCAATGAATGCGATAGTAATGCGTGTTATAATATACGAAGTAAGAGTAGCATCCTTAAGTGTAATCTGAATTGTAGTGAACGTGGGCTTATTAAGTAAGCATACAGTTGCGTAAAGAACCATGTGACTGTCGAGGGGCAGAGACAAAGGCCTAGCAGAACTACGAGCTAAGTCATGTTTTGATGTCTTCTAGCCCGCGCTTCACACTGCTCGACCGCGCTAAGCGGCGTGCACTTTTTACCCCGTCGAGAAACTTGGCCCAGCACAGCGGCATCAAGCTAGCACGTCCCTTCCAGCACTCGTAGACGCTGTGTGCTAGGGATGAGGGGAGGGCGACTGGAACGGATCACGCGATCAAGGCGCTGTTACGCAGTACACTGCACGTGTGATGGCAGCAGAGATCTCGCGCGCGCAAGCGATGGCGACCGCGTGAAGTCCACATTTGACAGCACCCCCTCCCCCCCGTCTCCCTATCGCGTCTCTTGATGCTCGTTAAAGACGGGCGGGGCGTTTCCTCTCCGCTTCGACGCAGAGGCCTTCGAAAAGTGTGATGTTATCCCATAACCCTCCCCTCCCCCTCCCCGCTCGCGTGCTTTTACCCGCGGGTAGAAGGTACGAAGCGCGAGGGGTTATCAATCTGGAATTTATCCGGGACATGACGACGACGGAAAAAACATGTTGAGACTGTCTATATAATTTCTATCGCAATAATACCAATTCGGAACTTTGTGCATGATTATGAAATACGTGAAACGTTGAGGAGTTATACCTATCGGCGCTTGAAACGGTACTGCACGATCTTATGAGGGGTATTCATTGAAAAGATTCGCAGGACGATGCGGTAACCGCCTAATGTAGATTTTGGCATTATTTCTGATCTCGGCAGTAAATTCATTGCCAGAAGGCCAAAATCTATTCAATACACGTATTGCCCCATGGATACCTGAGATTAAAGCGATTCTATACCTACGAATGTGCAATTTCTCGTTGTCTGCGGTAAAAAAAAATAAGAAGAGGCAGGCCTGCGCAGAATCACAGGACAGTGACAGCGTAAGCTGGAGGAGCGACCTTCTTAGAGGCCATTCTAAACGCTTGGGGATCTTGCCAAGTGGTCGGGCCATCAGGTATATCGAAGAGCCAAGTCAGGTCGCTGTCGGGGCTGGGCACGTCTCCTGTCGCGTGACGCATGGCACGATACGACAAAACTGCTTCACGAGGCAGCGCTTTGTAATAATGATGATGTTGATGATGCCTCTGTAATGGGTGCAGAGCCAGAAAGCAGGCACCCTCGTGTTTTTTTCAAATGATTCCTCACAATCGTTATGCAATCCACTTTCCTTGACGCCTAGTGGCGTATTACTATTTTGCCACGTAACACTACATTTGTTAATGCGATTTCTCGGCAGGCTTTATATCTTTTTGTGTTTTTAGCGATGATTTTTGAAGCACAGGCGTAGCTCAGTGGTAGAATGCTCGACTGCCATGCAGAGAGACGTGGGTTCGAATCTTCCTCGGTTCTGGTTAGTTTAT
The DNA here is from genome assembly GCA_013339685.2 of Hyalomma asiaticum. Taxonomy (NCBI): domain Eukaryota; kingdom Metazoa; phylum Arthropoda; class Arachnida; order Ixodida; family Ixodidae; genus Hyalomma; species Hyalomma asiaticum. The sequence goes on along the minus strand of CM023481.1, from coordinate 345,054,465 downwards.
TCTAAAATACGCGCGATTGTGGTTACGGCACCGGCAGCGGCGGCTGAGAACTACAGCGCTAAAACCGGCCGCTGTTGTGATCACATAACAGCTAACGCTGTAAAACCTTCGCGCACGGGATCAAATAGTGCTGAGTTACCGACAAATCTTAAAAAGCTTTGAGTATTAAGCACTCACAAAACACAAGCTTATTATACAGGCTTTCATAATGAAGCATAATATTTGGTTGTACTCCATGGTGATATAGTGCTTATGGTGCCTGGCGTTTGACCCAAATGGCTCGGATTCGATTCCGGATGCGGCGGTCGCATTTTCGATGGAGGCGAAAGTGGGTTCCGCGTACTCGGCGTTATCACTGCACATTAAGGAACCGCAGGTGATCGAAATTTTCGGAGTCCTCTACCAAAGTGTGCGTCACAGATATTGTGATTTCGGCACGTTAAACTCCCATAATAATTACTGAAGGCTTGCGGGACAAGCCTTCTGCATTAGAAGGCTTCTGGACTGATATAGATTATTTTAAGACGGTTGCACGCGCGCCTTGAACAGCAGCAGACAATCTAGAACTTGAACAATTCACTCCTAGAGCATATTTTCGATCGTCGAGGACTGTCAAAATCGTTGTGTTTTGCTTTACTTGCATTCCCTCAGCGCGAGTTCGCGCAATAGGGTGTTTTTTTTTTTTTTCATCTACATAGGTTTTCACCACCGAATAGCCCACTGTGACCACGTTACAATGTGAGAATTTCCATTTATTGCTCTAATGTTGTGCAATTAAAAAACACAGTATAGAAATATATTGGCCCACGTCGGTCCCATAACTTGAGCATACCCAGCTTTCTGGGCCCCGACTACTGCGGCGAAGCCGACCCTCGTCCGAAGCCCTCTGCGTAAGTCTATGGGAAAGATTGTTCAAAAGTCGATTACTAAGCGATGGCTCATATTTCCGTAATTGCACTCAAGCCACATAATCCCGATAGTGCACCCTTGCTGTGCGTCGTTACTCGTGTAAATTCGCCCGCTGGAGTTTTTTCCTGGGACCCTTTTGCACATCCATTTAAAATGCATGGGCTGATTTCTTAAAAGTCAATTGCAGCGCAACATGCAAGTGTCCGCTAATTGCACTTTAGTGGCGTGTATCCTAGGGCAGCCTCTATCTTTCAGTGAAATTTCGTATGATTATGCCCGTTAGATTTCGTTTTCCTGGAGAGGTCTTGCTAAATCGCGATGCGGTAAAGCAGTTCTACAGGAGCAGGAAACAGGAAAATTAGCTGTCGAAAAGGGCAAGAAGAGAATATATGTATATATATATATATACTTTCTCCGTTTGAGAGACGCTTTCACTTCCAGTCGTTTTTAGCGATGTTATTTATGCACGAAAATACTGAACAAGCTCTATTGAAATCGAAGGAGCCGTTCCCTCTGGTTCCCAGTACTACGTGATGCCACTGTGTGTATATAGAAGGCCTTTAGCCGTTATCACTTATCTATTCATATAGAGAAGCCAGAACCTACGGTGTTCTCGTATTGCTGCCTCATTTTCAGCTTCCGTGCTGATGTGCACTTCAGAGGATTTTGTACTGTAAAAGCTGCCATTGTTCAGTATTCATTAATTTTGCAAATAACAATATAGACGTTCTTTCCAAAATAGGGAATTCTTTTTATTATATATTTCTCACTCCTCTTGTACTACCTGTAAGGTGCTTTCGCCCGTAAAGCACTATGCGGTGCATGGACTCTCGTTGACCTAGGTGTACTTTTTTGCTACCGTAGAGACAATTATGCTTGGATCGTGAATTTTCTTGCGGGGATATTTTTAAACGTTCGCCCTCAACCCTCCTCTGATACTTTCAGAAGCCTATGAGTTATTTTCACACACACACACACACACACACACACACACACACACACACACACACACACACACACACACACACACGCACACACACACACACACACGCACACACACACACACACACACACACACACGCACCACGCACACACAAAGGATTCACACCATCCACGCAGGAATATCTGAAGAAGGAAATGAGACTGAAAAAAAATTGATTGTCCTAGGATTTACGATGGCTGTCCCGAACATTCGGTGCGTTCTTAAAATGGAATTGCATACGGCCCTGGTCTTTTTATGTCAGTTCCATTGCTTGCCTTTTGCCCAGAGCTGCGCGGGGCTGCAAAGAAAGAGCGCTGTTATCTAAACCCCAGTTCACAGAATTTTCAGGTTGTATTCACGAACTCCGATGGCGTACGGGCGGGGTATTTTTTTTTTCCGATGGTAATGACCTGTGCCTCGCACCGCCATATTCCATGCCTTGAAGCAGAAGCCTTCTTTTCCGCCATTGAAAAGCCGCCAACTATGCGTCAAAAAAGTAGAAATCGCAAACGAGCTGCATCGTTCTCGTATTGTGGGTGCACGGCAGTTCGCGTGATCAAAAAAGAGTACCATTAAGAGCCGTTTAAAAAGCAGGTAACTAGAAAACACGCCTTCGCTTATTTCTACGCATTAGGGAGAGTAATCGTGAGGCGCGATATTTTTTTAACATAAAATGGGTTCAACCAATTCACCAATTTTTATTGTCAACCTCCATTCTTGTTTCCCGCCAACCAAGGGTTATGCCGCTTAGACTCATTTCTAAACAAATAAGTTTGTAGATTGAAGTACTCAGAAGAACGCGTTACTCCATACGATTGCATGTTAGCCTGGCTGTTGGAACAAAACATCTTGGAACCCACGCGAAGGCCTTCCTCCACAGACGGCGCAAATGTAGAAAGGCGAAGATGCCTAAATTTTGTGCGAGTATGTCTCCGAAAACAGCCACTTGATTATATTCCATCTCTATATATCCTCGTCCGTATCTCCTCCCCGTGTATTTGGTGGCCAAGCAGGCATGCTCTTCATATCACCCCCCTGCCTCACCATGTCTCCCCCTCACGACATCCGTAAAGCTATAATAATACGACATAACACAGTAGGCTTACCTCAACGTGTTAATATACATTTATTGGTTTAAAGCTGAGTAGTAGAAATAAATTGGCCCATATTGGTCCGACGGACTTACACACACGCAAACTTGCGAGGCACAGGTCGTGAAACAGGAAGTACGTAAGGTCTCCTTTACGGGTGCCCAAACTCGGCAGCGCTCGTAGTTCTTATTAACGGAAACTCCTAAGGCAATAAAAAAAACAATCAAGTAAGGAAACACGATCTTATTGAATACGCGGAAAATGGCATAATGTTTTCTCCAAGGCACAGTTAAAGAAAGAGGAACACCTGGAACGCTGACGTCTGCGTTTGCGAAGGTGAGCAGGAGATCTAAGAATTGCATCATGTTGTTGGACGGCCTTTTTTTAGGTGGCGGTTACTCCACGCGGCTCCGTAGCGATATCCCGATGACTTCCTCATAAACGGTCGCATACGTATCGCCTAAAGCTACTAACTAATCGCCTACATATTCAAAAACACTGACGTTTTCAGTGTCAACGATCTTAGCGCTGATACACTTGTAAGCAGATGGTAACTACATAGCGCCGGTGCGACTGAAGAACCGATACATGTGCCGGTTTTCTGCACTGGTTGTTGCCTGTTAAAACTGATGGCGGTTGAGTGAAGGTGATCGGGGAAGCTCAGCTTCCAGAACTTCTACGGTTTAAATACTGGAAATTTCTTCGAACTTTTGAGATTTTTACCTTTCTCTGGGCCTGTTTATACCTGCTCTCTGCATGCATCATTGCGGCCACATCTCAGTGCGGCCGCAATGAAGAGTGGCCAAATTTTATCATTTCCTCTTGTAGTGTGTCCAGTATGCGTGGAGCATCGATCGTTCGTTCGTAGCAAGTTCGAGGGGGCCCATATAAGTACAAGTTGCTATTCACGTGGTACTTTTTTTTTTTTTCAAACCTCGCGCGCTTTCTAAAAACTCCGGAAAAATTAAGACCACTCCACTTATGTTACCAAAATACATCACTCGTTATCTCATTTGTTATGTAGACTCATACACAGATGTGGTTGTTAGTAAATCATCCACATCAATTCATGCGGCACAGTTTGCATTCGGCTAAATATAAGGCCAATCAGGCCTACGTCATAAGGAAACCAGATTCTCTGGAAAAATAAAGAAGCTCGCTACATCACAAGAAACTATTTACCGAGATCAAGCAAATGAAATCTTGCATTAATTTAGCTTTTTTTATAAAAGCGCACACTATTAACACTACCGTCCTTATTTCATGAGCATTACCACAATAAGTCGTCCCGTCATGCCTCAAATATCAGGCCATTTGATCATGCGTTTCGCGACTCAATCACTGACTTAATGTAGAACTCCCTTCGTCCACAGTATTCCCTCCTTTTTCTTCCCGCGCCGCTCTTCCTTGACATTCGTAAATAGAATCTGGTCCCTGCTGACATCGTATTCGCTGTGGATGATGACTCATTTGTAAATAGTTTGACTCCGTTCCTAGAACCCTAAACTAATGGTTATCAGTGATTCCTGCGCCTCCATTCTCAAAAGAGGAAGGGAAAGACGAAAGCAGACAAAGTAACTTTCAAAATAACAAAGTATAAGTTTCCTTTACACGCTGCTGTTCCGTTGTCATTACATTTGCTGGTGTACTGATTGAGCCTGTAATTTGTTTTCTCGTTTAGTAACATATATTGAAAATTACTCTTCTTCCCTTGTTATTCATTTATTATTATTTGCGTGTAACACTGGTCGTGGCGATTGCTCAGTGTTTGAAAGCATTTCAAGAACCCCCAAACTTGCAATTCATATCCATTTATAATTATCTCAGACATTGTCACGCGCCGTAGTACGGAATTATTTTTTACTAATTTGCTTTTGCTGACTCGTGCTGTACCAACTTGTGTTTTCTTGTTTAGTTGCGTATTTTAGATGTTTCCTGCCTCGTTCATTTTAATGTCCCCTTCTCTCTCTATCTCTCGTTGTGTAATGCCTTCTGCGTTTTTAAGACAAAAAATTCACCACCTAGAACAACGGTCTCCTTTTGCGTAGTGTTGCCGTCTCACGGTCTCCATACCGCCAGACAAGGGGTTGGCTTCACTTTCCCGAAAATACATGTGGACTGCGCACGCGCGTTTCAACAAACTACACACACACATAGAAATAGAGCAGGTACCTCGCGTCGGCGCAAGAGACGCGGATAATAAGAAATGCAATCGAGAAACGACCACGCAAGCAGAACCAATCACTCGATTGTTTATGGGATGCTTAGAAGTCTTCAAAAGAGTAGATAGAAGAAACAGGAACAAAGAACGGCGAATCTCTCAGAAACTTGCGTTCTGCAGACACCACTGTACTCTTCGGGAATAATGGCAACAGATTGCAACAAAAGATGAGAAAGCTTCATAGTAGGGCTGAAGATAACTGTGCAAAAGGCAAATAGAATGCTCGCCGTACTTGTGAGAGAACAAGAGTTCGTGATTGGGAACTGCGCCCTAGGAATATATATCTGGGGAAGCTGATAGCAGGGGAGCCTTCTCATGTAATGGGAATTCACCAGAGAATAAATATCGGCGGGAGTGCACAGAGTAGAGATTCTCCAATCACGACCGACGACTTACATCCGTCCATAAATACTTAAAAGTCTACAGCGCTTGCACAGTTCCAACACTGATAAGTGAGGCAGAACTTTGGACGGTAACAAAGAAACTCGAGATGACGTTAACGATTACGCAGCATACTTGATCAGAGAGCAAACAAGAGCAGCTCATATATTGGTTGGCATTAAGAGAGTAAGGGAACCTGGGTGGCTTTGGTAAATCGTAGAGTACGTACGCAATTCTGTGTGAACGTGACAGATAGGATTCCAAGGGAGCGAGGGGGGGGGGGGGGGGGGCGGGGTCAAGAAATTGCAGGAAAAAAAAATAGAGTTAGATCGTGCTGGATAGAGTACATTGGAAATCGCTTCTGGGGCCTTTCTTGAGAAATCATCAGCATCAGCATCATCAGCAGCATGTTTAGGTCCCCTGCAGGACGAAGGCCTCTCCCAACAATTTCCAATGCACCCTATACTGAGCGAGTTGGTTCCACTTTATGCTCGCAAACACCTTAATTTCATCGCTCCATCTAACCTTTTGCCTGCCTCTGCTGCGTTTTCCCTCTCTTGGTATCCACTCCGTCGCTCTTACTGTCCATCTGTTATCTTTCCTCCTCATGGCGTGTCCTGCCCAGGTCCACTTCTTTCTTTTAATTAATATAATAATATCAGCTACTCCTGTCTGTTCCCTGATCTATTCCGCTTGTTTTTTATCTCCTAGCGTTACACCTGTCATTTTTCTTTCCATTGCACGTTGCGTGCTCCTTAGTTTAATTTCTAGTTTATTTTTCATTATTTTCGACGTGTCTGCATCGTACGTTAGTACTGGGAGAATGGAGTGATTGAATACTGTTCGCTTTAGTGAGAGCGGCAAGTTTCTAGTCATGATTTCGTAATGCCTTCCGAATGCGCTCCAGCCCATTCTTATTCTACAGGAGAATTTCTTTTTCCTGGGTAGGAGTTCCGGTTAGTAACAGTCCCAGGTATACGTATTCGTTCACACATTCTAAGGGCTCACTGTTAATTTTAAATTCCTGTTCTTTATCTAGGCTGTTGAGCAAAACTTTGGTCTTCTGCCTATTCATTTTTAGTCCATTTGTAATACCTTCCCGGTTTAAGTCATCAATCATGTTTTGTAGTTCGTCTCCGTCATTGCTAAATAGCCCAATGTCGTCTGCAAATCTTAAATTGCTGAGACATTCTCCGTCTATTCGAATTCCCTTTTCTTCCCAATCTAGACGTTTAAACGCTTCCTCTAAACATGCAGTGAATAGCATCGGGGAGATCGTATCTCCTTGTCTGACACCTCTCCCGATCGGGATTTTTCTGCTTCTCTCATGTAGGAGTAGTGTGGCTGTGCGATCTTTGTAATGTTGTTTATGGCTTGCACGTATACGTCAGGTACCCTCTTCTCGACGTAAAGCTTCTAGAACTGCTTGTATTTCTGTAGTGTCCAATGCTTTCTCGTAGTCTATAAACGCCATATAAAGAAGTTTGTTTAGCGTATTTCTCAGTTACTAGGTTGATAGCATGGCTGTGGTCCATTATTGAGTAAGCTTTCCTAAAACTAGCTTGTTCTCTTGGTTGGTTCAATTCGAGTGTTTCCCTTATCCTAGAAGAAATTATTTTCCTAAATAGCTTGTATATTACTGGAAGTAGGCTAATTGGTTTGTAATTCTTCAACTCCGTTATGTGACCTTTTTTGTAGATTAGGATTATATTAGCACTTTTCCAACTGCGCGGTAGTGCACATAAGAATCGGTTGAAATTGTTCCTATGTTGCACAAAGCGACCCCTCCGTTGGTATCGCGCTCTGCGTGATATATCCGCATCGGCACTGCATTATATGAAAGACACTTGCGTGCTGCCTCTCTAGAGATGCGACAGCCTATGGGAAGGGCAACGCTTCTTGGACAGTCCATAGGCAGAGGGCGGCGCTGTACGGGTATCCTGTCCACATGCAGAAGTACAGTCAGTACTGGGACCAGTAAATACGAGAAACGTTGGTCGATGTGGTGTTCAGACATCTACGGCCGTTGTTGTAACACCTGTAACATCACCACCACGGTAAAAGCCAGTGCAAGCTATACCCTTTCTTTCTTCCAAGAATACACCATGAGTCAAACGAAGTGAAGATCCGAAGCCAACTCCGCTACTACTAGGCTAGTGCTTGGAGTGTAGTGTCTGGTTGATTTGTGCGTTGTGACCTTCCTGGATAGACTTCCGCGTAGTTGCAGGACCAAGGCTGAAGACCTAATTGAAAAAAAAAGTGACCAGGCGATCTGTCAGCTTATGGATGAGTCCTTGGAATATTCAAAGTATCATGGAAAGTTCGGACTTGTATCATGGAAAGTATCATGGAAAGTTCGGACGAGGGCTACATTTTTTTCAAAGCGTGATTGGTCGGGAAATAAAAACTGCAGTGAAATTCAAAATTGTCTTAGTTGGAACACTTAGGTACACATTCCAGCTATCGCGCTCTACATAATCGGCGCTCCGGTTGAGATTGTTTGTAGCACGGTACTAACTCTTCAACGTCCTCGTCTTTCCTACGGTGGCCTATGGTAGCCTACGGAGAAAAGTCAACTTCCTCCTCGCCGAAGCGTTACATTAACGGGCCGCCATCGCGCGCTGCTGTGAAATAGCAGTTTCCTCTCCTGAAATACATCTTTCTCCGTAGAGCACGGTGTTCAAGTTGTTTTACAGCGGACATCCAAATACAGTTGTGATCAGCATAGATGAAGAGACGAGTTGTACAGTGCTTGGGAGGTGGCCTACTAATACATTGAGGGTTAGGTTGAAAAGCGTTGTACTTAGCACTCCGCCTTGAGGGACTCCGTAATACGTGGGTGTCCGGCCGCTCTCTGTGTGAACGTAGACGTTCTCATCTATAGGTAACTGCATATTCACATACATATCTTGCTACCAAGTCTTACGGCTTCTGGCGCACTCAGGATGGCTTCATGATTGGCATTGTCATAAGCACCTTGAGCGTCTAGGAACACAGCGGTAAGACTGGAAGACATCATAAATCGGGTATCCAATTATGTGAGGAGCTTCCGTTTTACAAGAAATATATTAGAAGCGAAGCAGCTTATGGCGAAGTTCAATCCGGTGGTGGTGGTGTGCGGCGTGATCACCCTTACTGCGCATGCGCAAACCCTCTTAATCTTGCGTGAAAGAATGTATTCAAGAACAAGGGCAAGCGTCCGCTTTCATAGATAGATGCGGAGTTTCCACAGGTACTTTTCTAGAAATTCTTTCCATGTACTTAACATCAACATTAGTTAGATACAGAGAAGGCGTGTTTGTGCAGAAATCAGGGATTTGTATAGGTTCAAGGGTCACCCCTATTCTAAGTGATGTATACTTGAGCAAGTTTGACAGCCGTTTAAAAGAGGCCTTAGGTGACCACATCATCAGGGTATGTCGGTATGCAGACGATTACTTGATATTTTGTAATAAGGATGATTTCGAATCCGTCGTCACCTATGTAAGCGATCATCACCTATTTAAGCGATCAATTTAAACTTAATGGAGATGGTCTAAGGTTTACGAAAGAACTACCGGAGAGAAACGTAATACAATTTTTAGATATCTCTATGTCATTTGAGCAGAATCACGTGTGTTGGCAGTATTCCCCTAGAGCATCTAAGCCGTTGTTAAACTTTCACTCCAAGCATTCGAAAGTAGTAAAAAACGGAATAGCCTTGTTCTGTTTAAAGTCAGCCCTATCGAAGTCGTGCGTGCATCATTTGACCATTAGCTTTAATGCGCAGGTCGAGCGCCTCTTAGATGCAGGTTACCCTAGACTAGCCATAGCCACAGTAGCTGAGCGTCTGAAGAAGTCGATTTCGACCGGAACGAAAGCTGTAGCAGAGAGTAACATTAAGAAGAAAAGAGTCGTGAGTATTCCGTATATCCACGTAGTTTCGCACAGGCTTAAGAAAGTGGGAAGTAGATATGGGGTTAATGTTGTGTTTACGGCTCCCAATAAGTTAGGTAGGGTTTGTGCTGCCGTGCATAGAAGAAATGAGCTGATGGAAGGAAAGAAGCGAACGGATATCTGTCAGGTTAAGCATATAGCGAAGAACAATTTTACCGACTGTCGCATGGGTGTGGTGCATAAGATTCCTTTTAGCTGCGGACGTCTTTATGTAAGGCAAACTGCGCGTTGTATTAATCAAAGATTAATTGAACATAGAAGGTCGCTATCAGGTGGAACGCCGTCTAATCTATCTTTGCACTGCCAGGTCTGTAGCTGCATGCCCGAGTTAGACGAAACCGAGATCCTGTACAGACATAAGAATGAAGAGACGCGTTTATTGGTCGAGGCCTGGCATATCAGTAATAGTGGAAGTGCGTGCGTGAGTCAGCCATCGATTAGCTTAAACAGAGAGGAGATAGAAAGCCTTAGCAGTTGTCTATCGCGTAGACCGGCACGTGTAACCGTTTGACAGGTGGTGCTACCATTCCGAGCATGCGCAGATAAGCTGTATGTCTTCTTTCTTTTTCGCCTCTGTGCTCTGCATCAAATGCTAGTCGGCGTTCGTGTTGTTCACTTCTCCCCTTGTGTCTGTGTCTTGCACGCCTCTTCTTTTGACTATGGACCCTTACCAACTCGCTCAATTTTCTGTCCTTTTGAACCTCTCCACACACCTCCTCTCCACTCTCCCTCTCCACGTGACCCTCTCCGCACGCCTCCTCTCCGAACGGCGCGCGTTGACTATGGAAACGCTCTTCGATGAACGCTTTACCAGCTCGCAAGGAACGAGAACGCGCCCTAGCCCGCCTAGTCAGACCGATGCAAACGCGGTGTGCAACCCCCGTGTTGCTTCGCATCGCCTCGTGGTCCCCTTTAGCGGGAGATGGTGCAGTTTTTTTATATGTATCAAGGTCGAAACAGAGCGCATGAAACAGTGATCGAGAAGAAGAGCCGAACCACGGTCCTTTTCAAAGAGGGTCATCTTTCCTTTTTGTTTGGTTTTGTGTCATTTTTAAAGCTTGTGTATACATGCCAGTCATCCTCGTCTTCGTCGTAGTGTATACGCTCGAAACTTGCCTCCTTTCGAAGGGAGAAATCATCGTCCTGATACACAGCATAAGCGTATGAATGCACTCTATGTATAAAAGCGCACATGGCAATACACAAGCGAAATAACAAAAGAAAGGAAGCAGCGCAGGTACGGTTTCATTCGGATCGTATGCACAACTTCGCGCTCCCGGCGACTGGAGGTGGTTTCATTGTCTGGAAACACCTCATATTTCATCTCGTTCCGGCGTTAAATCATTCTTTACTACCCATTCTATCGGCCCGGTGACGTATTCCTTCGTGTGGCGATAGTAACGCATCTTTCCCTTGTTTTGCAGAAGTTTGAAATGGTATCCAAAAATATGCTGTGTAACCGGGAGCGTATACAGGAGGCCTGTGTCGAAGACCGCACCACCTTAGAGAGAGAGAGAGAGCAAACATTTATTTTAACAAAGTGAGGGATCTTCCTCGTAGGGTGGAGCCCTTAGTTCAGGGCCCCATTGGCTCGCGCCACTCCACGTGCTCGCTGGATCAGCCGACGCTGCTCCTGCGGCGCTGAGCTGGTCAGCGCAGTCTCCCAGGAGGAATGTGATGGTGATGGGATAGGGGATCAGCCCGGTGGACATGGGCATTCCCACGTGCAGTGATAAACTGTGGGCTCCGCTCCACAGTAGGGGCAGTATGAGGGATATTGTGTGGGATGAAAGAGGTGTAGGGTGAAGAGACATGGGAAGGAATTAGTCTGTAGTTGCCGCCACGCGACAGCTTCCTCCCGGGTAAGGGAATGGTGTGGTGGGGGGAAATAACGTCGGCTTTGTCTGTAATGTTCTAGAGTGTCGGCGTCGTTCAATGGTTCTGTTGGTGCGTCGTCTGTATTGGACAACTCTTCCGATGGCGCCCGGTTTGTGAGCTCTCGGGCTACCGCATTAGCGCGTTCATTGCCATGGAGAGAGGCGTGTCCAGGTGTCCAAACGATACGCACCCTGTGTAGTAATGAGGGGTGTAAAGATGTCAGAATACGGTGTGTGTACGACCACCTTAGATATTTGTCTTGCGGCTGACAGATGCTTACGCGAGCAAGCTTCTACAACAAGCTGAGTAAATTTCTCAGTGTTCGTATGAATATCGTCACACTCCAGCACAGCAACCAACGTTGCCGTGGTTTCGCGGTCGTGGACACAGCTGAATGATATCGGAAATGAGTTCTGCGGAAACCCGCAAGGTGGAGTAACGTTTATAAAGGGAAATTAGCATCCACCTGTTTGTGCTACAGCATCCACACTTGTAGCCTTGTGCTACAAAACAGGTGGATGCTAATTTTCTCTTTCATAAGCTGAATGATATCATTCTATTCGTTTCTTTTCGAGTGACATTATTAACGAAGATTACGTAGGACAAAGCCTGATGCCAGTGTTTATGTTATACGTCGGTGTATATGCTTTCCATATGTGCGAGTGTCTTGTCTAGGCGCTCCGTCAGTGCGTTTGTCTAGGTATCATATATAATTGCTTGCCGGTGGCTGTAACGCTGAGCCTGAGTAATGAGTCAAGAAGTTCTGCCGTAAATGCAGTTCCCTTGTCTGCCAATACCGTCAGTGGGACGCCATGTTTGAGGACCGCATTTGCCAAGAAGTACAGAGTCGCTTCTGTCTGCTGTGTCCCGTGGCTTGGCTTTAGTCTCTGCGTAGCGAGTCAGGTAATCGGCGGTGACAGTAATCCATCTGTTCCAATTGCTGTAGGAGTTTGTAAAGGGCTCAGGCGAAGCTTCCTTCGAGCAGCACCTAAGCCGTCTGTACGCTTGGGCATCCTTATGTGGTCAGTATAGACATTGGATGGGACAAAGAGCAGTAAGAAATCGACGTGAAGGCTCAACAATCAACTGAGAAACACTTTCAGGTGCCGATAGTGGATCAAATAATCAACTTCTGCTCTGAGAAATACATATTAAAAACACAAAATTAAAGAGCCAAATCAAGGTGGTCGTTACAATCTTGATTCCATACATTCTGGATATACGCTGCTGTCAGATCTGAATTGAATTATTGTATCTCTTTGACAGGGCGCTATTAGAGCGCTATTAATACTGAAATCATCGCCGTCGTTTATCTGACGAGCCTCAAGGATTTCCCTATCAGGACTGCCTTTACTTCTGCCGGGGACCTTGGTATCGTACAAAGCGCAGTGCAACTGCATATCCACAGTTCGCTGGTAGGTCGTTCGGGACCTCCAAAGAGTACGCGTGCTCTTTTAACCTCGCGTTAAGACAGCGCCCCGTAAGCCCTACATCAACTTTGCCGTAACTAGGCGGCATCTTGTGCACCACCTCACTGTAGTACAGGGTACGTAGAACGTCATGTAGGTCCTTTCCCTAGCTTTTCTCTAGTCGTCGCTACTTGTGACGACGCACAGCCGAGAAAATCTGAGAGGACCAGGGAAAACAAGGTCAACGCCGTTTATCTTCCCAATCCTTTTGAGGTTGTGAAGGATAGCCTGGACGTATGGCATCATGCTGTTCTTTGTTTTTGTTTCTGGCATGAAGTCGCACTAGGCGGTGCCTGAAGGTTCTCTAAAGGTGTGGATACCAGCGCGACCAGCAGACTGGAAGAGAAATCCGCATCTCTTAGCCAAAACACCCGAAGGTCAAAGCCTTCAGGTGCCTATTACAGTTACCAATTAATAGTAGAACACAACTTTATTCTAGAAAATCGCCAGTGTTGTTCGAGGATACCAGGCCGCTACCCATTGGCGCGTTTGATGGCTCAGAGCTGGGCGCCGAGGCTTGCAGTCATCAGAATTCTCTCCCAGGCGTCACTCGATGGTGGCTCCCCAAGGAGGTCTCGGGGAACATCCTTGCTTTACGTACAGATGATTGGTCCAGCGTAGCGGTCTGCGTCTTGCAGAAGGTGGATGTTGGTGTGAAGAGGGCTACGCAGATGCGTCTATAAATGTGCGAGGAAGGGAACGAATATGTATGACGAGTCGCCGTCAAGTGATTTGCTGTACTTTGTTTAGTTTTGGGTGCTGAATTTAGAATTCTACGTTTTTAATACTGTAAACTGAATGATTTCATATCTAAAACTACCGCAGTGAGTTAGCTAGAATGAGTTCTTATAAAAACCATTTAAGGCGCCAAGATTGTTTCTCAGTTGTGGGAGGACGAATAGGGAGATAATAAGGAAATTTTAATCATTCATCTCTATACTGCACGCAAGGCTTGCTATCCTCAGTTGAGTCGACTGTAACGACATTATGAAATGATGCGAAAACAAGTCAACAATAAAACGTTACGGTTGCCGAGAAATATTTACACTGTATTTACAGAGATGTACAGGTGCCGCGCAGCCAGCAAAGCTGTTGTTGCTTCGTCGTCGTTTTAGTCGTCAACGTTCTCTTCCTTGTTTCTCCGTAACACTACCCCGGGCGAAAGAGGCATCGTCCCGGTGCCTCATAAGTGGTCCTCGGCTATTGCGTTGTAGGGTTTGAGGCGACAGACGTGAACAATGTCAGGGGATATTGCACTGGATGGCGTGGTGGGTCCGACGGGAATAATCTCGTAAGTGACATCGGTAACTTGACGGAGCACGCGGTAAGGGCCTTTATAACACGGAAGGAGCTTCTCGGAGAGCCCCACTCGGCGACAAGGGCACCAGAGTAGCACGAGGGAGCCCGGTGCAAAGTATGCGTCCTGGTGGCGGCGATTGTAAACGCGCTTCTGATTTTCCTGGGATGCCAAGAGACGAGTACGGGCCAGTTGACGGGCATGGTCAGCACGAGCGATGGCATCGCGGGCATATTCGCTCCTCAAGTCACGCACAAAGGGAAGCGAGGCGTCTAATGGTAAGACCGGGTCGCGACCGAACAACAGATAAAAGGGAGAGTAGCCAGCAGTGTCGTGTCGGGACGAGTTGTAAGCGAATGTGACGTAGGGTAACGCGGTGTCCCAGTCGCGGTGGTCGGGTGAGACGTACTTGGAGAGCATGTCGGTAATGGTTCGGTTTAGTCGCTCAGTAAGGCCGTTGGTCTGGGGATGGTAGGAGGTAGCCAGTTTGTGCTTCGTGGAGCAGGAACGGAGGATGTCGGCGATGACTTGAGAAAGAAAAGTGCGACCGCGATCGGTGAGGAGCTGTCGGGGGGCACCATGCACTAATATGATATCGTGTAGCAGGAAGTCGGCGACGTCGGTGGCACAGCTAGTCGGGATAGCTCGGGTGACGGCGTAACGCGTCGCGTAACCCGTAGCGACAGCGATCCATCTGTTGCCGGAGGTGGACTCGGGAAAAGGCCCGAGAAGGTCCAAGCCTACGCGAAAAAATGGTTCGGCGGGAATGTCGAGGGGCTGTAGGTACCCGGCAGGTCGCGTCGTTGGCTTCTTCCGAAGTTGGCAAGGCTTGCAAGCAGCAACGTATCGTCGTACGGAGCGTGCGAGGCCGGGCCAATAAAAGCGACGGCGTACGAGGTCGTAGGTGCGAGTAACGCCAAGGTGTCCGGCAGTTGGTGCGTCGTGAAGCTCGTGAAGAACGGTGGAGCGAAGGTGGCGAGGAACAACAAAGAGAAGAGGTGAGCCGTCGAGATGAAAATTGCGGCGGTACAAGGCAACAAATCGTATGAGGCAACAAATAACGATAAAAAAACACAAATATTCAACTATAAAACTGTTCAAAGCGCTCAGAAGACATTTCGAACGCTTTGTGTCTTTCCCGGAGTTATTCCACCGTTTTGTACAGAAGATTAATTACATTTACTTTTTGCAGCAAATTATGAAAAAAATATCAACGACGAAAGCGAGTTGTGGATTATACATGCCGTTCGGTCCTTGGCACAAAGTTAGAAAGTTGCGACGCTGGCGAGCAGCATCAAGGCAGTCTTGTCTATGGGGAATTGTAGACAAAACAGAGAAACCTGCGGTGTAGAGAGTCGCTGTCAAGGGACACAGCGTGTCATAATGAGCTGTGTCTTTTGGCGCTTAATTGTCGCTCACTAATTACTGTTCTGCCGCGTATGCGCGATAGAACTGTAGTCCCTGACGTAAGTGGCATTTTCTGCATCGATTCTTACGGCTACACTTGCGTACTCTTCAGCTGCTCTTAACAGAAAATCTTGCTTGTGTAATCAATGATCTCTGGTGCGTGAATATTTCGTCTGCGCGGAAGCGAAACTTGTAGTATCGTACGTGATTTTGCTGCTTGACTGCAAAATTGTGCACAGTCTCCCGCTTCACTGCAAAATACCGTGATTAACATTAATTTGCAATATTCATGATCTAAAGGAGTTCCATCGAATAGAGGAAAGAAGTGGAATTCAGCATGAGTTACATCCCGCATTCTTTTCTACATATTTTTGCGATTTTGGTGGTAAACCACGGAGTGTTAGTGTTGTTGTTGTTGTTGTTGTTTATGATGATGATGATGATGATGTTGTTGTTCTTGTTCTTCTTGTTGTTTATGGAAAGTGATCGTCTTGCGAGAGCCAACTAGTTTCTTTCTGCTGAAAAAAAAAGAGAAACGAAAAATAAAGGACACGAAGTCTGAGCCACCGGCTTGAGTAAACAAACGTCGGCCGGTGCGAGCACAGCCGTTTACTCGGTGCGTTCGTATGACATTTTCATAGAAATATTGGTGATGTTCGGCCTTCTTGCCGAGCGGGCGATGATCAGAGAAATGCAAACAAGTGCGCGGATACACCGCCGCATGTAAACATGTTTGAACACGTCATAAACGGAGGATAGACGAGGTAAGCAGCTCAAACGTTCTTCAGAGTAATTGGCCTTCAGCGCCGAAATGTTAACGAGTATTGCATTACGCGGCCTAGCGTTTTAACGAAAGCGACTCTTTGAAGATTATACGCTTTGAGATCTTGTCACAAAGTGCAGGTGTGTCTTATATACACATGGGCTCGACTAAAGTGCCAGACGGTGGTGTACCTATATGCGGGCACTTATAATCGAGAGTCGCCATTTTGCACTACCGCGCGGCGGTGCTTTGCGTCGCAGCTCGTGAGCGCGTCGCGATCAATTAAACGGGTTGCTTTCGTTACATTTCGTGAAGCGCATGCGGCTGGTAGAACTTTACGTGTCAGTTGCTTGCGTGTCAGGTAATTAATATGAGTGGTACTAGCAATCTCCATGTCGTATCGCAGTATTCCTGTTCACTGAGCATTAAGAGTACTGTATTTACTCACATTTGGCGTAGCGAGACGGTGCGCGATTCGCGTTCATCTCAGAGTGAGCCTGATTCCATCAAGGTTCGCTGATCGTCTCCATTGTGAAAACAGGATCAGCTAGACGCAAACAGAAAAAGATGGAAAATGCCTATACAGAAAGGTGTCAGACAAGGAGATACAATTTATCCAATGCTATTCACCGCATGTTTGAAAGAGATCTTAGAAAGATTAGATTGGGACGAAATAGGGCTAAGGATTAAACGCGATTATTTGAGTAGCTGACTCTTTGCCGACGACATAATACTCTTTAGCAATGATGGCGACGAACTGCAGAAGATGATTGAAGATTTAAGCCGAGAAAGCGCTAAGGTTGGATTAAGGATGAACATGCAGAAAACCAAGATAATGCTAAGTGGCACGGCGAAAAAACCTGTCTTCACGATCGAAAACCAGATGTTAGAAGTCCTAGAAGAACAACTATATCTAGGACAGCTTCTGACAGGAGAACCCGCACATATAAAAGAAATCCACCGTAGAATAAACATGGGATGGCGCGCGTACGGGAGACAATCCCAGCTCATGAACGGAAGCCTACCAGTACCACTCGAGCAGAAACTATATAACTGCTGCATTTTGCCAGTGCTGGCATGAGCAGCAGAAACTTCGAGAATTACAAAGGAGCTCGAGAGGAAGTTAAGAACCACGCAGCGGGCGATGGAACGAAAAATGATAAGCGCTACATTAAGAGGTAGGAAGACAGCCGAGTGGGTCAGGGAACAGACGGAGGTCACCGATATAATAAACGATGTTATGAAAAAGAAATGAACATGGGCAGGCCAAGTGATGAGAAGGCTAGATAACCGATGACCAGTTAGAATGACGGAATGGATGCCAAGAGAGGGTAAGCGTAGCCGTGGACGACAGAGAGTAAGATGGGGGGACAAAATTAAGAAATTTGCAGGCATCAAATGGAATCATCTCACACCGGACAGACAAGGATGGAGAGCATTGGGAGAGGCCTTCATCCTGCACTGGACGTAACATAGGCTCATGATGGTGATGATGATGACGACAACGATGCCGCGAGCATACAACCACCGTCACCGTTGTGGGACTCGCCCAGCTGTAGATACCGTGCCATTGGCCTTCTCATCCTCCGCTTCCTCCTCCCCCTCTTCGCACTACTACTATGTGGAAAACGATGGAACGACAGCTCGGTACTCTACAGTCTTGTGGTTATGCAGGATGGCAGGTTACAATGCCCTCGCAGTTTATTTTTGTCATTTCTCGAACAACGACTTCGAATGATAACTGAAGATAAGTCGCGGTTCTGGTATTCTTTGTCACTTATCAGGGGTACCCAGGCTTACCCAGCAGCGTGTTTCTGAGACGGGATGGAACGTAGTTCTTGTTTCTTTTTTTTTTGTGCTTTTTAAAAGTTACTTCTGGCGTGAGTACGAATAGTATTTGATAAACACTACCAAATGCTGAGTAGCTTTACTGCTACGCAAGGAATTTACATTTAATTTGGTATGCTGATCCTAAGGTCCAGGTGTCGAACCCCGGAAGCGGCGGCTCCATTTCGATGAAGGCGAAATGATGATGCCCCCGTACTCCGCGATGACAGTGCACGTTAAAGAAACCCAGGTGGTCGAAATTTCCGGATTCCTCCACTGCAGCGTCTCCCACAGTCATATCGTAATTTTGCGGTGTAAGGCCCCGTAAGTTATGTATGGCTTGTTAAATACGTGTGTGCTTTGAAAACTTGACATTGTTCTACTGCCTTTAAAGAAATGTCCTTTTCTTTGTTATTATGCAAGCGTGTCGGCGTTCGGTATCTCTTTCAGAAAATTTTATTAGCTCGCTTTTTCTTTACTTCAGAATAGTAATGAATCCTAATAATACATGATTTTTATAAAATGCTCTGGAGTTCTAATTCGTCAAGGAAATCTTTCTCAAACAAACTTGCACTAAAATTTGGACCAATTTCTCGTCATTTGGTCATGTCACCTTGTAACTTACAGTTCTCATCTGGTCACGTGGTCGAACCTGGAAAATTCAGCCTTGAGTTATTGGTCCTAACGTCGCGGGATCGAATCCCGGCCGCGGCGGTTGCACTTTGATGGATGCGAAATGTTGGGGCCTTCGTAATGTGCGATATCAGTGGACGTTAAAGAACCCCAGGTGGTCCAAATTTTCGGAGCCCTCCACTAGGGCGTCTTTCATAATCATATCGTGGTTTTGAGGCATAAAGCCCCAGAAATGAATAGAATCAATGAGCCTTGAGTTTGGGTCAAGTAAACATTATTCGAGGCGTCAACAGGCTTCCTGGTGTAGAATATTTAGGTCGGCATTGAGCGCTCACCTGATGCGCTGTCCGTTTCTCCCTTTATTGCAAACTCTGAACACCCTTCCTTCCGCTAAACATCGTCTGATGCCGATCAAAACAAACCCGACCATCTGGAAATATTATTAAAGCATATATTTCTAGTACACTGGGCTCTTTCCTTCAAGCCACCTTCCCGGGCCAACAGGTCCGCCTCCTGCGTCATCTCATGTTCGGTATTAAACGTGAGGCAACTCAATAATCAAGCTAACTGCTAGCCAAAATCCACGTAAAACCATTATACTTGGTCAGATTAGGTGCTTTTATTTTTGCATAGGATGTGCATGCCAGATAACCACCTTAGTTTCTATTTCGATGATAATTTCCCGTTGAAAAGACGGCGCTCTTGCACCGTCTATAAACTGCTGTTCAAGTTGCCTTCTCATAAGCTGAACATGTAATGGAGGTGATATGAAGTGGCTCACCCTTAAGAATGGACATAAAAGAGCAATATAGTTTATACTCGTTATGAACTTTCCCTTCTCTACAGATGGCTTAACCAAGCCGAAGTTCAAGCAGTTGAGTAACAGGCGGCCCACTGGTTCCAACAGGGTAAGCAGTCCTTCAGACTTCATATGCAGTATCTAAAATGCACGCCGTGTCACGACGTAAGTTCGCATTTTCTGCCCTCGTCTTGGACGTCTCATCCTGCATTTGTTTCAACTGTCTTTGAATGTAGCTTTCAGGAGAGGCTGCCTGCAGTGCACTTGAGTGGTTGCTCCCTGCGGTGCATTCAGAGCGCGTTGTGCTTACGAGCACGGTGTCGTTTACCGATTTGATACAGCATTATACCCTACAGGGAGCTTGTGCACGCGGCAGCTTGACGGACTGCGTATGTTTATTTTATTTATTTATTTGTAGTACTGTCAGCCTTTACAGGCTATTATAGGAGTGGACTCAAAGCATGCAATCAGAAAGGTTCAATATGATACATAAAGCAAGGAACCAACACTGCTGAAACACATAGCAAATCGTAGCACATATCAAAACACGAAACTCATATAGCATAATTTACACAGCATGTAAATGCGTAACAGTCTCAGCGCAAAATATCATAGTACATAATGAATTAACTGCTTGTAGAAATGCAGGAAGCGATTTAATGTAACAGCGCACAATAAAACAGGCAGACTAATAGAAGAAGAAACGACGCACGCAACAAGCGCTGACTCGCAACTGATCGGTTTATTGCACATTACACATATAAGCTTCATGCAGGTACACGTGACATGGATTGCCGCCGCGTCATGTCTAAGTAGGATGAAATCATGAAATTCAGGAAAACGCCTGCAGCAGGAAATCTAATTCTTTGTCAAACAAATCAACCGAAGCTTGGCTTACACAGTTTTCTTTTTCTTTAACGATATGATACGCTTCTACTACTTCTCTGTTAATCTGATGACAATGCTTATAGATTATCTTGGTATTTGTGAAACCAGGGGAGCACCCACATGACCTACAATGCAAAGATAAATTAGAATTAGCCGCATTCCTCAAAGAAGCGTTGTTCAAAGAAACGCTTGTCTTTTGTACGCATCTTATTTTGTCCTCTTTTTCTTTTACGCTGCCTTTTCTTTATGGTATTGTTAATTTTCCTGAACAGCATCAGCAGCAGCTATTGTCGCTGCTGCTGTGCCAGCTGATTCTATAGATTTCAAGATTTCGCGACTTCGTCATCGGTCAGTCAAAGAACTTTATTCTAGTGCGCGAATTGTGGTCTCGCCTAAGGAGCAGCCAGGGGTACTTGAGTTTGAGCCCTGGCGGCTTCCTCGGCCCGATGGACAGCCCGAAGTTGATCTGCAAGGGCAGAGCTGAGCAAGACAAACTCCCAGCGCGCACGGAGACGATCGTTTGAGGCTACATCCCCATTATTGTTTGTTATGCCTCCACACTCCACACTCCCGTAGTATGTTTATTTTATTTATTTACAAGATACTGCAGGCCCGACTGGGGCCCTAGCAGGAGGGGCAAAAGTATACTTAAAAGGGTAATACATAGACACATTTACACACAATGCACTGAGAACAAAAGAAAATACGAAAATAATAGCAGTTTGAATATCACATAAGAAAAGGAACATAAGTAAAATAACATAACATCAATCCTGAAGGCTTTCAATTATTTTTAAACTTTCCACTGCTGATATTGGCAGCGAGTTCCACTCGTTAATTGTGCGCGGGAAAAATGAGAATTTGAATAGGTTAGTTTTGGTGCTGTATGGGGTTAGTGATTCTGCATGTCGATGCCTTGTAGTTCGTGACGCCAGTGATGTCACGTAGGGCTCAGGGGGAAGCAGCAAATGACGATTCTTCAATTGAAAGAGGAATTTTATTCTGTCAATTTTTCTTCGCAATTGCAATGATTTTATGCCATAAAGATTCATTAGTTGAGTCGGAGAGTCTGTTTGGCGGTATTTAGAATAAATAAATCTAACTGCTTTTCGTTGGATCATCTCCAATGCTTCGATATTCTTTTTCGTGTGAGGGTCCCAAACAATGGATGCGTATTCGAGCTTGGGTCTTATAATTGATGAATATGCGAGCAGTTTGACATCAGGTGGGGTGTGTTTTAACTTATGTCGCAAAAAACATAGCTTACGGAAGGCGGATGAGCAAATGTTCGAAATATGTGTGTTCCAACTTAGTGTACTAGTTATTGTGACGCCGAGATATTTGTAGTGAGGGACCTGCGTTAACTGTTCTGTAGGGAGACTATACGGAAAAAATAAAATGTTTTTCTTTCTACTCATATTCATGAAAACCGTTTTGTCCGCGTTAAGTTGCATTTCCCACTCTTGGCACCACATATGTATGTTTTGCAGGCTAGTATTCAGCAAGGCCTGATCATCCGGACATTTAATTTCGTTAAAAAGCAAGCAATCATCTGCGAAAAGTCTAATCTGAACTGGTTCATTAATGACCTGGACAATGTCATTGATGTATATGAGAAACAAAAGCGGGCCTAGTACGCTTCCCTGCGGGACTCCTGAGTTAACAGGTAAATGGTGAAAAAAAGTTCTAGCGTTTATCTGTCGCGTATTTGCCTGGGTAAATAAGGTGTGACAACGCCGGGTTCAGATAAGCCCTGGTTTGTAAATGCCGCCATTGGGCAGACTTCTTTGTGGTTAGCTTTTGGTGAGGCGGTGGGAAAACGCACCTTTCTA
Source organism: Hyalomma asiaticum (assembly GCA_013339685.2). Classification (NCBI taxonomy): domain Eukaryota; kingdom Metazoa; phylum Arthropoda; class Arachnida; order Ixodida; family Ixodidae; genus Hyalomma; species Hyalomma asiaticum. The sequence continues at coordinate 345,032,152 of CM023481.1, read as the reverse complement.
TTGTTAAATCTGGTCATAGGATCTTCCCGCTATCTCCCCGCTTCCTCTTGGTTCTCTGGACACGCTAACGTGCCGACCCTATACCAACTTCCGTGACTCGGTCCGTAAGCCCTCGAGCCATGTCATGAGCAGTCTTATTATTATCGCTTTCTCCAGGCGAGATACAGGTGTGAGCAGGTCTCCACAATAAGAAAATATTCCTTTCTTTAATTTTTTTTTCGGCTATGAGGATTCTCAGTGCTTCCTGGAGGATTTCACCGTTAGTGAGATTTCTTACGGCCGCCTGAGAGTTACTATTACTTTCGCTCCGGTCTGTGACTTTGCTAGCGCAATAGCTATCTCCTCCGCGGTCTCAATTTGCGATGTGCGTACCGTAACACATGTTCTCCGGTTCTTTTCGTGATCAACTGCAACGGCTGTAAAGCCACGCGTGTTCTTGTAGCTGCGTCTACGAAGACTGGGTCCTTACAGTTGCGAAATTTATTTTTATGTCCATTGCTCTGCTCTCTCTTCTACTGTTATGGTATATGGGGTGCATGTTCTTCGGTAAGAGAGGAAGGAACTGTTATCGTATCCCTGACATTATTCGGGATGTTCATTATGGCTCCGCGTTCAACATGATCTCCAATACCTAGTCTTTCTAGTATGTGCTTTCCAGCTTTTGGCTTAGAAAGGCGTTCGTACTGCTCTATCCTCTGCGCCTCAATGAGTTCGTGGATTGTGTTTTGCTGGCCTAATTATAACAGCCTATCGGTGCTAGTACAGATTAGTAGTCCTACAGCATGCTTATAATTTTTTCTATAATAAGGCATTTTCATTTAATATTTTCTGCAGCGCACAATTTGTGGTAGGGTGCTGCGTATACTATCCTATACTATCCTACTAATAACGATCGCCTGTACGAGTCTGATCATGTTTTCCTTCCTTCATTCCACCGTGTCTATTGGCGATCCTTTTGGTTAACCTCATGACTTGAGATACTGGTCCCTTCGAGTTTCCTAATGGTTTCTCTGTCTTTTGCTTGTATGAGTATTCCCAAAACTCGGGTTTTCTTGACCTTAGGTATGGATGCACCATCGGCGGTCTTTAATTCTGTGTCCATGTCTAGATTATCTTCCCCTCTGTAGCTCTTTTGTTTACGGCCTCTGCGTGTGGGCCTGTACGATAATAATTCTGATTTTTCTGTCGTGCAGACGAGACCGGTTCCTTCTAGGTATTATTCGACTGTATGAATCGCGCTCTGTAGTGTCGGTTCTTAACCTTCAACTTTCCACCGCACGTATTAGTACCGATATGTTGGACCCTGCTCTCTTCGATCAAAGAGCTAAGCATCCGCGAATGCCTGCCGTATGCGCTTCTGGAAATATATGCTCAGTTGAAATGGTGATCACGTGGGATAGAAGAGTCTTCGTTACGCCAGTAGGAGATGTCGGACGAGTCTGCAAGCGTAAATTGCTCTGCGAGAACACGCAAGCCTTGTTTCTTCAAGCACTCAATATTTTGAGAGTACGAGTCATGAGTGAAACGAGCGCTTAGACATGTCAGAAAACGAAGCTCAGTTGATCGATGAGTCGGAAGGGTGCTCGTAATTGCGCATGGGAAATGTAGGCAGGAGTAACCGCAATCCCACGTGCTGCTTTGCTCACAGCACCTTATTTTTTGTTACGTCACGCGTATGCGTATATTGATTGCGCAATGTAGCTGAATTATATTATTCCAGCTCGCAGTGTGCATTGTGCGGAGAGTATGCATATTTCTTTTCCTGATCCGAGTCATATAGACACTCCTTCACTCTGGAACTGCAAATTGCAATCTCGAACCTCGGTATGCTCTGTTTTTATTTCGCTTTCAAGCGCTGAGAACTCCGAACCGCAATTCTGTAACACGAAAGGCCCGAGGCGTCCTTCAGAAGTTAAGGGCCATGCGGCGAAGCTACTTGACGGGAAGCAAGAGATAGAGCAAGAGAAAATTGACGTTGGAGAGCTGTGGGTGAGCAAAAGAGATTTTCTGGGCGGCAAAGAAAGTCTGTTTGTCACAACGAGTGGTCCCGAAGTGCTCCAGGGAAGAAATCGAAAGCAACTCATGCGAAAAGGGAACGAGCGGATAATGATTCGAGGCCAAAAAAAATACCAAATAATCCTGAGCAAATAAAATGGGAAAGCAACTTTAGAGGAACTCTGCCAAACTTTCCCAGCCAGATCTGATTCGGTAGAAAACAATAACGGCAGCACGAAAAAAGGACCCACTGAGATGGTTTTGAGGCAAGGCTTTTGGTCCGTATACGGCTGTTCGTGACGTCATCAAGGTCACTGCGCTGCTGGTATCTCTTTATTGCCGAGGCACTGGTCTGAGGTAAGGTGTGGCACAATAGTGCGCTAGTTCCTGGCGTATCACCGACGACGTCAATGCGAATGCTAGCAACGAAGTGGAGCTTCGAGTTTGGCAGATCTATCGCTTGAAAAACGCGTCCGGCTTGACAGACGAGTAAGTTGGTGCCACCTCTCTCTGTAGTTATAGAGAACAGGACGCAGCTTATCTGCGCTGTGCAGTATATCAGATAACGCTGGACAAAGAGAGCCGTGACCCTAACTGAATTCTTCTCTTTCTCACGAGCTTCACGGCGAAACGTCAACACTTGGAAAGTATTATGCGTGCAGAAGACGCTAAGCACCGCTGTCGAAAGGCGAAGGAAACATAACTGCGCTGTGCGTTGTTTCCCTTCTCGCAGCATCCGTACTCGTATATCGCTGTTGCGTTTCTCTTTAATTTTTCTGTCATCATCACCACGATACAACACCGAAATTTTCAAAGTACCCCTTATTGTTGCTGCGCTAAGCTGTACACGGAAGAGAAATACAGGAAAATACGCGTAATATATTCTACATTAACTACATCGTGAGGCATAACTTCACGAAGTACTTAATGTAGAATGGTCGTGTTTTCCCAAGTATGTTGCACATATGTAATGGCTATACTGGAGAGATTTGCTTATTTCATTGCTTTTTTTTATATTGCTTCTTGCATTAATCTAAAACTGTATGAGCGCGTTGAGAATTATGATTTTTCGTTTTGCGGATAATGTATTCGGGGTTGAAGAAACGTCTTTACGTCTTAGGAATGAAGACGTAAGGACCCAAAAGAACTCTCGAATGCACATGAAAGAAGTGGCGACACTGAAGGGTCCGATTCTGTACTACATAAATGTATATTCAAAAAAACAGAGGCAGCATTTGAACAGAACAAACGACCGTCTATCGGATGTGTTGTGAGTAGAGGCAAATCGCACATTGACCATTGACAGGTGTCAAAGGTTTCGCAGTAAGCAACCAAAGACTTCTCTGAGCGACAAATAATCTGTAACGGTGCTTATAATGGAGGTTTCCTAAAATGTTCGTGGCTGGGATATGAGATTAAGCCAGCACAGTTGACGTCGCAGTCGTTGGGAGCAATCGCAAACAGTTCGCATTTACTAAGCTATTGAGAATCGCTTTGCATCGTGGAAATGTGCGTCGGCCTTGGCTGACTCGTACTCTGCGTTTCAACGCCACTGGATCCCCTCGCGAAGTAGGCGCTAAATTGACACACTTGCCGAGGAAAAAAAAAAAGAATGGCAGCGAGTTTAGACGGAGATAGATGGCCGTTTGATTCGTTTGTTTGTAATAAGGGATGCATGCATGTAATAAGAGACGCAGAGCAAAGACAAAATGGAAACATAATAAGGCGGTGTTACGCTGAGAACCAACTTACAATGCTTTACTAAAACGTGTTAAACAGTTTGGCGCACGTATAATGTTTTTTTTTTTCTGAAGACTAGCATGTAACGTACTTAGGCACGTGCACCAAAATAAATAATGTATGTTCATTTGGTCCAAAACAGGGGCAAGAGGGAATAGGTATTGGAAAGAAGCGCCAGTTTCACTTGGGCTCGTAGGGTAAACTATACAATAACTTTTTTTTGGGCTGATAGGCTTATGCAACGCAGTTTTCGTGTGTTTTTATGGGAAACAGAGCTACATGCACTAGTCCCTGAGTGGCCAAGTGACCGCATGTAGCTACACGTGGAAGAAATGTTCAGCACAATTCTACAAGTCTACAACAGTTACGGAGTGCACAATACAAAATCATGTTTTTTAAGACTCGTTTCCGATGTTACTATCGAGGAAAGTATGAGGCAACGCACCGTGGTTATTGTGAAGAAGGAAAGAGCGTCCACATGAGAAATTAAAACGCACCAGTAAGAAGGAAGCATTTAACACAAGCAATGTTGAATTCAACATTATGAACTTCTTCATATAAATGACAAGAGATATCAAGGTACTAGGTTACGTTGGCCCAAATTAGATAAATTAGTCTGATGACCGCTTGTCATAGGTGAATGACATTAACACATTAATTGTTTAGGTTAGGAGAGGTCTTCGTCATGCAGTGTACATAAATCGCGCTGCTGCTGCTACTGATGATGATGATGATGATGATGATGATGGTTGTGGTGATGGTGCTGGTGGTGATGGTGACGATGATGATGATGCATTTCTTGACGCATATATTTTCTCTCGCTGTGATTGCGCTATTTTGGAGTTATTTAATATAATTTAGCTTACAATATATTCCTGCGCATCATATAAACAGCAGTTGACTAAAATTCGATGTTACATAGTCGGAGCGGACCATATTCTATGTTACTTACATGGGCCCACTAAAGATTTACTACAGCATCGCAATGGGTGTAAAATGAGAGCGTTCTTAGATAACATTACTTAAATATCAGTCAGTGCTTCGTGTTTGTTTTTTTTAATTCTGGGAACGACCTTAGTGCGAGTTTCCATATTTTAGAAGATCTTTTTTTATTTTTGAAGAAGAGCGGTCCGTCTAGCAAAAACCGAACTGCGCAGTGGCTAGTAACTTATGAGTTGAAATGGAAGCGACGGCCTTTTGTATATTTAATTTTTGTGGGAAAGGGTCAGCACAGATACTTGCCTTTTTTCGTTGAAATTTTCCCCTGCCTTTCTCTATATTACCATTCCACAAAATTTTTATTATGTTTGGAAAAAAGTCCTTTAAGAGTAGCCATTTTCAAACTTGTTACAAAAGTAAGAAATGAAAAGAGGAAGACTCGCAACATGTTTTTCGACCGTGAGCAGCATTGGTAACTAGGAACGCATCCGCCTGCCATAACTGAGTTGTTTTGTTTTGTTTGTTACAAATGAAAGCCCTAGAGGGTGCTTACGATCGACACATGCGCCACTGTAAAGGGAGCCGGAATACTGAAAAATGGCGCGCTGACTTCAGCACCGAACCGGCAGACGGAAGCGCGAGAGAAAAATCAGCTTTTCGCGCCGTGTCAAGTGGCGCCCCCGATCGTGATCGGGCAGCTCCAGAGTTTGCGATTTCGGCTCGTCACCGTGCATCCATTGCAACATCGAACAGCAGAGAGTAAATGACAGCAGACAGTCGTCATCCAACTCTGGTAGATTCAGCACCTGTATCCCTCGAGCGTCTTTTTTTTTTTTTTGTTATTCTGGACTTTGACTGATATATTTCTTCGGCTTTGCTTCCCAAAACCATCTATGATTATGAAATACTGCGGTTCCGTGCACTCATATCGCACAGTACACCGACCTCAACATTTCGCCTCCATCTAAATGCAACAGAGGGGATTCGATCAGCAGCCGAGTTCCATTGCTACCGCACCAGCGCGGCGAGGCGTAATTATGGGCTTTAACGTCACAGAACAAAATATTGTTATGGCGCTCGTCCCAGTGAAAACACCTACTGTGACCATATGTAGTTGTATAACGCCGAAGGTGGAGGGATCAAATCTCGGCCGCGGCGGCTGCAGTTCGATGGAGGCGAAATGGTGAGGCCCGCGTACTGTGTGGTGTCAGTGCACGTTAAGGAACCCCAGATGGCCAAAATTTCCGGAGCCCTCCACTACAGCGTCTCTCATAATCATAGCTGGTTTCGGGGCGTAGAACACCAGAAATCAACCATCTTTACTTCGTTGAAATCGTTAGTCTATGGGATACCACTCCGGGAACATGGCGTTTTGGCATGTATCGTAACAACTTACAAAGCAGCGCTTCAAGAAAAAGTCAAGACACCGCGTTACGGCAGCTTCGTTTTTCCATTATAGAAAGCTACCGCTGCCACATTTGATATGCTCGTCGAGGAACCTGACGGTGCCTTTTTTGCGCCCTTTGTATTGCAGCCAACGTGCTGTCATATATAGCTCTTTGAAAACACACTAACGATCGCGCCACGCTAAAGCAAACTAAAGAGACAAAACGCGCGCAAACGAGTAGTAACCTGTGATCTATATATCATCCGGCGTTTTTCAGAGTTGAAATCTAACCGAGGTGCTTTAATCATTCTACAGCACCTATAGAGTACACTCATATAAATTAAAGAATCCACATGAGCTGACTTCACTACTTAGCCATCTAAACGCACAAACGTTGCAGAAGAGCGGATAATCGGGCCAATTGGCATGCATGCAGATGGTATGCACTAACGTTTTTGTACATTCCAAACGCCTTACAATATTCACTAAGAATAGGCCGCTACCGGTAAGCGCCTGTAGATTGTTTCGCACTTTAAAATGTTTGTTATTATAGTATAAAACATATTATAATATAAACCTCCACATGGACAATATGGAAAATATGAATTAATTGGCTGTAGAAAAAACACACTTGTATCGCGGTTAATGAGATACACCTTATATAAACATGCATTGTTCGAACTCGATCGAACTGCTCGATCGTCTGCATAACGGCACTGACGAATGGAGAGATCATCCCGTGTAAGCGTTCACATACCTGCCATGTCCAATGTATATGGAGTTAGCGTGCTGACGACTACGCAAACTTACTTACTTGCGGCGCGCGCGAAAAAGCCCGCGGAAAAGGGCCACATAGCCGCCCCGGGGGTTACAGTGGTTATGCAGTGCACGGCTGCTGAACCGCAAGACGCGGGTTCGATGGCGACCGCGGCGTTCGCATTTCGACGGAGGCGAATGAGTGATAGAGGCCCCGTATACTGCGCGATGTCAGTGCGCGCTTAGGAACTTCACATCACGGGAATCCCCGGAGCCCTCCACTGTATACGGTGTGCCTCATGATCGTGTCTTTTGTTTTGATACGTCAAGACCTCGGCAGTGCCTCTGTTATTAGCTGACCGTACTAGGATGCAAAAAGAGAAACAGTTGCTTTCATAGGGAGCGATTATGCCATATTCTTAGCAAAGTACGTCTCCAGCTCAAAAGGCCACGACCTCGAGTACGTCTACGAAGGTGTCCTCGGTAATTAGGGCTCGGGACACAGCGAGCCACGGGGCGTTTAATACCGGCATGATGCAAGTAAGAAATATATGGGATTAATTAGGCTCTTCCTGCAACCCGGCTGACAAATCTGGGCTCACGTCCAATTACCTGTTTACATCTCGCATTGATTGCGGACGAGCGGCAACGCAAACAGTCGCAAGGCTGGCAGCGGTGCTCCAGAGCTGCCATGCCTTGTTGTGTCTCTCGGAGGAAATCCGAGGGATCCTCGTCGTGTTTACGTTGCTTCTGCAAAACAGCTCAAATTGATGTCGACGCGATGCGCCGTTTAAGCTGGATGTAATAACCGACAGCAATCATCGGATATATTAACTAGATTTTTATTTGGTTAGCACGTTGCACCTCTTACTCTTTACAGAAGGGGTGTGAGAATAGTGATTTTTGAGACCGAATCGAATACGAATTAAAAAAGAAAGGCAGGAGCGAATCGCATCGAATCGCAGATTGAACACTTTCTAATTCTCGAATATTAAACAGCTGCTTTTCCATTTCACCTAAATGGGTGCTCACGTCATATCATGGGTAACTTTAGCACAAAAGGCGCCCGTGCTGTATCTTCATAAAATAATCTGTCACTGCGCATCCACAAAACACCTGAGAAAGCTCTAGTAATTGTTGTATAGAAGATAAAATCACACCTTTCCCGCGCGATGTCGCCTGCTTACCACATAAGCTCTCGCGTTATGTACACGCATTACGCCAGCGGGGATGACAGTGACCATGGTTTTGAATCATTGTTTATATCAGCGCAGTCTCCATATGCAAGTACTCGTCAATCATTTGAGGAATGTTCCGGTTTTCGAGCAAGGGCTATTCGATGCGAAGATTCAATCGTACACGATTCTATTCGGTTCGATTTTTGAAATTTCCGAACAATCCCACCGCTTTATGTGTCCCCAAAAGGTGAGCCGCGCACGGCGCTCAGGTAGGAGAGCGGCGGCAGTGCAGAGTTAATAAAGAAAATCGGCAAACGATTGCGTAGTAAATAAGGTACGATTGTTACGGTATTAGCTAGGCTGAACCCCTTAATTGTAAAATGCTGTAATATTCTGCGTATTTATTAACGCGAAAAGACGCAAACATATTTTACCCTACTTTGTCACCGAATGTCTACCCATTTCCATGAAAAGGCTAAATATGTCGAGATTTACACTGCTAACACGATGCTAATATGAAATATATATAGTATGCCACTATCTCCGCGTTATCTTAAAACTCTATTTTAGACTGCATGCAATCTGTAGTTGTCCAAGATATAAACACCCTTGCGCCGATTTTAGGGTCCAATTGGAAACTCAAACTGTCGTTCTTTTGCCACCTGATGTTGTCTTCGCCGCCAAACATTAAGAGCAAAAAACAAATGTACCTGGTCCACAGGTATTTAGCTTTAAGGTTACTTTAACCCTGTCTCGGCGTGGGTCTTCAGTCACTTTTTGCAATTCGTCACGATCGTTGCTGAAGAGCACGATGTCGCTCGCAAAGAGGAAATTGCTTAGATGTGGTCCCTTAAATGTCTTTGATGTGGTAATGAAGTTTACGGTAACTTACCAAGTCAAAAAGGTTGTTTCGACGTTTCGGAGCCTATACAGGTTCCTTGTTCACAATGCAGCGGACGTAGCGCCGTTGTCCAGTTAAATATGCAATATGTGACGTAATGAACGGTCATAGATTTGAGGCATGTTTCCATCTGCCCTGTTAACGGTATCAAGTGTCGTCTGTATCAGCAGAGATTCCAGCAGCAGTCTCGTTGTCAAATTCTTCTCTTTGGCTATGACAGCAGCATTCTCCCAAGCGATAGAGTGATCACTCTTGTGCACATGCTCCGCTAGTGCGTTGTGCACATGGCGGTGATTTTGAACATCCCGTTTGTGCTCTTTTAGTCGTCGAATGAAGTTTCCAGTTTCGCCAGCATTCCCTACGTACCAGGTATCAGCGAAGCACTCTCAAGAATATTTTCAAAATATGATTTACGCGTAGCGCATGTGCCATCGAACAAGCTCCGCAGCAAAGTCGTCAACGTGAAGGACCGCTTACAAGCAGAAAAGTTCACGGGTGTAATCTATAAGATCCCGTGCCACGACTGCAATTTCTGCTACATTGGCGAAACTGGAAACTTCATTCGACGACTAAAAGAGCACAAACGCGATGTTCAAAATCACCGCCATGTGTACAACGCACTGGCGGAGCATGTGCACAAGAGTGATCACTCTATCGCTTGGGAGAATGCTGCTGTCATAGCCAAAGAGAAGAATTTGACAACGAGACTGCTGCTGGAATCTCTGCTGATACAGACGACACCTGATACCGTTAACAGAACAGATGGAAACATGCCTCAAATCTATGACCGTTTATTACGTCACATATTGCATAATTAACTGGACAGCGGCGCTACGTCCGCTGCATTGTGAGCAAGGAACCTGTATAGGCTCCGAAACGTCGAAACAACCTTTTTGACTTGGTCAGTTACCGTAAACTTCATTACCACATCATGCTACCTGACCAGACGAGCTTTCGTCGAATTCTGGACTAAATGTCTTTGATATTGCTGCTCAGCCTGGTCGAGTACATAGTTTCTCCGCTTATAAGCAGAAAGCAACATTGGAGGAATGGCGTTTTGTTCCTGACTCCATTCCCGATGCGAAATTTTCAACCTTCGTTTGTCTTTAGATGTTGAATAAAGTGTGCACATATGATTTAAATATTCCTTGACGGCACGATGTTCCCACCTCCACTGAGTCGAATGCCCTCTCGTAATTAATGAAGGCTACATTAAGATATTTTCTGTACTCGTCAGATTTCCCAATTACTTGATTGATCGCGCCTCTTTGATCCATTGGGGAAAAGCCATCCCTGTCGCATGCTTGCCGTCTGTATAGGCTGGCTATAGGGTCTATAGAGTCCCCAGTATCCTATTTCTAATTCTTTTTGTGAATGATTCTCTATAGCAAGGAAAGTGGGCTGATGAGTCTATAAATTTTCTATAAGTATTCTTTCTTGTGTCTTCATTTATTGTGACGTTTTATCTTTCAGCTCAGTGGCACTGCGCGGACACTGTGTGTAGGCTGTCCATAGTTTCCTGTGTGCAAGAGTACTCCATCTTTCCGCTGTTATGACGTCTTTTGCGGCAGCGTATTCAGCGAGCCATGTCTCGTACGGCCTCTCTGAGGTTCGAAAAGAACAAAAGGACTCTCTGAGGTCGTTGATAGAGTCTTGAAGTAGCTAATAACATTTCCCTGCTTATCGTTTTACCGCGTGTATTTCGGTCATTCCCCTACAAAGTTTCCTGTTTGCTGTTTTATTGTGGCCGCGATTTTTTTACTCCTGCCTCTGTTTCTTCGACGTTATAATTCCGTGCGTTACTGAGTTTCTTCTTGATCAACAGGTTTGATAGCTCAGCAAACCTCATTTTAATAATCTCTTGAGATGGTAACTTCATCCGCTGTCGCTTCTTTTACAACGTAAGCTGTTATGGGCTCGTTACAAAAGCCGAAATTGGTGGCGATGGCTTCCGGCCCTGCTACGGCCGCCAGTGTTCGCGACGGTCTCTCTCACAATGAGAGAGAAAAAAAAAAAGCTCTACGCCTGTGCAGATTTGAACCCAGCTCAATAGGAGCAGTGGCTTTGATGTGCCAAGAGTGGTGCTTTGAGGACTTTATATATCGTTAGCCATCGGCTGCGGTTTCATCGACGAAGACGGTAGAAAAGGACGAGGAAGAAGAGGAAAAAGACGAAGAAGGAGAAGACGACGACAAAGAAAAATAGAACAAAGAAAATGAGGACGACGATGAGGAGCAAGAAGAGGGCAAGTAGTAGAAGAGGAAGAGGGGGAGGAGAAGCAGGAGCAGAAGAAGACAGAAAGACAAGAATGAGAGAGGACGCTACAAAGTCTATACGCTGTCACTGTGCTGGGTCCTCTGCGCAGGCCTGGGAGTTTATTATTATTATTATTATTATTATTATTATTATTATTATTATTATTATTATTATTATTATTATTATTATTATTATTATTATTATTATTATTATTATTATTTCGAATATTCCAATTGTGTATGCATCATTTGTTTGACAATGACCCAGCAGCTATTACTTCTGGGTCAGTGTCAAAAGCAGTTCATATATTTATAAAATGCCAGTAAAGGCAGACTGCAACAAAATTTTGGACTATGTGTTAACCGCTTATACTTCAGCTGCAGTAATTAATAATGCACATGTACAGCTGTCATCTTTATGAAAGGGAACATGTCAGCGCATGGCCTCGGTTCTGCAGAGGCTGCTTAGAGCGGCGGCAAGTGACCGCCAGAGGAAGAACATCCTTTTTCTTTTTTTCTTTTTTTTTTTTGTCTTCTCTGTGAGGCCAAAACGGTCATCTATATATGAATGCGGGGAGGGGGTGTCTAGCAGAGGCTTGCTCATCGGTGGTCATTCTGCCTGCCACAAAATTGCACCAAGAGCGGACGTGATTTCTTTTGTTGCCAACTGCCGGCGCTATAAACAGCAACCGCACAGCACAGGTCACCACCCGCTCGCGTGATGCCTTTCATAAAGATGACAAATGTACGTTTTCACAATTTTGTGTGGATTTAAATCAAAGTTGCATTGACAAGTAAAGTGACACTTATGGGATTGTGCATATTCAATATCGCTGCTAGCAAGTTAAAGGTTATTCTGGGCACGCTAAACTATAGTATAAGTACGAATGGTCGCAGTTCTCAATACATATAAATTGAAGGAGGAAAGGAGGAAAGACAGGGAGGTTAGCCAGTGCTGAGACCGGCTGGCTACCCTGTGCAGGGGAAAAGGGGTGAGGGGAATGAAAGATAGCAGAAAGGAGACACGACAAGGAAGAAGAAAAAGATAGAGGAAGAAAATTGAAGCTAAGCTAAGGAGTTTACTGTTTATTCGAAGTATAAAATTATCTGCGTTAAACACTCTTTAGCAGCGCGTGTGCATATACACGACGCATCAAGTGAAGCGCAGCACTATTCGTTGTTTAATTTAGTCTCATCTACTCTATGAAGCCTCCGCCTCAACATAGTCACTATATTTTTTTTTCTCTGCTGCCACTCGCACTCTCCCTTGCATCCATAGCGGATAAATGGTGCAACGAGCTTAGCGTATAGAAACAACACCGACGTCAAGTTTTCACGGAGAGTGTCACTGTAATTTTTAATTAAATCAAGCAGGAGTCTTGTATGCACACAACGCTGTTAGCAGTAAGCCAGTGTATTTCTGCTGCTGTTAGGCTCATTAGCGCATAGCCAACTGCAGTATTAATGCGTGCATATTTCCATACACTCGTCTACGAAAATGTTCCGTTCATACCACGTTACAAACATTGCATACAATATTTTCATTGCACACAAATCGAAATCCTTCGACATAGCAAAACAGTGTATTAAAAATCTATTGAAAGTTGGACAGCGACTCTAATCAATTGAAGAGAAGGCAACGCACTTATGTATAGTCACACAGAACATCCTGCTATAAAAACTTGGTTATCATATCTGAGACTATAGTGTCACGGTTTATTGTTCAGTATAATTAGGAGAGATGAAAAATCAAACATAAAATGTCCTGTCAGCAAATGGAACTGCATAGAAATTGCATTGTTTGTAAGAAAATCTTCAAAAGACACGGCTGACCCAGCTCTCTGCGGTCTTCAAAAGCCACATTTACGCCTAAGTCGCATAAAGTTTTATATGCTTTACATAGATGAAAACATTTATATTTTCAAAAAGGTACCGCGGTACTTAAGCAACGCACAGCTTCCAGAAAGGTAGCTTGAACCACAATTATTATATGCTGCACCAAATTTCCTGCATAAAACTGCATCTTCACTACTCTCAAGCAAAATACCTGTAAGAGGCTCACGCATCGCGCCAAGGGCCTCAGTGAAGTACATACATCTGTACACCGGACAGATATTCGGTAAACGGCAGTCATCAGACATACTATGTGGGGAAAATATTACATCATTTTTTTCCACGCAATTCACCAGGCAAACATACATAAGAATACTCAGAGTGCATAATGCAGTGTATACTAATAATTTCTTGTGTTTGAAGTCCCAAAACTATGACATAATTATGAGAGGGACGCCATAGTGGAGGGCTCCGGAAATGTCGATCAGCCGTAGTTCTTTAACGTGCACTGACATAATGTAGTAGATGACTCAAAAGGCTTACATAAATGTTTGTTGGGCATATAACATTCTATTGGACGATGCTGTGTCACGCAACACTGGCCGCAAAACCATTTTGAATGCGGAAAGCATAGGAGGAGTTACCACACTAAACAAGCATATTCTCCCTGCTTTAGTCGCCACGAGTGCTATTGATTGCAGCGCGCTACTGAAACACACGCAGGATACGAAAAGATAACGCGAGCACCAAAAGAACGAGTGCTTGTCTTGTTCGTGCTCGTTTTTCCTTCCGTGTTCTTGTGTAGGTATCTGTAGCGGGCCGCAATCAGTAGCTATATGTATAACCAACCAGCCCTATAATCTTAGCTCTTCTGTCACGAGCACGGTAGAAAACGACACCGCGGAAATGGCCAGGAGGCGATGCCCAACCCGGAAGTTGCGTCGCCACGCGTCGTGGCCTTGGATAGTCTTTCTTCTTGTCATTGTTCTTTTGGTACTGTATTGCCCGCTACTTCTGGTTAAGATGCCGGAACTTCCAGCCTAAATGAGTGGGTGCCCAGAGGACGAGGTATGTTGCAGAAACAAGAAAGAACGAAAGCTGAACCTCCTCTCTAAGCGCACAATGCTGCAGTGACAAAAACAAACAGATTGGACCATTACAGATAGAGCGATACAAATGTGAAGCTGATGGGAGCATTTCGAACATGATGTTTCATTTCATTTACTTGGGGACACCACACTGGGTTGTTACATAAGGGATGGATACGCAGAACAACCAACGAAACAATATATATATATATATATATATATATATATATATATATATATATATATATATATATATATATATATATATATATATATATATATATATATATATATATATATATATATATAATGATGAGCAGTTAATTGCGCTGCAGGCAGTTTGTGACGGTTTGGGCAAACATATCTAGGCAGGTGATGGCGGTAGTGTTGTGGGAGAGGCCATTATTCACTGCGGTTTACGTCCCCCAACCACGATATGATCAGGAGAGACGCCGTAGTGGAGGGCTTCGTAAATTTCGACCACCTGGGGTTCTTTAACGTGCGCTGGCATCGCACAGTACACGGGCCTCATCACTTCGTCTCCATTGAAATGCAGCCGCCGCGGCAAAGATTCGGAACAGCGGCCGAGTGCCGTAGCCGTGAGAACAACGTGGCGTGGCGTGGAAACGGTAAAGAAGAACGCAGAGATCGCAGGCTGGGCGACTTGAGAGGCATGGCCGGGCGGTGAGGTATGTGGGATGGAGGGTTTAAAAAGTCAGGGTGGTTGCGGAGGCTGTAGTAATGCTTACGGAACAGTGAAAGGGTTGCGATATGGCGAAAAAATGCAAGAGTTAATGCAGGAGTTAACTCTTTCTTTAATGATGGTGCACTAGTCAGGTATGAATATGATGAGTGAAGAAATCGCACCATTTGAATTAGTACTGCCTCGAGTCCATGTACGAGGTAAACCTGATGCGGCCTCCGAATTGCAGCTGCATACTATAGTTTTGGCCTGACGATGTAATTGTAGGCTACCAATTGTTCCGATTTGTTAGATTGTTCCAATATAAGAAGTTCGGAGTTGGGAACAGATGACATACTCAGTGATTTTACATGAGGCTTGTTGAGGAGATTGGAGTCATCGAGTAAGCGACCTGTTGAAAGGTATACCGAGGTTACAAAAGACACAAATAAACAGCAGACACGTCATTAGTCTTTACTAAAAACTTTGAACTAATTTCGTCAAGGACAGATGACGGTGTTATCTCAAGATGTTGAATACGAGATCTGGTGTTCTCTACGGAAAATACGTCAGGCATCGTTAGAGTTCCCTGATAACCGTTCTTAATGACGGGAAAGGCATGACACAAACATTAGTAATAACACTCGCGAAAGCGATGTCAAGTACTTCTGCGTATATTCTGCATCACTTATGACCACATTTTGCGTTGCACATTGTGTAATTGTACATTTCTAATGCCGGGTTCAACACGCCCCAAGACTGTCTTGGGGTCTGTGCTAGCATATTAGGGAGATCATCGTGAGAAAAAAAAGTTACCTAAGATTTCATATTGTTGTAAGCTTAGCAGTTTCCGCTGAGTAACATTCCTCCCACATAAATGGATCGCGTCTCGTTTTAGCAGCTCTAAAGTACCGTTTTTTTTTCCTCTAGTCCTCGAGTCACTCCAGTGATTGGTTGAAACACAGTTTATTATTATTTTTTTTTGCGCGAAAGGCTACAAATAAGTGGACACTTAGTTACCGTCATTATTCTTAAAATGAAGCCCATTCTCTAACAGAGAGGGATGAGAAAAGGATGTTTCGAATATGGCAAGAGAACTGGCTAGTCTTTTTTTTTTACAAATGCTTTCATAATCATCTTTCCTAAAAGATGAAATGTTTTGTTAAAAGTTTCATGCACGTATCAGAGGTGCAGAGTTAAAGGTCGCACGAACAACCTTGTGGTCACTTATTTCGTTGAAATATGTTAACGTTCACATGCAGCCGGGATTGTTAGTTAATATGAAGTTTAATATGTTTGACGAATTTTGTGCGGCACGTGTTGCTTATGTTATCGACTGAGAGAACTTAAATTTGAGTCGCTTGAGTGATTGGGTGAACGTACCAAAACGCGCCGTTTTAACCATTGTCGCAGCTGTCGTAGTGTCGACGGTTGGCCCTTGTGAGTAACCTATCGAGGTTAGACATTATCCATTGAATACTTTGAAGATGACTGCACAATTATCAAACGATCAAAGCTTGTTCCCACTCATCCAACTTCTAAAAGCACTAGGCTGCGTAATGGTCGCAGTCAAATTATGCCTTTAGACGACCGCGAAGAACGTTCTATATCGCTTTATCGTTTGCTTGCATGTGTGCGCAAAAAAAAAAAAAAATGGTCATCTAAAAGACGAACATAGTCACGGCGGAAAACGCGAACACCAAACAATGGCGCCCCTTCTCACTTTCCAGCGTGAATGGCTTTATTGTGCCGTCCAGAGTATTGTGCTTCGAATAGCAGTGTCTGCTGTTTTGTTCACGTACCTTTTGTTACCATGCAGAAGACCTAAGCACTTCACAGAGGAGCCTCAGGATGGTGAAAGAGGAATACATATTGGGCACGCGGAATAGTTAATCAGCTGACATATATATTCTGCTTATCGTTTTGCAAATAAATGGAGGGAATCGTGACCTCTTAGAGAAAAAAAATTGTTGTATAGGCGATTACATTTGTTTAAATTGTTCACACTCCACCAGCAAGTTGTCATAACAAGAACACAGGACGAGAGCAAGGTTACCGGCTTTGTTGGAGGTGCTGTGGAACTAGGATATGAAAAATCGCGGCGCAACGAATGGTTCTGTTACGTAGAAAAAAAAATACATTTTTCACCCCCGGTGCAGCACTTTCCATCATCGTTGCGACTTAGTGAAGTCTTCGTGCACCGTTTTTGATTTTGAGAGGATATTCGGGCAGCCAAAGGGAAGAATGCGGTGTCTGTTCCGCGAAGTGGATGTATAGTGAACCTGTAGAAGCACCCACCACCAGCCCCACCACGAACCATTAAACATTCAAGGGATCAGTTGAGCGATATTTTTACAAAATACTGTATACTCTATACTGCACGGCTGTAGAATATGCGGAAACAGTGATATACCCGGGCAGAACTTTCCATATTGGTATACACTGGCAGCATCATACGGCATTTTTATGTCGCGAATTCGGAGGAGTAGCGCATCTGCTTTTCAGCACGAAGGGCTTGGTACCCCTCCTGCAAAAAAGAAAAAAAGAAAACGATATTTTATGCGCTAGCATTACAATCTTCTACTTTTTCAGAGCCTAGGAAAAACCAAATGCGTAAGCACTCAAGAAATTTTAACAACCAAACGTTGTTTATTTTGATACATTACGTTCGAATGATAGTTTTGTTGATTAGAATTTAGTACGTCCCAGAACATGCTTACCTCAACTTAGTCTGCGTCATAGTTGGAACGATAATTTAGAGGCTTGTATTGCTTCTTGATTGTAGGGGGGACAAAAAATCGTTTCATGGTGCGAATCTCCACGCCTATATCTCAGACCGGACGAGTTGATGCTATGTACAGTGACCCTACAATAGTTTATTTTTTTTTCTTTTTACGCATAGTTAGCTACTCGCTGCTTCCGGATAAAATTGCGCACCTGGGTGTTGACTCTCGTGAATCGCCTGCACAGCTATCTTCATCACATATTATGTTGTGTTGCCATAAATGACCAAACATATTCTGTGTAAAAAGCGAGTAGTAAGAGCCCTCAGTGGTCACTATTAGACCGGCCCTTAATTTTATTTTAGGTTATCTACATTTCTATTGCCATTAGGTATTCTTTTCTTTTGTATGCCAAGTTATTTAAAGATGAACAAATCGCAAAGTACGATTTAGAACAGAGAATGTCGCGGGAGCCGAGTTGATGCAAGTTACTTGAAGGAAATTCGTTCAGTTCACGATTGGGGCATTTTGCTACAGTCATATTTGTGTTCTTTTTCTGACTTGTGCAAAAGCATTAATCTCTCTCTGAATACTTCAAAAACCGAAGTGGTGAGTTTCACTCGCAAAACACCTAGCGTACTAGTTTCATACTCCGACAGTTCCGTGTCGTCATGTAAGGTTTGTGACATCAACGATCTCCGCGTTCTATTAGATAGCGCCTTACACTTTTTTGCTCAAACTAATAGTGATTTCCGCTGGCGGATCTGGAGCGGTGTGCCGAATCCACGACGGAGCAACAAAATTCGTCGCGGAGCGATCCGATCCCCATCGGCCAGCGGAAAATAAACTCGCTCCGGCAGGGATTACAGCGGAAGTTGTCGCATGCATCCGGTTGCCCATGTTGCCAACCTTACGTTGGGCTACGTTAGACCTCGCGCGAAAGCATGCATACTTCTTCCTCCGAGTACGCGTGTACTACTTCTTCGACGTAGCCGAGCATTTTGGGACGTTTTCACGGGGACTTTGGAAACAGCTCCTTAAATAACGTTTCGTACAGCACGTACGACTCTTCGCTACTACTGGTGCTGCTGCTACTTTCCGACGTAGAACTCTTGCTGTCGTTCAGAGCGAGGAGCAGTCGCCTGTAGGGACGAACGACGCCATTCCAAAATATGTAAACAGACTCCCATGGTTATCAGACAGCGCCTCGAAACAAACGCTGAAAAAAAAAAAATCTCCGTGCTCGGTTGATCCGGAAATGACGACACCGTATAGCTGGAGTTCCGGCAGAATCCGCTCTACGAGACGGATCAACGCGGAGCAAGTTGCCCCAAATCGCCCAGTGGAACATGCGAACTTGCTCGGGATCCGCCAGTGGAATTCAAATCCTCGGCCGCGGAGCAAAAAAACTTGCTCCAGGTCCGCCAGTGAAATTCACTATAAGCGTGTTGCTATGCAGGGTATTCGTTCCTGCGGCTGTGTTTGGAGAATGTCTAGAGACCTTAGTTCTCCTATATCGTTCCTCGAATTGGGCACCGCTATTTGTTTCCCTCCGCTTGAGTGTGCGTCTCTGATCTGGAATTACATTTCTATTCCAGCAGCAACACAACTGAGGGAGTACAGGAAAATTCCTAAGCATATAAAACCGTTGCTTCGCTAGAAATCGCTGGTTCTCGCACTGACACCGTTGGATTAATATCATCGCGATCACTTCACTGCCTGCGAAATCGCGCTAATCTGTTGTTTCTTTACAAGCATATTCAGCGTATCATGTCCTGCCCAGTACTGCTCAGTTGCCTCAGTTTTCGAAGTACGCGTAAGTTAACCCGAGGGAATAGACTGTTTCATTTAGCCTCCAACACGCAACTGTCCACGGGATACAATGACTTTATAATGCATGTTTCTTTGGCCTCGATGTTTTTCAGCAGCACGAATATTTGGGCTAGTTGGCACTTGTTCATTTTCACAGAATAGGGCGCACACATAAAAGACTGACACAGGATGCACTGTCGTCCGTTCTTTTTTTCCTAGGTCCATGCTTTTTTGTGTGCGCCCGACTACGTCAGAACCAACGTTTTTTCACAGCTCACGGTCGCTATTTTACACAGAGCACTGCACAGCTTAACACGGGGATTTCTCGTGTTGTGCTAGTTTGCTTTAGCCCTGCAGTTCTCATTTCTTGTCCATTTTTATTTGTATGTCTTCTGAAGAATGTCGTTATTGCATTGTTTATTGTTCTCATTTATTTTATGTGCTGGGCACGTTAACCAAGCTATTATTATTATTATTATTATTATTATTATTATTATTATTACTATTATTATTAATACTAATTAATTAATTAATTAATTAATTAATTATTATTATTATTATTATTATTATTATTATTATTATTATTATTATTATTATTATTATTATTATTATTATTATTATTATTATTATTATTATTATTATTATTATTATTGCAGCCATGGCGTCAACCTCTATGCCCACTTCGCCGGCTGTCGTTTAGTCTCAGTCTAGATCGCTTTTGTTATCACAAACGATGTATGTTTGCTGACTTCTGGATCGTCCCTTATCTTCTGTCGACAGACGAATATGTCTGCCTCTAGGAACCCCAACGAAACCTAGGAGCACATATCTTCGCGGTAAAGTGTTATATGTTTCTTGCCACCATCACTGCCAGCCTTTTCTAGGTCCACTGCAGGACGAAGGCCTTTCCCAGCAGTCTCCACTTTATCCTGTCCTGCTGAAGCGTGTTCCATTTTATGCTTCTGAACTTCTTAATTTCATCGCCCCATCCGATTTTTATTATTTTTTGTCTGCCTCGACTGCGTTTTGCACTCCTTGGTAAGCATTCCGTGGTAGTGACAGTCTACCTGTTATCGTTCCTATGCGTTACCTGACCTGCCCATGCCCATTTTTGCTCTTGAAGGGACTCTGAAACGGTTTTCGTCATTTCGTACAAACGCATTGCGCCGGTAGCTTAAGCCCTTCTTCTCATCACCAGACAAATGTCAGCGATCTGCAGTAATTGTGTAGTTTCTAAAGTGTTTCAAATATGCACATCGTTGATTACTTCTGGGGTTTTACATCCGAAAACCGCGATATGATTATGAGATTACGTGCACTCACATCGCACAGTACGGGGGCCTCAACATTTCGCCTCCATCGAAATGCGGCCGCCGCGGCCGGGATTCGATCCCGTGACCTTCGGATCAGTAGAGCATCGTGGCGGAGCATATATGCGCATCGCTAAAGCTTGACGCGACTCAGCGTAAAGAATTTTCAACCGCCCCTGACGATGGGCCGTAGCACAGACGTGCAACGAGTGATATAATTTGCTTTCCACGACTGACGTCATAGGCACTGAAAGGCCAGCCGCTGGTATACCGTCGAGGTACTTGGCACCGCACGCTTGCGCAGCCGGCGCTCTAGTGGGCTTGTATTCTGCCACCCCAGAACTATTAGGCAACGGGTTAGGCAACGGGTGAATCGACGATGCGGTATTTACGAAGGTAGCGGCCCGACAGCCGGGCTGTTCGATCGTGCCTCAGCCGAAAAGAACTCGGACTGGTAGGTAGTGCGTCGCAGGAGGTCATTGCGTCCCGAAGAATGAATCATGCTTATTATGAAGGTACATAGAGCATCGTGCACGTATTTCTTGGGCACGGCGGTAGTCGAAAGGCTGCGCTGACCATGCCATGTGCGCTGGCTTTCGTAGTTAGTTTGGCGCGTAGTCCACTGGCGGCTTGCTGAGAGTAAGCTTCTCAGGTCCATAGACGGCCTCCGTTGCTCTATCTAAGGTCCTTTCTAAAAGAACGAATCATTGGGTTAGTTGCGCTTGCACTATGCGTGAAAAGTTTAGGGTATCCGTTTCCCTGCAAATAAACAGTTGTGAGTGCAGCGCTTGTCTCCATCCCTCCTTTCTGTGTGGTTTGTCTACTGTTTTTGCGAATTTCCGGAGACCTCCACTACGGCGTCTCTCATAGTCAGAGCTGGTTTTGGGACGTTGAACCCCACAAATCATCAATCAAACTCTTTTTGCGCTACACTTTTCACGTAGTTAACGTTCTCTCGTCGAGGTCAGCGTATGTTGCCTTCGAAGGCCATATTTTGCCCCAAAATTGCATGCTACGCGTCTATCTATCGACGCTCATTGCAATTCATTCTCCCCGCGCAGCCTTCCAGGTTGGATGCGCCTCTATGCACCATGTGGGAGGCTTTGTGTTTTCATATTATAGGGTGCTAGATTACTGCTGGTTACTACCGCCAAGAATAGCCCGTTATTGGACGCCAAAGATAGCCCGCTGGTAACGTAGGTGTTGCAACAGGGGCGGCTCTCACGGGAGCATTCCCCCCCCCCCCCCCCCGCCCCTCTTCTTTTACGCGGGCCCTGTGAGGAGCTTGTTCTCTATAGAGTCAGTATGCCAAGTGAGTTGAAGAGGAACAACAGTGGTGAGGAGGAAGGTGACACAACAAGCCCATAGCTGCTTCGGTACAAGGTGCTTCGCTTAATTTATGTTGTGATCGATCAGTGACACAATGCAAAAATTTGTTTCAAGGATATTTTATTGGTAACGAGGACGTACGCTACTCCCGTTTATTCTTCGACTCATTCTGCTCTATTTCTATGTCTTAGTTTTAGGCCGATACATTTCCGTTCCTTCTTTTCTTTTCTTCTTTTTTTCTTTTTTTTCTGTGGCTCGTTGTGTGGTTCCTAATTTCTTCTCTGTTTTCCTCTTTCTGAGCAGCATATTGGTGCACATTTCTCCGGATATTTTGTCTCTGAGTAACTTTCATCACAATTTAAGGGTTATTTTCTGCTTTTGCACTTTTCTGTGCAAGAATCGGCCTGTATATGCTTCCGACACATTCGCGTGAATGTGCGCACACACGCAGACGAGCTCAGGTACGCTCTCTCTTGCATAAGGGGGCCCCAACATCTGTGCGAGAGCGGTACGTGTACGTACATACACGAATGCAGTGTCATATAAGTGGAGGCACCTGCCCACTCCTCAATAACCTCTTGGCTTTCATGACTCAAAGTCTGTTGGCCTCGAGGTGGAACACAGTCGGTGCCCAGCGGTAAGTGGACGAAGCTCCCAAGTGTGGATAGGTCCTTGCGCCGTCTGAAAGACACTGCGCTTTTAAACGCGCGCGTACGTTGCACATGTGCCCTCCGATATGTTTTTTTTTTCTTTTTTCCATGAGCTGGCGCAGTGTTGAATGCTTTCATGTATATATTCTTATTCACGCATAAAAGTACGGATTATACTATTACTTGGCTCTGCGCTGCACTCTTTGCCTTTCTTAAAATCACTGAGCGCCTGTGTCGTGAGCGCGCTATTTCATCGCCCAACCTCCGGTTCGGCACAGTCATTTTAGTTTGGCTAATGCTGTACATTTAAGTATACGGCACAGTACGCTTCCTTCTGAATGCGTTAAGTGGGAAACATCAACGTGTAAATGCAGTTCTGCAGTGATATCGTCTCGCGATATATGGTTGTGAGCGTGACGGAAAATAGCAGGTGTTTTTCGCTTGAAGAACACATAACGTTTTTATCTGCATTAAAAAAATGTACCTTTTCTTGTCACGGTCACGCAAGTAACCATCCGAAGTAAGCTGTGCGTTTGAGTATGAAAACGTTTACTCAATATAGGCGCCTGTGTCAAATATCGTGATAGTACTCAAGCGGCGTATACAGTCACATAGCTTGACTAAGTGGGCCAGTTAACTAGCTTGCGTTTCATAGGGGAACATCACATGCAAAGCATACAAACGCAAGTGCGCGTGTAAGTACTACAACTGAGTACACAAAAGCTGCTAGTTCAACTCAATGAGCAGTAACAGTCCTTCCTTGTTGTAGCCAATAGTGAAAAGTGAGCGAGAACACAATACTGATATTGTTCAGTCGCGTAAAAGAAATGCCAACATTGTGGACAGTATAGAGAACTCAAGTAGGGTGAAAGAAAAATAGAAGGATAGAACCACCGAGAAAGTCAAACTGTGAGGCTGGGTGACGTCAGTGCCCCGTTGAATGGCATATCACGTATCTTTCACGTGCGATAAAAACGTTTTGCGTGGTTCCTGCACTGACGTGAGATTGATCAAGGACAAAGCAGAGCATAACGCACGTTTGGCTGCAATCAATGCTTTCGTTTAGCTAACAACTGCCTCAAACCGCTCAGCACAGAGAGCCCCTGTGTAGGTTACATTGCAATGCGCGCCGGCGAACGCCTATCCACACTCACGCGGTGACAGTGCTGCTACCTACATGTCAATCTCGAGGCCAATAGTTGACGCTCGCTGAAGTTCATAAGGATGAAATCGCTTAATTCTATCTGACCGCTGCCGCGCATGTAGAGGTCAGTTTTGCAGTTGCACGTGCTCTCGTTGTCAGTTATAAACAAAGTTTTAACTTATGGCTGCCGGTAATGTTTGAAGAAATTGGTGACGAACACTATATAAATGGACGAAGAACACAAAAAGCAGGACACGTTCCAACTTCTCATTTTGTTCGGAATGAGAAAACGATATTTTAAGCACAGCCATGACAGGGGATTATGTTCAACATTGTAATAACTACAATATTGCATGAGTGAGTAGCGCAGTTTACTTCTGTATTGTGTGTTCACAACAGAGTTCTCTGGTTCTGAATATAATTAGAAGCTTGACGTCTGCCCCGGCTGTTTGTGTGTGCTTGCGTCGTATAGCTCTTCGGCCTGAATTTTCATGCTCCAAGCAAGCTGATCGCGTCGAGCGCATATTTACTTACCATGATCGCTCATTTAACAGTTATTTTACGTCCTGAATTTTTATATAGGCCTGTCCTTACGGAGCTCTGACGGCGACAGCCGTCACTTGCATGCGTTGTCTCCTCGGTAATGTTCAAAGGTTACCAACAAGAAAAGCTTGCCTTTACCAGCTCTTCGATTTTGCCAATCTGCTTCAATAGGATACTTTTCTGAAGAAAATTCACGAGAGCGCAAGTTTGTTGCAGGTGCTTTTTCAGAAGATGCTTGACAGCTCAAAATGTTGATAAAGCACGTGACAGACTAGGGCACCTGTAATTCTTCATTAATTTTGACCACTTTTAAATTTTGAAGAACATGTAGCGCCGCGATATAGGATCCAGTACAGTTATCGCATCAAAAAGTACCACCGGGCCAGTTCCCTTGTCAAAACTTGTAATCAACAACCTGCGGGGAATGAGGGAAGAGAGCTCTACCTGGCACAGCTGAACTATTTAAGATCATATCCCCTTCTCGTTACTAGCGAATCATGACATGTGCATTAACAGCAGACAGTTGAAACTTTTGATATTTGCGTTTTAATGAGTAAGGTCATGCCAGAAAACTCGCACGGATGATACCACACAAACGCAGTTAAGTAGCAAAAGAACGCATTTAGATATACACAACTGGCAAAGCTCATTTCTGAGTCCCTGTGGCCATCAATCGCAGTGCTGATTTATAATAAACCAGATAAGTTATTTCTCTCTACTAGACAGTGTACCGAGAAAATGAAGAACGGCCACTTTGTGTCGTTAGCAGGCGGTTGTACAATGCACCTCGGCATGATCACCAAAAAGAAACACCTGAAATCTTTTTTCTCTGTCGCCGGAGTTGAAAGGATTTTAATAGCCTGTCTAACAAGGAAAGGTCAGCGGCGTTGCGATATTAAAGTGTATGTCGGACGCGACTTCGCAGCGTTATTTCAGTATTGGGACGAAATGAAAGAATATGCTGCAGTTTGACTTATTTAGGGACAGGTCTCAGCAGCTGTCCTGCTGCGATGCTTCTCATAATCAATTGGTGATTCATACAAACCCAGAACGTATGCTTGAACGCCTCAAGTGTAATATTCATTGAATATAGAGTGTTTGTGTATTGCCAACACTAATTATTCAAATTAGACTAATCATTGCCTCCAATAATAATAGAATCCCTTGCGCAACCGCAGAATAGCTTTATTTTAAATAAATGTATTTTAAGGAGAGGTTTGCGCCCACGTGCGACGCCGGCTACTCCTCTTCTCTTACAGGGTGGTTTTAGTCACAAAGTTTTGAACAGTTCATCAGAGTCAATGAGTACAAGCACTCGGACACGGACACACATCTAGATTCACTATTCCAGTACAACTGCCTATGAAACGAGAGATTCATAGATTAGACAAGTTCACACATCAGAACTGTCCACACAGTCGAAGTTCAGCATGGCGCATACTGATCATCTGCAGACTGTGTGTTAAGGGCTGCACCTTAAACCACAGCGGACATGTCCACAGCAACAAATATAGCAAGAAGTAGAAGATACAGGAAATATGCAACCCATAGTGCTTGTTAATAATAGCGATGCAGGCACCAACTTGACGTAGTTTAATATTTATTCGATATATTTGAGTCCTCTAAGAAGTTCACCAGTGCGCGTGCTGCGACGTGCTGCAATTTCAGTTTTGGCCAAGGGCCCAGAATTTTCGCTAATGATAGTGGGCGTCTATCCAGATTATTCAATGTCTGTATAACTTTTTTACGTGGAACATGATAATTCTTACAATGAAGAAGAAGAAGATGCTCTATGTCTTCTTCAACCTCTTAACATGAGCAAGTGACGCTGTCAGTTCTCCTTATCCTATAAAGGATGTTCCTAGTATAAGCAGTACCTAGTCGTAACCTATGAATCACTGTTTCCACAGATCGGCTAACCCCAACCGGAATATTAAACGTCATTCCAGGATCTATACTGAACAATTGCGAGTTCTGTGCACCAATTAAAAACCAAGTATCCTCGGACAAACGTATGCATAGTCCGTTCAAAATGCATCGTGCATCACTCGCCGTTACATATCGTTCTGTTGATGCGCTGCGCTAGCCATGCAATCCGCTGTGACATTTCCTACGATTTCAGAGTGACTGGGAATCCACTTTTCTTTTGTAATTTGAGTAATGTTGGACCCCGTGTTCTGGGACGACGACAGCGAGCCTCCTCCTAAACGACGTGTGCCTTGTAGCACTACCGTCGCAAATATTTGGGCAAATAGACAAACATATACATATTCGGTCAAACCAGAGCTGTGAAACCAGACCGAAGTGACCTTTTATATTGACACTGGTGGTCTCAATCTGCCGAGGTGTTGGTACTTACCTGATGCGCTAGACTGCCGAGGATAATATAGTACACTATACGCGAGCTCGAAGTCTACTGCCATATAGCAAGCAGCACGAATATCACGTCGAAACAGCTCTCAGCATGGCACAAGAATGTAATGAAAAAGTAGAAAATACACAATTCGAGCGTAAATACATGAATAAATCATTACGTTGCAAAATACACTGCCGCTTCGAATGGCTGTTTTATACTTGACCCGCAGAAACAGAGATGAACGGTGAAACATAGTGGTTATTCAGTTTACTTTCCTGTGGATTTCTCGTATATATGTTACTCTGAATTCAAATACATATTTTCTCCTCCTTTCCGTACTGTATAAAATCGGCGCTGGGTCGGCGGTGCTACACACTAGGGGCACTGCCTGCTTGGGAGACTGTCAAAATGGAACTACAGTTTGAAATATAACAGGTGGACGGGTGCATATTATCATTTCATGCGAGCAGCAGAGCTCCATACATTTAGTTAAAACACGTTGGCGGGTTAGTTGATTAGAATTCACCACGGAGTGTGTAGGCGAAGCTGAAGAAGGAAGTAGAAAGAGAGAAAGAGAGGACGCAGAGCATTACTTTCAATCATACATTTTCTTTTATTTTTGCGCAATCCAATGAAGGTGTACCGAACGAGCGCAAGCAAAACAAAACAAGCGGATTGGCTGAGGGTTAGAGCTTCTAAACCTCGTTAGCACTAGCGAAATGCATGTCTGGCTTCTCTATAACGTGCTAATTTGGCCTTCCTTTGCTCCGGTGTTTCAGCAAGCAACTTCTCATTTTTTTTTTTTTTGAGATTTCGTAGTTTGTCGTCTGTCTATACGTGCTGGATGATTGGATAGAGCCTGACGCTTGCGTTGAGGCGCACTCGGCGACTTGAAAGCGCGCATGAGAGCCGAAATCCAAGGAAAGGAACGAGGCAAGCGAGCGCGGATGCGCAAAAAGGTGCGCCGAGGCGACCGCTCTCGACGGTTGTTGAATGCGTGCGGTTCAGTGTCCTTTTAAATGCTAAGCATTTCTTAGCGAACTTCGGTAACTTTGAGCGTATCTGTTTATCTATTTATCTATAGCCGCCTACGACTTTGTGCTCTCCTGGCCGCTTCGTTAATGGTATGTATACGAAAATTGGTATGCCACAACATGACTGCGTGACGAACATAAGTGACATGTCCTAACATTAGAATCATGGCATGCGTGTCATGAGCGGCATGATTTACATGTCGCGGTCTTGGTTCTCTTGTGGCCGTTTCGTTAACTTCATATGTACCAAAATCGGTATAGCGAGACTACAATGTAGATCCATTTTACGTGCCTGATGCGCGCTTCGCATTTCCTTGATTCCCACTGCACGTGGGACCTGCCAATTTTTTCTTGTACGTGTCATTAGAGATAACAGATACAGTCTAGAGGTAAGGTCATTCTCTGTATCGACAACACGTGCCATATGTCATGATTTGAGGTTTGTGTATGCTCGGCGAGGGCGTTATAGAGGGCCTTTTTCCATTGTGTAAATCGTTACAATGTTGTTTCAGCCGTCGCTTGAAATTACCAGATCCATCGATTTACACGATGTCACAGTTCGCGTATGGAACTTCGTAAACCGTACACGAGCAGCATAACTTCAGTAATCTGTCTTTCACGCTAACCACAGCGTGTTTCAGCTTGCGCTTGGGTTCATGAGGCACGTGTACGTCGTGCTTGCGCAGAACGCGTGCCAAAGTCTCACGCACTCCAGGCTATGTACGGTACACTGTTCGTCTTGAACATTTTAGCTGGGACGCAGAAGGGCGTTCCAACTTGTGTGCCACGGGCGTCACGAGATAATCGGTGTAACCACTTCCCGACAGATCACAGCTCGCAACGTCAAATGGGCGGTGAGCAGATCAGGTGCAAATCCTGTGGGCACAAAGCATTACAAGTTCACTGTAACGGCTTTTTGACACTGTGTCGCTTACTAGGCTACGTCCATCTCATATCGTTAAAACCGTAACGGTATAACAATTCACCAAGGCAGCCACGGGCTTATTTCTGCTGCCTTCTGTCTCAACACTGCTGTCCCTCATCAACTCGCTTAGTTGAGGGGTGCGCGCTAGCGACGGCCGCATCGAGGTCTCCGAGCGACATGGCGCCGCCATGTCTCTGCTGAGGGCCGCCGCCCTCAGTGTTGCTCATGTGGATAGAACAGTACCTTTTGTAGCGCCACGGCCGGTCTGGACGCGCGCTCGCTTTCTCTTTTACGGCCTGCGCACGGGGGGCTGTTGCTACCTATCGCCGCAACTTGGCGGGGGCGCTCCGAGCCAACCCTCTCTAAACCAGCTCCCGGCCGTTGCGGAGGCTAGCGCGCGCTGGGAATGCTCGGCCTCAGACTTGCCGTGTCACTTTCTGAAGCTCCTCTATATGCTATGCATGGTATCAATGCGATGAGAATACGGTAGCAAGCATATATATGGCAACTCTGGTGCTTTCCGCTTTTCCGAGGGAGAGGCACAAACCACTGATTCGCCCGCTTCTGCCGCTCGTGAGAGCACTTAGCGAAGCGCGTCGCGCTCAGAAGGCTCGGCCGCATGATTCGTCACCGACCGTCAGAACAAATGACACAAAACATTCTTTTTTGAAAGAAATTGGTTTCCAAAACGTTTACGTCAAATGCACATATGCCAAACATTAATGTACTTGAAAATGATAAAATATGGTCATTTTTATTCAAGCTGTCGCAATTCTTGCTTTATTATTAAAATAAATACCTCGAAAAGGGGAAAGTCACACTCCCCACAAGTAGCCGTGAGTCGCAATCACAGCAGAAGGAACATAATAATAATAATAATAATAATAATAAAACTCGCACCACACCACGCTGAGTCCCTGGATGCATATAAATTCCCAAGCTCTCACGTGTCCAGACGCGGTCTTCAGCGTGCAAGTAAAGAGATGAGGAAAATCTTTTTATGCAATAACGTACGCCGCAGGCGAAGAAAAATAAAGAACTTTCACAGAAACCGTTCAGCATCATACAGAATGTTGTCCTTGGTACTAAAATAATATAATGCACAAGAAGAACTGAAAAAGAAAAGAAAGCACTGCTGGTAAAACACTGTCGTGGTGCTTACAGCTAGTTCAAAAGTAGTCACATCGTTCACAGCCGTAAATGTTTCCGCGTGGGCTTGTGAATATAGCCACAAGGCTTGTCATTCTGATCTGTTAACTTTTTTGTGTAGTTCACAAGAAGAATCCGGAGAAAATTTTCAGAGATGATGTGCGCCGACACTCTGGCGTGACTCTTGTCCACACCTTCCGGATAGTCCAGAAGCGGCGAATCTTCAAGATATGACTGAACAGTAAATTGCAGTGTCTCGAGGATTTTCTTTCGGTAAAGATATTTCACTGCCTTCTCGAAGAACGTCACAATCTCATATGATGGTTCCGGGAAACATTTTGACAATCACACAATTGAGCGGTTCGCCACAAGGCTGAGCAAATCCGTCTCATTTGAAGAAGAAAAGAAATTTTATTGATTCGAAGAGATAATACATAACAGAAATAATATACAGAAGGAGGTCCCAAAGCTCTAGGCTGCAAGGGGACCTCCTGTGCTGGTTAAACAAAAGAACATAAATCAAGCAGAGCAACTTGGCAAAAAGAATAAGTTTCAATGAATCAATAACACTTGACAGCAAATGAACTAAGACATGATATACAAATACACTAAAATACATGTGAGATCAAAAGCGAACTATAAAAATCAGGGGCCGAATTCACAAAACTTCTCTTTCGTAAGTGCTTTTTGCCATTGGTCAGCGGGCTTCTGTAATGATATGTCCAGCATCAGGATTGGCTGAAATTTTCTCTTACCAGCATTTTTGTCGTAAGTTGTTTTTGTGAATACGGGCCCTGGTTAATACAAAGTACAATGCAACAATCAAGTCAAATGCTACCATGCGGTAACAATAAAATAGTTATGAATAGAATATTGCTATACAAGATATCACATGTGATGATTTATAATGGGCAAAAAAAGAAAAAGAAAAGAAAAAAGAAAGACAAAAATGGTATGCCGCAAAGCGGCAGCAAATTCGGACACATGAATATAAATGAATTTGGTATAATATAGAACAAACATAATGGGCAAAACAATTCCGATTGAACAGCATAAACTAGAAGATTATTTAAACGTTAAGTAAATACGAGGATAAATGTTTTTTAAAACTTGGCGGGGGCGCTCCGAGCCAACCCTCTCTAAACCAGCTCCCGGCCGTTGCGGAGGCTAGCGCGCGCTGGGAATGCTCGGCCTCAGACTTGCCGTGTCACTTTCTGAAGCTCCTCTATATGCTATGCATGGTATCAATGCGATGAGAATACGGTAGCAAGCATAAGCAGATGGACGCACTTCGGGACATCTGCATCAGCATGCGGTCTATCATCCGAAAACTGCGTTATGTTTATGAAGGACGCCGTGGTGGAAGGCTCCGGGAATTTCGACCACCTGGTAATCTTTAGGGTGCACCTAAATCCAAGTGCACAAGCCCCAAGCATTTGCGCCTCCATCAAATATAAGATTGTCAAGTTTGACCAACCAGCCAACCCATTCTTGTTGCTAGTAGCACTGAGTGTGCCTCTTCTTTTGCCGAGTGCATGAGTACCTAGAAAACCAGACTGTCCCCACACGCACCTGTACTGCTTCCACCACTTCCTACATGCGGAAAAAATAATTAGCACGGTAAAGTGGCCGGGAACAGCTGGTTTACCATACGAAGCGCATGCAGAGCAACGCGCTTTGGGGGGTTGGCTCGCGACGCCCTCGCGCGGAACGCGCCGTCGTCCTGTATAGAAACAGATCCATTGTAGTCGTGGCAGCTGCTCAGGCCGTAAAAGAGAGAGCGAGCGCGCTCGTCCAGACCGGCCGTGGTAGCGCACTGGTGACGCGAGTGTACGCCGCCAGGTGCTGTGATGATGCCGGTAGCTGGCTCACTGGGTCTCATGGGGTCATTATGTGAGCCGGGGAAAGCCAATCCCATCACTCGTTGAGTGCCCACTGCATGGCCCATAGGCAGGGACGGTTGAAAGCTCTTTAGCGTGATTCGCGTCGATCACCAGCGATGCACATATTTAAAACCTTGTGGTAAATTCCTCACTCAACTGAGAGCACTGATATTGGTAAACTAATTATCACAAGGACTTGAGCTATACCGGCGCAATGCAGTTCTACATAACTATTCAAACCGTTTAGTGAGATCCTTTAAAGATGACACCACGAACCTCTTCAATGAACCTGTTTGCGTAAGTTCTGCGAGCGCTCTCGGGCAAAAAAAAAAAGAAAAAAAAAGAAAAAAACACGTCCACTCGCACCTACTATTCTTATAGAGTATGCTAATTGCTATGAATATGGGTCACAACAGCACCATTCTAGGCTCTAGTAGTTCTACCGTTTCTCTTGATGCGCATTTTATTGTCAGTTATGTAATAAACTATAGTAAATGATAGGTGTAACGCTAAGAGATAAAAAACGAGCGGTATGGATCAGGGAACAGACAGGAGTATCTATGAATTAAAAGAAAGAAGTAGACCTGGGCAGGGCATGTCATGAGGAGGAGAGACAACAGATGGAGTGTAAGAGCGACGGAATGGATACCAAGAGAGGGAAAACGCAACAGAGGCAGGCAAAAGGTTAGATGGAGCGATGAAATTAAAAAGTTTGCGGGCTTAAAGTGGAACCAACTCGCTCAGGATAGGGTGGATTGGAAATCGTCGGGAGAGGCCTTCGTCCTGCAGTGGACCTAAAATAGGCTGATGATGATCATGGTGATGATGAATAAACTGTTAACATCCTGTATGATGTGGGAGTAAGTAGAAGAATTTCAGGAATGAAAATGCGCTGTCGTTGGCTAAGATCTAGAAGCCTGAGTTAACCTGAAGTGCACTATCATCACTAAAACATGGTAAAGATCTTTATTTAACTAATGCGTCATATCTGGCCTAACTTTTAATCATATCCCGAGACGTGTTACTCCTGTGCGGAGACTAAAATAAAAATACGCCTTTTATTATCTTCTTGACTGTGGTGTAGAGTGTGAAATTGTGAGTTGCCCTAATTTTCAGTCGAGCTAGCCTATTTCACAGCCCGGCCCTCGTGAGCACTTGACCCTCCTAGTGTAATTTAGCTTTCTCCGATCAACGCTGTTACACTTGCTGTTCCACGACAGTCGCAGCACAGTGCCAACTCCGACTAGAAAAATTGAAAGAATGCGCAAAGTATCCGAGGCAGCCACTGCGCATGAAGTTTTCAGCGAGGTGATCAGTGACCCGTCAATGCAGGGACGCGAAGCTTTTAGCGCAAAAGTCTGGCCTTTGACCACCAAGAAGTCTCAGAGATGAATCTAATATACGTCAGCGCACATATCCGTCAGCGTACCACACTGAAAAGGGGATACACTACAGACAAATACAAAAAGGGACAGCCCAACTATACCCAGCCGTAGCTTAACAAGGTTACAGGAAGAATGAAATATGACAGAAAATGATCTCTGTCTCAGGGGACCAGGACGAAATGTCGCGACGATGCAAGGAGGAACCAGAATTCTTTCTTTTTTTTTTAGAGCAGCACTGCAATACCCCCGGGGTGGTTGGTTGCTAACCCAATTTTTGTGCCTTTCAAAAGGGAGCGCTCATCGTGCCGCTGCTGCTTCTACAGGCACTACGAGGCCTTAGTGATGAATGCAAGCTCTGGGGTGTCGCTCTCATTTACTGGGACTTCATATGTGTGCTCGGCTTGCAGTATCCTGTTTAAATCGTGATTTCAGCATTCGTGCTTGTGCACTCGCTGGTATCGTAGCATTATGAGGACCAGCTTCGCTTCTGCTGCACAATAACGGTGAAAAAGAAAAGAATAGTGCACACCTCATACGTATGACAATCTAATGTCCTGTGTTTCGATTGCGGGATTAATAATTAATCGGCTGTAGAAAGGTAACGTGCTGGGATCTGACCCACGGCTGCACTTTACTCCATCTCAGTAGTTCATGCAGTATGCGGGCTGCAGTGTTTCATAGCCTGAGCACGAAGCGCGGCAATGCCTCAACGTGTATTCAAACTTGCCATGACGTCTGTTCGGTGCCACCATGGCGTCAAGCTTGCGTTCAGTAATGGAATGATGGAGTAGACGACAGCGCAAGAAATGAATGAATTAAACGTTTATTGTGAGCAGACGAAAGGTGGTCGGTCCCCTGGTGGGTGGCCTCCTCAGTCCAGGAAACCATGCGCCAGAACAAAAAAAAAAAAAAAAAAGCACGGCAGCACCGTCCGAAGAAGAGACTGCGTCCTTCCTTGAATTTATCAATTCGTCGCCGTTCGCTCTGCGGAGCATAAGTGTCAAGCTGAAGGTTGAATAAGTTGTAATTTGTGCCCTGATGCTTCAAGAGCGATGGATTCATGAGTATTTTTTACTGTATCCAAATTACAAGCACAGCTCTCGGATTCTCAGCGCTTGATGATTAACAGGTGATGCTGAACAAACGCTTATCTTACCAATAAGAATAAAACATACCACTTGCGTTGTCCAAGGCGTGAGATGACAAAAACTGGTGGCTGGTATCAGCAGTTATTTATTGCTGACAGGGCCGTGGGCAATGATCCAGCGCCAGTTTGTTTTTAAGCGGGCGGTCACGTCTCCATGGGTGAAGGCATATTTCCACCTAACCACCAACTACCGATGTTACCGATAAAAAATTGTTAAAGGCATGCAATGTGCATGTGCGAAAGCGGCGTTAACGTATCACATATTGACGTGACATAGCGCGTGCCAAAATGAAAGCACAAATGTCGCAGCGCATCCATTTCTATGGCATTTACATAAGGAAATGTGTTTTGCTGCGCGAGCGCGCAGCAAAATCCCTCCTAGCTCTGGCAGTGACGGCCTCGGATTGTTTTCGGTAACGTTTATACGACTGCTCTATATCATCTATAAAATGGGTTTATTACGCATAACGTTCTTATATATTATATTATCATAAGCTATCATACACTGTCAGTATGTTTCGGACAGACTTCCAAGAATTACGTTCAAATATAACATCGTAATGTATACTCAAATAACTACTAGTAAGTATGGGCAACAGGCTGTCGCGTTTGCCGTGGTACATCTATTAGGCTTCCTCACCGTAAATATTATACGAGTATCGTCACTACGATATCGCAGGCGCCCTTTCTGCAGGTATGCATGATAACTACGCGTTATATTCTTATGTTTCATTCATTGGTATACAAGCTGTGCATTAGCTCCGCTAAAGTATAGCTCGAAACAAAACAAAACAAAAATGTGTCGAGGAGGGAGTTTGCTCTCTTGCTGGCAGATTTGGTGGTTGCATCGCGAGGAACTCAGAGAACACTGACTGTGTAGAGAGCTCCGTGAATTTTCTGGGGAAAAATGAAAAGGGTTGAAAAATTTGCTTTATTCTCTGAATTCGAATTGCACCGCGTCGTTTGCTGGTTGTCAGTCTCTAGGCAAGTGCCTAGAAGTTTTAAGGAGTGCCGCGTTCTTCTTCTCTATCCTTTTCTTTTCTCTTGTCGTGTCTCCTTTCTGCTATCTTTATTCCCCTTCACCCCTTTTCCCCTGCACAGGGTAGCCAGCCGGTCTCAGCGGCTAACCTCCCTGTCTTTCCTCCTTTCCTCTTCCTTCTCTCCTCCTCTAGGCAAGTGCGAAGATGCCGAGTACTGTGTTGGCGACTGGCGACTTGTGTCGTCGAAAAAGCGTCGTCGCTGAACGCCACAAATAAGTGCCCCCGATTAACAACGAAATGAGTATTTCTTGGAAAATTAACGTTACGGCCACTGGGCCGGCCTTCATCAGAAAGAGCTTGTAACAACTGACCGCATCCTTTTAAAGGCGTGGGATGGGAAAGGACACGGGGAATGACCACTAGTGTGCGCGCGCAAGGAACACGTCACCGGGTGGGATGGGTCATTACGCAACACTGTAGTCCGTAGACGGCATCACATAGGAAGCGCCGCACACACACCCGAGGGATTATCATAATTGTTTAGAATTAGAAAGGCACTCTACACACCTGTTACAAACAGGTAGTTAACACAGAAGGAAGGAATCTTGTGCCATGTTTGTATATTTTAAATGAAACGAGTAGGTTGAGAAGAAAAAGATGAATGAAGAATACATTCAGGAATGAAGCAAAAGGAAAAGAAAGGAAGGGGGAAGGGAAAGCCATCTTGGAAATTGAAAAAGAATGAACAAGATAATAATAATAATAATAATAATAATAATAATAATAATAATAATAATGATAATGATAATAATAATAATAATAATAATAATAATAATAATAATAATAATAATAATAATAATAATAACACAACTTCTCGGCCTTCCTGTTGCGAAACAATGATTTGATTGTGAGCGGCACCGTAGTGGAGAGCTCTGGAAATTTCGACCAGCTGCGGTTCTTTACGGTGCAGTAACATAGCACAGTACACGCGCCACGATATGTATATATGTGTAATCTGCTCGCTTTCGTGCTTACGTAGGTTAGAATTCCGCGCTGCGGAGATATCGCGTTTAACGTATTGCTTTATGTTCGTACATCTTTTGTCCTTCTGTATTTTTTGATAAAATAACATGAAAGCTAATGTAACAGAAGTGTTGCAATCCACTATCCCTAGTAAATTTTGTCTTGGGTTTTCGTTGCGTGCTTATACGTCTGCCGACTTCTTACCGTACTGTGAGGCCGCAATTCTTTGAACTCACGAGAAACTGTGCATACTATGGAGCGAGGAATATATCTGCGCTTGCTTGCGGCACTTTCTCACTTGCCAGCTTTTTTTTGTCAGGTAGGTGGAACTACAGTTACGGAATTTCCGGAATGCGTATTCGTCGCCCAAGTAGCCCGATGCTGTCTCCGTGTTCCTAACTCTGTGAGTGGTTTTCGCGGCAAAATATCGTCTCACAACAGAAGTTCGTCGGGAGGTGGAGGCTTGAAGCAGTGAAAAAGTCGTCGCACAGGGAATGTCGCCAACGCCAACGTTTCGACGAGTAGGCTTCTCTTCGTCAATGCAACAGCTGCGTTTCCTAGCAGCGTTTTTTTTTTTATGCCAATTTCTTGCTCTGCCCATTTCTGAGAAGAAGCGGAGGAGAAGAAAGAGCGTCTGGCCAAGTATCTGTTTTTCCTATACTTTCTAAGGGCTTTGATAGGTCCTTTACGTAGCCTAAGCGATTATTTCTTTTTTCCTTCCGAAGCACTACATCGTTTGAATGGAAGCATCGACTTTGGGAAAGGCAAAGGGACACAATCTGCACTACTTGTGCAAGTAAAAATATATAAAAAAGTGCACCGAGTAACTTAACTTTCGGGATTATCCCTGACTATGTCACAGCATTCGATTCATTTTAGCGTTACACACTTATAACAAAGCTAGAACAATGCGGCGCCTTTGTCGTTCACTCGCTCCTGCGGTTCCATGTCTTGCTAAGTCCAAACTTCAGTGTTCTCATGACAGCTTCAGCCGCAATACTTGCGAAAGCTGGATGCCTCCTGCCGTATTAAGATTTTATTTTGTTTAATGTCGCTTAAACTTTACGAACTAGCGAACTTACTGAACACAGAAGAGCGTAAAGAGTGCGTTTGTTTTTGGAGAGCCTGTGTAGCAGGGTTGTGCTTCTTGTATTACTTTTTTTATACGAACAGCGCATGCTTGGTTTGCTGCCTTAGATGAATGTGAAAAATGAGCGACAGCTGGCTATAGCAACCGTAACAATTTGCTTTTGGCTGGCGACACTTCAGTGAACCAGCAAAGAGCAGTGATTTTTGGGGCAGCAGTGCAGCTTAATGTATAACTCGCCGTGCGATGCGGCATGCGTGTTAGCTTTACAAGGGGAAAAGCCTATTTCGTACCCCCTGCGCTTTACTAGGACAGTTCACGTCCAACAGGCTAGTCAGCTCCCTCAGCAAACGGCCGACCCCCGTTGTGTAACGTGGGCACGTGAACGTTTCAAACATTAATAATGAAGCATTATTTCAGGTCCTTTTCAAATACGAGTGGTTCAGGCTAGTCTTGCGGGTGGTGGCATATATACAGTGGAACATACACTCAACAAGTTAGAGCTGCTCAAAGCAATGTGATGTATATCGCTCTGCCCTTCCGCTCAAGCATTCCATGAACGCGGTCGAATATGAAATTGCCTTGCTTGGAACAACACAGCCGACACTGCCTCGAGCGTTGCGTGCAGTAAATATATACGTTGAACGCAGTTGCTGCTTCAAAAGCAGAGGAGAAACCACTGTCGCAAGAAAAGTTGCCACACGCGCTTGCGGGATTGACGGTGAACGCCGAAGGGGGAAAGGCAGCGGTGAAGAAAGCTGTTGGCGTCTATTTTGGAGCCAGCTATTCCCAAGGATGTTTATTCAAAAAACATCTCTTTCGTATTCGTACTCCAGCAGTCCGGAATAGCCTCGGGTAGCGCTTCGCTACCGCGACTGCCGCTAACGTGCCTTCAAGAATGAGCGCGTTTGCCCACCTGCGCTGAAAGCCTTCATGTTTGAAACCAAAAGCTTTTTAAGCGCACATAAAACGAGGAGAGAAGAACTAAGAATTTGACAGGACAGCGCCTAACTCACAACTGAATTATTATTGAACATCGGCAGGCTCCACCGTCAGGCTCCATCGTGAGTGTACGACCAAGTGTGTACGTAGAAGTGCGTGCAGCCGTTTCAAACCATTTCTTGGGCGGACCTAGGCTGTTTCAGTGACAATTTCTCGTGGAAAGCTGTCGTGGGCGAAGTGATTCCCCGCGGAGAGGTTCGCGGTGTACGTCCATGATTCCTTGCCGCATTGAGTTTTCAGTGGGCCGCGTCCGGTTGACTTCTCTTTGTGGCCCCGGAACACGAACCGATTCAGTTTTTCAAACAGTGGGCACCCATGTAAGACAAGTTTCTTCCAGCACTGACGTGGCACCCTTCGAGGGCTGATTGCTGAAAGAAAGAAACATTAGCAGAGAGCATTGAAAAGATGGGACTGTTTTGATATCGTATAACTGTTGTAGAGTTCTCATCCCTGCGTCAGTTCCGCCTTCCGCCAGGAATACCTCGAGCTGAGGAGACACTTCTGTGTCGTCTGTGGCTTGGCGTTGCCTACACAAATGCCCACTCATTTCGTGTTGGAATGGCAAACGATCCAACGTGTGAGAACACGCGGCTGCGACCAAACAATCTCTCATGTTCTGTGCGAGTGTCCCCTTTTCATTGGCCCTAGGAGAGAACTTACCGCTGCCCTAGACAGACTTGAAAGGCGCCCTTTGTCCGAACAACGAGTCCTGGGACACTGGCCAGGACCGTCGTCAGCACGGAAAGCGCTGAACGTGTTGTCGCGATTTTTAAGGACGAGCGGTCTAAGGGACAGACTCTGAGCAATGTGGCGGTTTTTTGTGTTTTTCCCTCTCTCTTTCTCTTCTTTCTTTTCGTGTCTCCTTTCTATTATCTTTCGTTCCCCTCACCCCCTTTCCCCTGCACATTGCAGCCACACGGTCTGAGCACTGGCTAACCTCCCTGTCTTTCCTCTTTACTTCTCCCTCCTCCTCCTCCTCCTCTCCTTATCCTTGCGTTTATGCGCAGTTGCTTCGTACTTCAAAGCGCAATACGGCTGACGACTGTACTAATACCTTCATATTAAGGTGCTGAAATGCTTAGCCGCACTCGCCGTGTTTGTAGTTGCATTCAATGATTCATATCCACATACGCAAGAAGCATGTGTTTGGCTATCAACGAGCGTAGGCACTTTTTTCTTTCTCATTCTACTCTACTTTTTTGGGGGGAAATAGAAAATTGGGTCTTTAGACTAGCTTCAGTCAAGTCATAGAACACGAAGCGCTCGAACTTGAGAGAACTGGTAGTTTTCAGATGAAGCATATTGAGAGAGATTAGTGCCGACGGGGACGTTAAAGCGGGTCCTATAGTATTTAAAAGAACTCAGAACCATTTTCATAATAGGTGCTTTATTATTTGGCGAAACGGAAAACTTATTGGTGACGGTGTCTGGCCATGGAATCGCAATGCGAAAAAATAACGCCAAATATTTATCAGAATCTTTCACCGATGTAGTGTACATGCGTATCGTGCTGAAAACAGTGGTAGTGCGCGCGAAAGCGATTATAAGTTGGAAACAAAGAAAATAAAATAAGCGCATAAAGGACAGTAACATTATATATGACAGTTTGGCGTGAGTTACTGATCTGAGGTATAACTAATTAGCTCCGTGAAACCACAGACATGACGAAAGCACACGGGACCGAGCGCTCGGTTTTGTGTGCTCCTTTGACTTGTTCGCCGTTTTCTATATTAATTATGTCTCACATCGTTAACAAAGTGAAGTCATGTTTATCAAGGCGGCATCGCTGTGGTCCGCGTTTTCTGATGTGTTGAACCACATTTAGAATAACCGCTGAGTGCCTTCGCGGTTTTATGTAAATGCATTCTGATGCCGACGGCTGTCCAGTGTTTTTGCGCCTTGTTTTTTTTTTTTTTGTTGAACCACGACGCATGCGCGCAGCATCCGCACGTGTGCGCCGCTGCTCGACAGGGTTTTCGGTTGCACTGGTTACCGCGAAGGCAGCACCGCTTCTGAGCGACCAACTGTGATTTTGAACGAAATATAGAATGAAGCGAGCATGCGCCTTTGCATACAGCCTGTAATTTTCAGCATTAATTGTGAGGCGTCAAAACAACGGGAAACTGCAATCCGAGCGAATACTTAACGCAGTGTCAAGGCTCATACCACCAGGAAGCGCGACGTACCGGTTTTGTAAACTTTCAAGCGCAATTGTAAAATGCAAATTCTAGTCTAAGCTCGTTAATAATGTTTACCTCTGTCACGATCATTCTTTTTTTTTTTTTCATCGTACCAGCGTCCAATCACACGTTCTGGCCGGTTGTCACTCCCTTCAGTATACGCACAGAGCCTGCAACAAGAATGACGCTCAAACTTGAGGCTAACTTTAACTTACATATTAAATACATTTACAGCAAGGTAGTGCCTTTACATTACAACCATATGAGCAATTTTTATGACATTGTTACAGCTGAGAATTCTGTTTACTTTTTACCAGCTCTGAAGGAGCAGAGTCTCGAGTTTATACTGCTAAACATTTCGGGATCTTTCAGAAACTGGCGCGCCTAGAATCTAGATAATATATATCACATGAATTAGGCAAATTCATAATTAGGCATCAAAGCGAAACATCGTGGTTTCGTAAAATGTAGTACTTAATAAATCGTCTCAAGCGTATAAATGTGATGTCTGAACTTCTCTCTGAAGCGAAACTCAAGATCTTCAAATACAAGAGTTTTCCAGGAGTCTTCTTCCGAACCTATTTATACACAATAGAGAACTATTATCCATAAATATTGTAATCTCTTGGGTATTTTCTAATAGATACTATTTGCCGGTTTTCAGAAATGCCATCTTCGAGAAACTATAAGAAATATATCTTCCTCTGACAGTGATCACAACGAAACTGTTTTTTTTAATATAATTTTCAGTAAAGCACTGTAATCATAGAGAGAAAGAGTGATGGGCGGAAGGCAGGGAGGTTAACCGGGAGGAAAAATATCCAGTTTGCTACCCTGCACTGGGGAAGGGGTAAGGGGAGACAGAAGGGGATGGAAGAAAAAGAATAAAGGGAGAAAGAGAGAGGTCGAATCGCGCACACACACAAACTCGGCTGTGTCAAAGACTTAACGAGGCCCGCTGCGCGCAAAAACTTGAGCACAGCCTTCGTGGCTTTCTGCTGCGAGACTCTATCGTTCGGGCATTCCAATGCGTTTTGCTCAGACAGCGGTTGGTCATCAAGGCATGACAATTCTGCGGCGAGAGACTGCCGCTGGGAACCAGAGGGCGTGCACAATCGTTTCCTCGCTGCCGCAGTCAACACAGGCAGCACTGTCTTCCAGTCCAATGCGATAACCAAAACTTCTTGTAAGTGGCATTCCCAGCCACAGGCGGCAAAGCATGGTCGTTTCAGACTGCGTTAGTCCACGCAGAACTCGAAGTTGGAGTGGTTGGTCGAGGCGGTGAAAGCGGGTATGCAGAAAACCAGGAGGATTCCATGTCGCTATGGCCATATCACGCGCAAGCGAGCGAAGTTTTCTTACTTCATCCGTTCGTAAAAGCGGGATGACTTGCTGCACTCCAATTTCGTGAGCACGTTTCGCAGCATTATCCGCGTGCTCGTTGCCGATTATTCCGGAGTGGCCTGGTAGCCACTGAAACGTGATGTCATGGCCTTTGTCGGTTAATTGATGATATAGCTGTCGTGTTTAAAGCACTAATTGGTCTTGCGGCCCGCTACGTAAGGCCGATAAAAGGCGCTGAAGGGCTGACTTAGAATCTTTGAAGATAGCCCATTTCTGTGGTGGCTCTCCATCGATCACGCAAAGTGCGGTGCGTAGTGCCTCGAGCTCCACGGCAGTCGATGTTGTGCCATGAGACGTCTTGAGCAGTACATCTACTGCTTTGGCAGGGAAGGTCACAGCTCCTGAAGATCTGCCTGCTGCTGTTGAGCCATCAGTGTAAAGCTGAAGGTGGTTCTTGTAGTCCTCATGTAGCATTAGCAGAGACAGCTGATTTAAAGCCGGCGGTGAGAGCTCCGCTTTCGTCCGAATCTCTGGCACTGTCAGCCGGACTTCTGGACGGGCCAAACACCAAGGAGGCGTCGGAATATGACTGTAGTCATATTCTCTGCAGTGAATGCCTAATGACAGCACTGATAGATAATCTGCACAAAAAAACTTAATTGCCAACGCTATAATCGACATGAAATTTATTAGTCGAATAGGAGAGTAGCCTGCTACGATTGCCCCCTGTTTTCTACCGCTGCAAGGAACCTAACACTATATTTTCTCTATGCATGCGTATTGAAATATAGAAGTTCCCTTTGAAGCTTCCGTTTAATGGAAAATTCAGTGCTATAACCAAATTATTATTATTATTATTATTATTATTATTATTATTATTATTATTATTAATATTATTATCGTTGTTGTTGTTGTTGTTGTTGTTGTTGTTGTTCTTGTCGTCGACGGCGATATCGGTGTGAATTTTTATACCGCTTTACACTTTTCCGTTACACTAAGCGCGTTGCTGTGCGCCGTTCTCCCAGCTGCGTTTCTAGAATATGAAGAGAACGGCGTAATTCGATCCATATCCACGCCGTGAAAACAGTCGCAACGGAGAAACTGCCTTTTTTCTTTAAGGTGCGGAGCGCCAGAGGAGCTGGGCTTGCCGACGTGTGCTGCTGCTTAGTCACGGTGTGCCCATCCTGGAGGCAGTGCAGTCAGACAGTGTGTGTGCATTTGTGGGTTGTTCGCTCGTTCGTTCCCTCGCTCGTTCGTTCTTCTTCTTAGGGGCTGGGCTAGTCGGCGTGTCCGGCTGCTGTCGTCACGGTGGGCCCAGCCTGGAGGCAGTGGACCCAGACAGTGTATGTGTAGGGTTATCGTATCAGAAAGGACTCCAACGAGTTTCTGCTAATGCCGCCCGGGCAGTCGGCGTCTAACGTCGTCGTCGTGGTCACGGTAAAGGAAGTCTGTTAGCAGGGACTGGCGTTTCCTGTGGGAAACACTGGCATATCACTGCATGCTTCGCACCTTCCCAGGTTTCACGTTAGTGGAGCTCTTTTAGGGGCGAAGCTCCTTAAGGCGTGGGTCGTGCGTCCCCGATGTATGTAGTAGGTAGCCACCTCTCGTTTAGTTCTTGGAATGTCCGCTAGATGGCGGTACTTGTATATGAGCGCTGGAGGTGCCGTTGCTCTCCGATTAGCTGCTGCGCGGGGCTGCGCCGGGAGCGCTCCTCTCATTCTCCTGGATCGTCGCCGTACGCGTCGGATCGCGCTTCATGGACCATGGACGAAGAGAAAAAAATTCCGAACGTTGTGTCCGAAGCGCGGAATCGAACCAGGGACCCCTCGCTTCCGAACGCGCGGCGCTAGCCGCTACGCCACGAAGCTCACATGGACACATGCACCACGATGACAGTAAACACCCAATATTAACGAAAGACTGCGCGTTTTTAACGCGTTTGTGCTAGCGCGTTACGACCCGTGTAAGAAGCTGGTGTAAGACGCTGAGGCCTCTCCGCCTTTTACTCTCTCAGCAGTCATGTGATGGCGTCGGCAAACGCGGTGCGCGTTCCGGCCTGTGTAAGGGGCTGCGTGAGACGTCTTTACACGATGATCGACTGGGCGAATTGCACGGAAGATTCACGGTTTACCGATGATTCCCTCCGGAGCTTCGCCCGATCATCATCATTCACCCCGTGGATATGCTGCGATTTTTTTTCGTCTTTCCCCTGCCGGCGAAACTGTGCACAACATTTAGAAAATTGAAATGAAGCATTTTGTCTTTTTTTATCTTTGCCCTCATGTGCGTTGCACCACGCGCTGATGCACTCATTTGTTTGTTTGCTTGCTTGCTTGCTTGCTTGTTTGTTTGTGTGTTTGGTTGCCTTCTTTCTTTCTTTCTTTCTTTCTTTCTTTCTTTCTTTCTTTCTTTCTTTCTTTCTTTGCATTTGGCGCTATGAAAATGGAGCCGCGGCAGCGAGGATCGAATTCCAAAACACCCACAAATTAAACATGATCATGAGAGAAAGCGTTGCTTCGAGGCTGTCTCCAACATTCGTACCCAAGTACCCGAGATAAACAGACGCGCTGTCTTCGGACAGAGCCTATTTGCAAAGGCTCGTCACAAAGCTTTGGCACTGCCCAAAGGGCCCGTCGCTTGGTGCCGATCGTGTGTGTGAAATCCCGCGGCATTGTGAATGAATAAAATATTTATTGAAGAAATTATATCGTCTACTGTAGAGTTATTGCCGAGGAGGGTCGGGCGTGTCCCTACTCCTGGACTCCGTTGGACAGAGCTGCCACCCGCACCCGCTTCACGAGGATTAGCTGATCCTCGAGAGCCGTGCTGGACAAGGCCTCCTCTCACCTTTTCCATGTCTGCTTCATACGCGCGATGCTTCCATTAGATTGTCAAGACTAGACCTTGTGTGGTACACCTCAGCGCGGCCGCCTCAGATTCTACACAGAGCGTTAAATTGTCCGGATCAATTTTGGCTAACACCGTTGGGCTGATACTGATAGGCCATCAACAACTTGATTTTGGTGGAGTGCCGCTACTGTGTAAATGCATCGAATCTGGGCC
Organism: Hyalomma asiaticum; assembly: GCA_013339685.2. Taxonomy (NCBI): domain Eukaryota; kingdom Metazoa; phylum Arthropoda; class Arachnida; order Ixodida; family Ixodidae; genus Hyalomma; species Hyalomma asiaticum. The sequence goes on along the minus strand of CM023481.1, from coordinate 344,987,329 downwards.
CCCGATGTGCCAAGCAAGCACCTTACCACTAGGCTACGGCGGCTTCTCCCACGGGGTACATATAAAGCCCCTCTACCTCCGGAAAATTACCGCTTTCTCTTGAACTACGCCGAATCCTCCCATCCTCGCCTCCGATAGGGCGTCTGCGGTCACGTGGTACCGCGCGCGCTTTTTTTTTTTTGCATTTTAGTTTCTCCAACACTCGGCGGCCATGTTGGGCGCGCCAAGTGCCACTGTGCTGTGTGTTCGCCGGACGCAAAGCGCACGACGCGCGAAGTGCGCGCATGCGTCTGGCTCGTTTTGTAGCGAGGCCGGGCTGCTGTGCCTTTGGCTGCCATGACCGTGACACCCAAGGGAAAAAGCTTTTTGTCATTCCGCGCGCAACAGAAAATAAAGTTCGTCGTTTGTACCCTCAGGGTATATTATATTAATAAGTAAATGTTTATGCACCTTCCTTGATTTCTCGCTCTGTCTTTTTCTTTGTCGCTTGTTTTGAGGGGTAATTTTTAAGAATATGATATTATGCCCTGCCCACAATGTGTTTCATTTTTGGTTTAAGATATCTGTAGATGTCTTATACCACTTTTTTGTACTTTTGCAAATCTTCTATCGCATGTAAGTATGGAAATAAAAACATCTTTCGGAAAGATATGCTCGTTGAGCGGGATACTTACTGAAGCTGCAGCCACTGAAGATGCGCGCTTGAAACGCGACACTTCTATAGAATGAGTGGTATGAAGCAAAAAAAAAAGTTGTTAAAACTAGTCAGACAAAACAGAAAACACCTACCTACTCAGTCTACAGAAGTGTCGCGTTTGAAACGGGACACTTCTATAGAATGAGTGGGTGGACGTTCTCGGCTTTTTCAGAGTACTTTTTAAGTCTTTTTTGCTTGATACTATTGGCAGAAAACAGATGGTTTAATAAGCGTGCATAGAACTAACAAGGACTGTTATAGCATTCTGGATGTGGGCTTTTTTAATACGGGATAGGGTGCGCTGTCCTGAAATAGAAGTATGCATTTAGCCGTTTCCTGTATACCCGTTTTTCATATCTGAGAGCATTTCCCTCTCAAGGGGTTAACATTTCGATTTTAAAGATTATCACGGCTGTTCGCAAGCGCGGCCCGTTTCTTCAACAGCCTGCACGCCGCGTGTGCTTGTTTTGGAATGAACCGCTGGCACTTGCAAAAAAAAAAAAGGGGGGGGGAGGGGGGGGGGGCTGTATGGCAATGCATACGACGAAGTGCCGGAGTTTTTCATTGCATCGAGGTCACGCTGTGGAGTGTGTTCAGAGAATACGTCGCTTGAAATGGTCGACACCCTCTCCAACAGCGAGCGCTAATTTCGGCAGTAGTAGTGACGCGATTGCGTTCATCAACTTCTACATTCACAACGCACCAGCTCGGCCGTCCAGCAATTAGAAATAGCTTCCGTGTGCAAGAACGATATTGATCACCTACATCGGCAAAGCCTATGAAGGCACGCAAAACCTCACGACAGTGGGTGCAAACTGCACCGCACAGGCCAAACATCCCAGGACGGCGTGGTGCTTGCACACGTCATTGGGCAGGCAGAGGAGAAGTAACATGTGAAACGTCATGAAGCTTTGAGCGAGCACCTCCATGGGCATTATTGGCGTTCTTGCAGTTAAAGACGATCGAGATAGTTTATACGCACGGGAACTATTTCCTTCCCAAACGGCGTGGCTTGGCGCCACAGCTGCGATTCAAATATTTCTTGCTGATGCAATAAATAGCGTGCCGTGTTCACAGAATTTCAACCCTTTCCAAGTAAACCTAGTTATGGATATCCGCGCCAGATACGCAAGGAAACACTACGCTCCGAAAGGAAGCGTAAACGACGTGCAATTCCCTACAAATTGCGCATGGCTTGCAGCAGCTCTTCTGCCGCGATATTTCATTAAGGGAATCGGATGGTGAGCACACCCACTTCTGCTGAGAAAATCAACGTAGAAGAGTGAATCATTACATAAAGCCGAGGCACGGCACCCGGCCACGGCTGGACAGGAGAGACTGTTGCGGCACCGGCGGCGCGCAGCAGGCTCGAAAGCTAACCGAAAGCTCGTGACGTGTTCGAGGGGTCAGGGGGCGCCGCTGTCACAAGGGGAAAAAAACGAGACGAGCAGGAGAGCAGGTGGCAGAGGGTAGAGTAGATGGCGTTACTTTTACGAAGTAGAGGGGCTTTGGGTATATATAGTAAGTAATACCCTTGACACACGGGCATGCTAAAGTACTTTAGGTAAGGGGACATCTACCGGAAAGGCGTTCATGCTCAGTGACACACGACAAAGGAGTATCTCCTTCCCGGTAAAGTTCCTTTGCAGAAAGGTAGATCGGCGAACTACTTTTCGAGCGTAAAAGGCGTACTCTCGCCGACAGCGTACACGGCCACCAAACGAGATAGAGCTTTTCACAAAATTACAACACCCCGCAAGCATTTTCTTGCCTTGCGTATAAGCTTTAACTTTTAGCCGTAATGAGATTTGTCCGGCCGCAAAGATTTATTTTTGCCGCACTCTCGAACGCTCACATCGCCGCCATGCGGGATTCCGGCAGTGTCATTTCCTTCTTTGTCGTGGCAGTACAGTGGCCAGAAGATTCTAGCCACTGTAGTGGCAGGGATTGCGCGTGAAACGGTCAACATTATTAGCCATCAGCAATAAAAACGATGTTTTTACGTCCCGCAATCGCTAAATGTAATTAAATTCGGAACTTTAAAAGTGTTTACTTTCTTGCTGCTTTAACAAGCAGTGCCATTTTCTTGCGGCGTTCGTCTTAGGAACCACCTAAAGAAGTTCACGTGCTGCCGTGTGTCATCGGCGCAACTACTTTCTGCAGAGGGTCCTTTAGAGTAGAAAAAGGAGTTCACTACAAAGGACTTTACTTTTGCCCGTCTGTCAGGGGTATAAGCCTATTACACCGGCAGTTGTGACGATGGTGCTTGTGTAACGTGGATTGCGCTTCTAGAGTGTGTTAATCGCTATCATAGCAATGTAATAAACAATACGTATGTTCTGCTATCATTCGGCATGCTTTTGTCGAACTTTATTCGATCCCGTAGCAATATTTCAACAAACGACGCTGGTGATACGCACATGAGTGCACCGTAGCGTGCATTTTACCTTCACAAAAGAAAGGTCTGGGCTGCTCACTGAAATGACTGCCAACGTTACGTCGTAACATGAGCTACCATTTGGTCGCCATGGTGCTGTCGACGTTCCTGGTTTGCCCACGTTAAGCATACAACCACTCATTCCCTTTGCGCAAAGACGTTATTCCTGCTCGTAAGGCTTGGCTTAATGTGAAACAATCCGTCGCAGGCAATTTCATCGCTGACTGCTTCGTATGGCGCCGATTCCCACAATGCGTAGAATCTGCAAGATTTTTTGCTGTTAGGGTAATCTATAGTGTTTCGTCCATCCATTCATGTACAGGGTCGTCCACTCTTAGGGTGAACGCGGCGCAGCGTGGCTGCCTTCTTTAGAACGCCAGCGCTCGCTATGGGACTGCGCATCGACGCCAATCTAGTGCAGGCGTAGAGGGGCTTGGATCACTCTGTGCGCCTGCATATTATTAGCTTCGATGCGTGCCCACGTCGCAAGCACTGGCGTTCCAAAAAGGGAGCGACGTTGCGTCGTGTTCACCCTAAGAGGGGACGACACTGTACATAACTTCTCTCTCAAGTTGTAGTAGAACATCATGCGCCGACAGATGCGCCCTGAACACGAACATGGTCGCAGTGGGCGGAATGAGTCTGCGGTCCGTAAGGTAGGTAAATAGCCTTAGATGTACTGCTTTCTCGAGTTTGCCCACACGTGATGTCAAGCGATCGGGCGAAGGTTATTGGTGTTAACTTCTTTGCCCGATTTATAGACGAAGGTAGCCTTCGCCGTTTTCCAGGCCACGGGCAAGGTACCGGTTCGCGAACACTCGCCGGTGTAGTTCGCGAGGGTTTCAGGTAGCTTATCTCTGAGATTAATCAGTATACCGAAAGTAATTGTGTCACCGTCGGGCGTCGCTCTTCGCTTCATGGCAATGAGGAAGGAACCGGTCGCTTCTCTCATTTGACAGAGGCGAGCCCCGAGTGAAAGTGAAAATACCATGCGTGAGCAAACTGCGCTGCTCCAGAGGGCATTTAGCGCTGCACATAACTTCAGTTGGCCATGCGATTCCCGCAATAACACCGCTGTATTTCCACCACGAAAGAAAATAATATTTTCATTGCTGGGGTTTTGCAAGAAAGCCACGATATGATTATGAAGCACGCCGTAGCGGAACGCTCCAGAAATTTCGACCACCCGGGGCTCTTCAACGTGCTGCTGAATCAAAGTACACGGGCCTCTAGCCTTTTGCCTTCATCGAAATGCGATTGCCGCGGCTGGTATTCAATCAATCAACTTTTATTTTATTTTCTCAGTGAAAAAGAGGAGACAGGACTAAAAGCTAAAGAAGCTTGACAGGGGTCGTGCCCCCTTTCCGCGTCTTTCAGTTCAGCAGCTGAGCGGCCACTGTACCACCGGATATGCATACGAGACTGAGTAGGATATGGCGAAAAGAATATCAGCGGGCGCAATACACCTTGTTGGAAGAACCTACTTAGAACGAAGCTTCTTTCCATTTCGTCTCTTACCCAATGTTAAAGGAGTACTGCCACGAAAATTTTCAGTTGGCGTTTTTTTGCATGAAATGAAAGGCCAAGACCTCCAGAGCCCAGAAAGCGTACTGGTAAGCGTGAGCGCGCCGTGAAAATTTATTTACAGCATGCCTTTAAAAGCCGGTTTCGGTTCCTACTGTAGCCTGACGTCACGACACAGTATGTGCATAGTAATGAGCCCTCGTGACGTGTTCCCGCAAAAAATCGTGACGTTTTCGCCTAGTGGTCTCTCGCGCACAGCGTCTGCAGCAAGTGCGGGGTCAACAATGTACAAAATTTTGTATAGTGACTCCGCGACGACAGCAAATACTTCGGCACTGTGCAAGATGCAACGTACGGCACGCACGGTGGGTGTCGGCGTGACTCCGGAGCCTGCGATAAGCTAAGGTGGCCTCCGAGACCTCTGCGGCATTTCAGGGGCAATATGTCGGCACCATAGAGAGCTTGCCTTCCGATTATACGCGGGCACACACGACGATAGAGGGTGATTCGACTTCGCTCGCTCGCTTCACGGGCACTGTCAACTACGGCGACTGAACGGCGAGAGCACACGACCGAGAGTGACGCACAAGCGGCCATTTTGCATGTTTTTGTACCTGACGTCATCACAACTTGCCATACTGCTGCGTGAAGTCACCAAAATTTGTACTGTAGCCTGACGTCACACTAGTGTCGATGTCAGTAGGCACGCCATGTGAATATTGACTTTGACGTCAAATTAAAATATCTTATCAGCATTTCCTGAGCTTAACATTTGCTCAGAGCTGTCTACGCATATAGGAAAGTTGTATAGTAGAGTAAACTCAGCTTCGAAATTTGGTGTCAGTACTCCTTTAAAGGGACTGTCGACCGTCCTTCATCGCTCTCCCATTTTTTGGCTCAATAGAAAGCGCACCTTTCGAAGTGCCTCAGCGCGGAGTGGTTTCTCCAAAAACGAAGTAGAAATTATTAAAACAGGATTTTTTCATCTACGAAGTCGCTCCTTTCCTACGTGTACAGACGCCGGCAACACTGGTGCTGGGCGCGATGCGTCGTTGTCTCCTTGGCAACCCCTTCGGGCGCGGGAGGCTTCTCAACAGGAACCGGTTCCAAGGACGACATTGTAGAGGTGACGAGGAGGAGAGGCGAAGGAAAGTCGGCGCGCTGGGGTGCGTCTCGGACATGCAGCACCGCATGCATGACAAGCGCAGTACTACGCGCCTGTACACGAAGGTAGCGCCACCTGCGCCACCCCGAAAGTAGCGAAAAGAAGGGCGAATTGCTCTTGCATGCTATAAAAAGGTATGTTAGGGTGAAGTACGCGTGTAAGACATACATTATCGTTTTTCAGCAGGATATGTATGACTGCGTGGGCTGGTTCTCGTACACTTGGAAATTGACAAACACGCTGTTGGGTGTCGCTAGCGGCGTTTTTCTCATCACTTTCAGAGCAAAATTAAAAATATAATTCCTTTTTTGCGGAGTGAAAGCGTGCTCGTTCCCGTAAATGTGGCGCATGATCTGCCCATTTTTACGACAATCTTAAAAAATTTTCCGACCGGTAGACGGTCCCTTTAATATGCGCACGACACGGCGCCTGCTGGTCACTCCTGTGCCTGCCAGCTAGGCATTTTGCCACCACAGAGTTTTGACCGCGACAGTTCTCACTGTTGGCACTCGTAAGCACTCGCGATGCACTACTTCGCTCCAGCGTTCATAGATCTTCATAGACACTTAAGAACATCTTCATCATCATCAGCAGCAGCCTGTTTTTCTTCTTCTGCCTCTTCTTCTTCTTCATTATCATCATCATGATCATTATCATCAGTAACCATCAGGGAAAAAACGTAATAATAATAATAATAATAATAATAATAATAATAATAATAATAATAATAATAATAATAATAATAATAATAATAATTATCCTGTCTCCATCCATTTTAGGTCAAAAGCCTCTTCCATAGCTCCTCAATTGTCCCGGTCCAGCGCTAACTGCGACCACGTTGTCTCCGCAAACTTCTCGATCTCATCTACCGGCCTAACTTTCTGGCGCCCTCTGTCCCACTTCCCTTCTCTGGGGAACCACTCCGTCACCCTTAATGACCGACGGTTGTCCTGCCCGCTCATTACGTGCCCTGCCTACGCCCATTTATTCTTCTTTATTTCTAGTAAGATGTCCTTAACACGCGTTTGTTCCCTGACTCACTCCGCTCTCTTGTCATTTAACATTACGTCTATCGTTTTCCGTTCCATTGCTCAGTGCCTAGTCCTCAGTCGAAGTTGAACCCTTTTAGTAGACCTCCAAGTTTCTGCCCCGTAGGTTAGCACTGGTAAGATGCGGCTGTTGCACATTTTCCTTTAAGTAAACGAACTAATGTTCAAGAGCTTCGGCAAAGCACATGGGAATTTGGCAGGCATTCCCAGATCATGAATGGCAGCTTACCATTGTCCCTCAAGAGAGAGAGAGAGAAAACAAGGTTACAATTACTGAGAACCAGTTCCCAACTATACGATAAGTACAAAGAGAAATGCAAGATAATAAGCCATAAATACACATATAATCACAGAAAACGACCAAGCTAGTTGCGCGCCTGCGCAGTCTGAGTAAGCAGCGTAGCTGGTAAGTAAGCGCCACCACTTTGCCACTTTGCGAATGCAGCTTGTGTTCTTTTTTTTTCATCTCCTTCTTTCTTTCATCTATCTGTCTTTCTTGATCTCTTTCTAAATCTTCTTCTTCTTTCTTCTCGCCAAGTCATCTTTCTTTATCCATATATTACACTGTGTCCTACTTCATTTCATTCTTAGCTTTCACATCATACCTATTCACACTCACTTTTTTTCCCACCACCGATGCTATGCTACGTCAAGAACTGCTCAGCACATACCCCCTTTCTGTGGCGCATAAACTGTTCTATACAGGGCAGTTCCATGCTTTACCCTCTCCCCTTCTCCCTTTTTTGTTCCTCATCCTCACATCATTCCTCGTCACTTCCCTTCCTACCCCGTTGCTGTACTATATACTATGCATGGTTATGCCGTGTTAGGAGCTGTTGGCACATGCCCGCTTTGTGCTGTGTACCCTCCTTCTTTAGCAGCGCGCTGACAGCATGAGCGCAAGAGCAGAAGGGCATGTGCGCGCAAAAGCAGAACAATTGGCACTGCGTGGAAGTGCACACGCACTGATGTCATGATGATGACAGTTTTTGAGAACGATTCACGGATTTTTGCCGAGGATGGGTGGCATCGCATGCGGTAGGCATCCAAATCATGTCACGCAATCTACCGCCGCGTCACAAGCGAAACGCGTACAATTACTGCATCTTTAGTACTAATATATGGGCAGGAGCTCGCAGGATAAGAAATAAACTCGAGAAGCCTGTTAATGACGAGCGAAGATTATTAGTGTTAACTTCTTTGCCTCATATAAGGATGAAGGGGACCTACGTAAAGGAAAACCGCCGAACAATAGTTCCGTGGTTTTCCTTTCCATCAGTAGACTCCTTTGCAAGCAATGAGACTAGGTCTACATATTCTTGGCTAAAGTTTATGGTCTAGTTGCCAATGATGAATTCTTTTTCTCTTGCCAGACTATTGAGCATCATCTTATAGCATAGCACGACGACATAAAGCTGGCTTTGGCACAAAAAGAAAGTATGCAGGTGGTGGTGACCTAATGATTAGAGCGCAAGCCTCCCGTGGCGAAAGTTCAATTTCATGATCGCGAAAGCAGGTGGAATTCTATCCTCAAGTTTGCCCTGTTCGGCAAAGCCCTGCATCGTACGACACCATCCATCATGATAGATGGATGGTGTCATACGATGGTTATGAGCTAGTTTGGTGTAGCTTCAGTATGTGTTGCGGAGGGCGTCGGGATAAGCACCATTCACCTGTCCTGATAGGTGACCGCTGCCCCAATTAATGCGGTAGTGGAGGCTATCATCAGGGAGGGTCTTAGCACCTATGCTTGTTTCATGGAAGACGCTTGGTGGTGGGACATTGAAGGGTGTCAGACAGGGAGAGCACGCTCATTCCAATTCTTGGTTTGAAGAACGAGGCGGGCAAAGACCACCACCGCATCGGGATAAACACCATTCACGTGGCCTGATAGGTGACCGCTGTAGAGCACTGCACGGGCTTGGGCCTGCCCTAAAACCCGGGCCGGGCAAAGCAGTTTTCACGGCGGGCCCGGGCCGGGCTCGGGCCTGAAGCTCCGGGCTTAGAGTCGGGCCCGGTAGGAGGTTACGGGCTCACGTCGGGCCGGGCTTGCTCTTTGCTGGATTGGTTCCACATGTTTTGAACTTTATGGCTTTTGTGGAACGAGCTACGCGAAGGTTTATCTGAAATACTGGATTTCTCTTGCTTCTCGTGGGTACTTAGTTTATGAGGATCGAGTGACCTAGAAGCAGAGTTGCAGTTCCGCTTACAATAAGTGGATTTGGGTTTCGTTTTTCGACGTGTCGCTTGTATAATGTTCCAGTCACTTGTCGCATTCTTTCTTTTATTTTTTTTTTTTGGGGGGGGGGCTTGTTTACATTTTCCTAGCAAATATGGTTAATTTAGTGTTCGTCACGTTAACGAATAGCGCGTTTCTCGATGACTTTGACTAGTTCAGTGTTGAAGTCAAACATACGCTGGGAGAACGAACAAGTAACGTTAACTGTGCACTGGCACACGTGCATTCAGCCGAATGGAGACAATGTTAAACAGTAAATATTTACTTTTGTTTATAGTTGCGCATATTTTTGCTGTACAAAATAATTAGCGAATTTTTCAAGTCCCCTTCGTATCTGCATGACGTTTCTTATGAAATAAAAACGTTTTCAAGTATGGGAAAATTCTTTAATTTTCCATTTACTTTGGGCTTTTTCACGGACGCCACGCCGCTTTTTTTCGGGCTTATTTTGTGATGGTTATTTGCCTGTTAGCCCAGTAGCATCTGGCAACTCTGCCTAGAAGTAAATGGATCAGGTACTTGTATAGATAACATCTCACGAATAGTTCTGTGATTTTATCTCCATTAGTTATATTCTATTCCAAATGTTATCTTATAATCGCAGTAATCAGATTAATAAAATAAAGTGATATTTACAATTCATCCTCCTAAGAGCAACGACAGAACTGCAAAGGGGGGAAGATGGTGAAAGTCTCAATACACAGAACTAATAACGGGAAAGAGCTTTTTTCCCCTGGGTCAGTCGCGGCTTCTGTTTCTGTAGTGGTGCGAGTTGGACACGCGCGGCTAGCTATCCTGTAGGCCCATAGAAGAGGGGGGGGAAAGGAAGGAAAGGCAGGAAACCAAATCAGGCGATTAAGGAATGAGAAGACGGAAAGAAGTGGTTAGCAAGCGAAAAATCTGTGAGAACACCACAGTTATGTTTCATGCAATTCGAAAAGAAAAAAAAAAGAAAAAGGTTGGCCAACCTATGTGCTGCAGCCTTATTCCGCAATATACATGTTGCGAGAGCACCATGTTATCGCCGTAACAGTGTTGCAACGCGCAGAAATAGAATACTGTTATTAAGATAAGCGTACGCCAAAGTATATTCCCTTGGTCAGATCTCTGGCTTGAAAAAAGTGGTTACAATTTGCGTGTCAAGGAAGGTCCCGTTGCCTTGAACAACACGCATCCAATCGTTAAGTATAGAGAAGTACTCATGTAGGTTCAAGTACTCATGTAGGTTCAAATAACCTGCTTGAAAACAGAAATTTAATACTTACATTTGTATTTAATACGCACCTCGCGGCGTTTCATGACGGAGAGTAACTTTCATTTTTAAATTAATAATACCAAAACCCAGTAACCAGTGTTGCCGGCGTTCTTACACATACAGGAACAGTGACTGGGAAGATCGAAAAATTCTGTTTTAAAGATTTCTGCTGACTTCTCAGCGAAACCGATGAAGGCTTAAGCATTTCTAATGGTGCACTTTCTATTGCGATAAAGAACACGTAATCGACGATGGACAGTAAACAGCCCCTTTAATGGTACTTGTTTCTCACAAGCCCGAAAGGCCCTATCTTTCACAAGGTGCGATACCATCCGAGAACCTTCAGGTAGAGCCTTTAAATGCGTGTGTGCGAAGATTTTCGCAATAAAATTCTTGTGAGGACTTCCAATAAAAAAAAAAATTACCTACTCTTAAAAATGTGTTTTTTTTTTTTACGTCCCAAACACCGCAAGTTGTGTTGCACTAAACGCATCAAAACGCCCAGAAGGATGGAGCGTTATGAGTATGAGTGGCTGTAGGGAGAGCTGAGTACACGTTTTCGAAGACTGACTAAAACGGCGTCCTATTTTCACTACACACATGGAAACGAAGTAATGCTCGTTGTCCTACGAATCCAACTAGTTTTGCTGTACCGCGAACAAAAACCAGAAATCTCCCGACTGTAGTAGGAAGAATTTTACTTGGGTTGCTCATGTCTTTCTTTTTACAAATACTGTTGAGAACTATACTCAGATGCGGCGGAAACCTAATAGTCCGAAAGGAAAATGTGACAAGCTTGAACTTCCGCACGCCGAATAGTGGGATAGCTTATCCACAAGTGCAGAGTTAGCGATGTCCAATGGACACTGAACAAAAACGCTGTTACTCTGGCTTCGAGAAAATAGGGCAGTGGCGAAATTTTCTTTAAGAAGCCCTGTAACGGCGATTTTTAAGCAAAGCCTGTGGGTTGTCCTCAAAAAGAAAAGTGGGAGGCAAGACGCATTTAAATGCAGCAAAAAGGAATTGAATAGGGTTTTTAAGAGTTGATGCTATAAATGCAACCACAAAAATAAGCCCATGTTATCATAGGTTGTGGTGTATTTATTTATTTATTTATTTATTTATTTATTTATTTATTTATTTATTTCCCACATTTCAAAGGCCCCTGGGGAGGTGTTTTACATGAGGTGTATGTTATTGTTGCAGTGCGCGCACTAGACAACTCGCAATTTGGTTTAAAACGCAGCTGCAAAGCGCCTGCTATTCTTTCAACATATTGACACGTGCTGTTGTTTTCGTGAACGCCGTTATCACCTTCCTCGTGCGCTTGCTTTGATTGTTTGCGGCCAACGCAAGCCGCGTTTTTCTTGCATGTCACTTCGGGAAGCGTGTCGACAATTCCTGAAACTTTGCATGCTGACGCGCACACTTGAGTAACTTCTGGAATTCCAGAGATAATGCGAGAACGCGCTAAGCCATGTGTATAAAAGCCGACGCACTGCGCCGCTTGTCAGTCTTTCCGTCGACCGACGACTGTTCACGCCGCTGTTGCTGTGAGTTGTGATTGGCTTTGTTTTGCTGGGCACAAGTTCGCCCAATAAACAGTTCGCCTGACATCACTTGAGTCCTGCGTGCTTCGCCTTGAGTGCTGTGTGCGTCACTACCACGTGACAATATGACGGCACATGCTGCGCCGACGAACTCGCTTGAGCCAGACATAGCACTGAATGATTTTATGATCGCGGAGAGATCATTTTTGCCCCTTTGTTCATTTTGAATTCAACAAATAAAGGAAATGTACAGTCGCGAGCAAAAGTTTGGAGACCAATAGGTGCCACAAACAGCTATTTTTCTTTGCAGTCCGAGTAAGTTTGCTTAAATCAAGTGGTTCAGCCTAGGTGCACTTGTTCGACCAATGTAATGCAGTGGTGCGATTCCATGTTGTAGAGCTGTGCTACTCGGAATTTAAAGGTTCTTTTGGTGCCATGGTATCCAAACTTTTGCTCGTGACTGTACGTGCCTCTGTTAAAGAGCAACGCAAAAAAGCCAAGCATCTTAGCTACATGTGAGGTCATATGTTGACAGAAGAGTAGCCGCTTTCCAGCTGTGTTTGAAACAAAACTGCACATTCCCTGATGCGTGCGGTATAATAATGTTTGGCTCACATGTTCGCAGGATCCCCGACTACTGATCGGCAACGTATTTTTTTTTTGTCAGTTTCAAAAGCTGTTGCAGGGACCCTTTAAGTAGCTCATGTCGCAGAAAATGCGGTGTTGGCGTCGGTGTAGGTGTGCGGCGGAAATAATCATCTTGAGCTACCGCCACTACAGCTACACCGCCGGTACCCAAAGCAACCCACGCACGCGATCCGCTATGACAAAGGTGCGTTACTTAACAAAATTCAATTTCTCAATGTTAAATCCCTCAGAAAAAAATCAGTCGTAAACTACGACTTAACACCTGCACGCATGACATTTCGAGTTTTAATTCGAATTTACAAGAAAACATGGCGCTCTTACGAGGAGGCGATATCCCAGCCGCGGCTGTTGCGTTTCGATGGAGACGAAATGTTAGAGGCCCGTCTGCTGTGCGATCTCAGCGCACGTCAAAGATCCCCTGGTGGTCGAAATTTCCGGAGCCCTCCACTATATACGGCTTCTCTCATAATGATATCGTAGTTTTGGGACGTGAAACCCCCAAAATCCATCAATCAGTCAATCGATCAACATCAAGGCGATGCGAACGCGGCCCAATGACGCTCTAGCGTTGAACTTTAAAGGCGAAGCTTGAGCGTCCTCGAATGCGTTTTTTTTTTTTCTTCTAGAGGGTAAGCAGGCTATCTGCGGATGTTGGTTGTGGTATCTTTCACTTATAGAATCAAGCATGTCGACTGATCTAACTGATCCTAGTTTATTAACGTTGCATAGACTACAAGGTTCCCGAACGAATGTGTGGTCCTCTAGTGTAATAGTTATCTAACGTTACAGCGGGTCTCGCATTTATGCAGCAACTACCAACCAGCTGTTTTACATTCCTTAAAAATGATACGCGATGCTGTAGCATTTCACTCAACGAGCACTGCACTGCTCACGCATATGCGACGTGTTGCTCTTCTATTTGTCCTTACCTTTAAAGCAGCCGTGCAGTAGATGTAATCGTGATGTATCGCGTGTTGAGCATCGAAACGTTTTGTTGCCAAAAAAACCGTGAGACACCTAATTTAATTTTATTTTGTAGATATTTGGCACTATTTTTTTTTCGTTCTTATTCCACCCGGCTCGAAATTTTCGCTTTTCGGGCGTCGTTGCACGTATAGTTACTACTGTTTTATCCCTTTTCCAAGGGTAAAACAGTAGTAGGCACCGCGGGAAAAACAAATATCGGGGATGGACGTGCCGAAGGACCACACACGCTTGCCGTGCAACTCTGTGCTGGTAAGGTGGCCGTGTTTATGAGTATGCCTGCTGTAGCCCAATTTTCGCTAATAGTGATGTAAAAACACCGATCCCTCTTTCCGTCCTTCGAAAAAAGCCTGTTTCTTCCAGCTCCTGCAATTCTGCTGACATGATTGGAAATTAAATGTGCGAAATACAAGCGTGTAGTGAGCTCCAGTCACTTAAGCAGTCTTTCACCTTAGCACATTTAAGTCAGTGGCGCTGTACTACGTGTCAAAACTTATTGTGCTGATCTTTTTCGCGCTGGTGAAGCGTGGGAAGCGTGCTGGTGAAACTGGGCAACCAATTAATGTTAGATTAAACTGGCACCGCGCGGACACCGCGAACAACCTGCCGAAGGCAGTGGCGCAGCATTTTAATATGACAGGTCATAATTTCGACGAACGGAAACTCTACATACTTCAGGGAAACTTCCGCTCGCCGAGGGACAGAAAATACAGGGAATGGTATCTCATATACAAATTCAGTACTCTCCCGCCTACAGGCATAAACCTTTCAAAGGGAACCCTTGAGTCCATTAGATATGGTGGGGGGTTAACAAAGACGACGAAAGGGTAGGGTATGCACAAGCTAACAATGTTTCTTCCAGAAAGTGTACTTTCAGGTGCTGATCCCCTATCCAGTTCGACGGGAACAACGGCGTTAAGCAGTGTAGTTACATTTTTAGCAACAAGCTTTCGGTGAAATGCATTGCGTGTGCGGCGCGGGTGGTGCGGTGCGGGAGGATGGACACATGCGACAGGTGCGACGCCTGTACTTAGGGCATGTGTTCCTTTGTTCATCCTGCTTTCTAGCACTGCGCACACAATGCATTTCCGAGATATGTACAAGGAGCGGATTCTTTGGAAGCTTTCGATCTTGCCATTTATATTAGCCACGCTAACTACTGTCGCCCAACTTCCCCTACACCCTAACCCCCCCCCCCCTTTTTTTTTGTTATTGTTCGCACGTGCTGCCCTTCTTCTCCTCTCTTTCTGAGGACGAGGGAGAGTCTGCAAAGGCGTACATAAACGAACACTGGAGAAGGCAGCCGCTGCCCTGACGAAGACAAGTCCGCTTGTCGAAACGTTGGCTCCTGCGACATTCCCTGTTCTAAATCGTATTTTGCGATCTTTTGATCGAAGTTCATCGAAGTAGTTTAGGACACACAATGCCGACGCTGGTGTTTTCTGTAGCGTAATCACTTGGTGTCGCTTTCACTCACTTGGAGTCAAACGTCACAATGCTATCACTCATCTCACTTGGGCCTCACAACCGAAAACACTTGTACGTACATAACGCAGTAATTGGGATGTATTATTTGGAATCTACTGCATTTTAATTGTAACATTTTAACGCGTCAGTTTACTTCCATTAAGCAGTAACAATCCTTGTAATTCAATTACTTTTTCTTGTAATCAGTTACAAAGCTAGAAATTACATTTGATTCAGAAGCATGCATTTAAGCGCTATGCAATCACGAAGGGAGCGCAAAGTGTTCGCTCTCCGTGGAGGGGGTCTTCAGCGCTTGTCGTCATGAGGAGACGTGGGACAATAACCGGCGCAGCAATCTTCCAAGACACAACTGTTGCTGAAACTGAACCTAGAGTATAAAACAGGAAACATGAAATGCATAAATGCGGAACATTTATTCAAAATATAGCGCAGCATAAATACCGAGGCCGCTGGTAAAATTTAGTCGGGGGAAATCGGTACCTGGGCGTACATACCTCAAATTCTTGTGTCGAATTCCAAGCTGCGCATTGAAATTTTGGCTAAAATTTGGGTTGCGTACGTGCAGGTACCAATTTTTT
Source organism: Hyalomma asiaticum (assembly GCA_013339685.2). Classification (NCBI taxonomy): domain Eukaryota; kingdom Metazoa; phylum Arthropoda; class Arachnida; order Ixodida; family Ixodidae; genus Hyalomma; species Hyalomma asiaticum. The sequence goes on along the minus strand of CM023481.1, from coordinate 344,971,715 downwards.
GCCCTCGATTTACCGGCGTCCTCACTATTTATGACACGTTATCTGTGTACATGCGCTACCACAATGAAAAATTTCTCTGAACAGTAACGTAGGGAAGTAATCGATTGCGGTCAGTAATTTCTCGATTACGTTTTTGAGGCTTTTACTGAAATTGCAGCGGGTTACTTTCCAGAGCGAAGCAATTGTAATTGTACTCGGTTACATTTTCCCTACAAGTCTGCCACCTGGTGAGGAACATGCGGTGATCCCCCTCTCTGATGCCGCGACCCCACGCTTTTGCTGTACACCCGAAGACGCGGCGCACACAGTCACGTCCCTGTTGAGCGTCTTTTCAGCGCCTCAGCGTTGCGCGATGCCGTGGTGCACTTTTATGGCGCCGGCACCTAGCGACATTATGTTTCTCGGGAGCACAGCGGAATTCTGCCTCATCCAACCGGAAGTTGAGGTTTTAGCGCGGATGTTATGCCTGTAGTGAAACCCCAATAAAAGGCACGCGGGTGTAAGCCAGGGATATGCCGGAAAGAAAGAAAGAAAGAAAGGACATAAATATCGCATTAAAGTCAGCTTAACTTTGTGTGTGTGTGTGTGTGTGTGTGTGTGTGTGTGTGTGTGTGTGTGTGTGTGTGTGTGTGTGTGTGTGTGTGTGTGTGTGTGTGTGTGTGTGTGTGTGTGTGTGTGTGTGTGTGTGTGTGTGTGTGTGTGTGTGTGTGTGTGTGTGGTATGAGTGGAAATACGTTACACCGCAAAATCTTGCGGCGCACACACTGGGTTCTTTCGGTTAACATTTTCACCCGTCGTGGTGGCGTCGAGGCGTAACGCTGGCTGCAGAGGGCGCCCTTTCAGCTCGCGGTTGTAGGGGCCGCACTTGTATGGGGCCTAAATGCAATTCCACTCTTGTATTATGGTTCACCTGTGCACGGGAAAATACCCACGATCCTCGTCATGATTTTGTCATGATTTTTTCAAATCATCATGATTTTGGCACGTAAAACGCAGAATTTACCCGCTTCATGTCTCATTTTCGTAATTAATTGTGCAACTATTATACCGCTTCATTTTAAGGTGCATTTATTTGGGGTAAATTCAGTTCTCAGGAAATTTTTACGTATGACATTCTCATCACTTCATGGCTTGTCGGGCTCGCGTTCTTGAAGAATGCGTGGCAATTATTTCGCCCTTGTCCGTATCACACTGCTAGGCCTCGTGCATATTAGGATTATAATTTACCTTTTGTTATCGAACCAAGTCAGTTATGTATATCAAAACTTTAGAAAACGTGCATTCGACTTTGAAATTAACAGCGATAAAGGCGCTAATTAGAAAAAGTAAGTAACGCACCGTTCCAAGGGATACTATAAGTGAAATGAAAAGAGAAGAAAAGCATGATGACCAATTTAAGACCCCTATATCTTGAATAAAACAAACACGACTGGTTTTAGTCTTGTCACTGCCAAAACACCGATGAGATGCGGTGGAGAATCTGAACCTCTACAAGTGGAAAATGCAGAAACTATAACTACAGGAATACCGCTCGTCGATGAGTGTCGGTTAGTAATCTTCGTTTCAGGGCGGCGTTGTGGCACACAGTGGCGATGATTTTAGTAGTGCACGTGTGTTAAGGCATTTTTTGTTCTAAATAGCACGGCATCGAAAACTCTGACTTCAAAGATGATACCGACGAAATGGGCGCAAACACCACACGTCGACATACGTCTTTTAATGAAGAAAAATTGAATAACGTTGCTTGACTATGACTATTTCTTCTAAAATGCCTCGATAGTGCGAACACATACTATATGAGACATACATGCTCGTCCGTTGTTTATGCACAGTTTAAACGATCATGAATAAAGAGCTAGACTCCATTACCGCCCTCATCTAAGGAGCTCTAAACAATCGACAGGCAGCCTTGCTAAATTCGCTTCCGGCTAGTGAAAGTGAATGCTCGCTCTTTACCAGAAAATTGTTGCATAATTGTAACTGCTCATAAAACAGACGACTGTTTTCACGATACAGCTTGTCGACTGAATTCGATGTCAATAATAACTTTTGCGCAGTACTAATACAAAGGGGCCAGTCTTCGAACTCGCCTGTATTTTCTATAGGACGTCTAAGAATGCCGCATCATATTCATTTAGATTGAGCCGCTAGAACCGTCACAAGGAGAGAGCACAACGCGAACCTTCCCTACCAGGGGATACTGTAAAATTTTATAATATTTATGGCAACGTTTTGTTGGCGTTGGAATACTCTACGATATTTCATACTATAGTCTCCCGTGTTGCTGCACAATAGTAATCCGGAGGAATTTGATGACTTTTGATGACTACTTCGTAGTACAGATCGAATTGCAAGCTTTATGCAATACAGGCAGATGTAAATTCCCTTACTTTTTAACTGAAGTTGCTGAGAACGCAGATTTAAAAAAATGAACATAGAAGCACACCTTGGAAGAATTTCCTAACCCCATTTTTCTTCAATGTTATAGCATACCAGAGTTTCTGGAAGTACTTAATGTTTTGGGCTCATCTATTTATGTATACACACGTCATACACAAGCCATACACACGCCAGTAGCCGACAATGTTCGGGTGTAGTCTTAAATCACTCAGTGACTTCGGTGGTTACGCACTGCTGGTATTTGGGTGCCACATCAATTAACAATTCAACGTGGACGGCTCATGTAACAGAAATTTGCTCCTCGGTCTTTCGTAAACTGTTTTCTTAGGTGTAAATTTAAGGACATGCCTTCTAATATCGAACTGTTAGCGCAGCAAGCATTCATTAGACTAATACTATAATACGCTTGTGCACTTTGCACCCGAATATAAAAAAAGAAAAAAAAACATTCACAAGCTTCAAAGCATTCAAGCAAAAGCGGTTCGGTTTATTTTCGGAAAGTACAGGCGACGCGAGGCTATCGCTGAGCTAATGGTGAATAAACAGCTTAAGACCCCTCGGACACGTTTATCTTTCTTTCATGCAACGTCCTGCACAAAAGGACAAATGTAATGCCACCGTACCGTCTAGGGCAATTGACATCAAAAAGAACACGTCTCATCGCGAGCCATGCTTTGAAGCCTATCTTGGCTCCAACAGTTGCCTTTTATAACGGTCTTTTTCGAGAGCGATATAGAAGGATATCCTTCATTGAATACACAGGGTGTTTCAGCTACTTTGCGCCATCCTTTAAAAATGTCCACGTGTGCGTTACGGTGATGCAACCACCTTGGTGTTATTCATTGCCGACTCGAAGAACTGCGACAATTTTTTAATGACGTCAGGTAGTTAACGTTAATTACTTGGCTAACGTTTTTTAAGCGGCCTTTCAACGGTGGCGCAAGTTGGGTGAAACACCCTGTCCGATACAAGTACCAGTGTTATTTAGTTTCTGCTGTGTTCGCTGTTTTACGTGTTCTTACATTTGTGTTGAATTCTTTTTCTCTGTGCTGCTTGTAATCTTTGCTGTGGTCGTATACCTTGTAGTCCCGCTTGTTCGTGTAAGTGTTTGTAGACCCCACATGCAGTGGTCCGGTACCGCGATCTACACATTAAAGTAAATAAATAAATAAATAAATAAATAAATAAATAAATGTTTGCATGTGCACGGTTGTTCGAGATCGTCAAATGACGCCGTCCGCAAGGTAAATACAAAATTAAATAATTAGAAGGTTGAGGAACGTAGATATCTCTTGTAAGCAGGATCTTTTCCAGTATCATCCTCAATGTGCTTGTAATGAGCACTGAATCAGCGTACGTCAGACAGCATTGCTACTGTCGTGACGCCGCGCCATGTAGGAAACGTGACGGCAACCGTTCTTTTCGATACCTTGTTTTTCTCTGTACACACGGCGGTATATATGGGTGCCGCCATAAAGTGGAGGGTGTTTGAATGCATACCGAGACATTGTAGTCGAAACACGTGCGTCGTGGGTTAGATTCCGCCCAACACATTGAAACATGCGCAATTTCAGTGTGTTCCAATCCACTGAAAAATCAAACAAAATGAAATGGCTCATGCTCTGGGAGAAGCGGCAATATGGTATTTCGGAAATTTTCCAACACCGACTCCCGCTGCATGTTGCGAGAATTTTGTGCGTTTAGTCGCTAGGGAACGCAGAGCGAAAGAGGTGACAGACACACTTCATCAACACCTAGAATACTAACTCGGTGTTCCCTTTCCATGAGGTGCATCAGCACCCATAATGCTTAGTTGGCGCTATGACACTGTTTACACAATCGTTTTTGATTGCCCCCTCTTCTTCACCTCTGTCTAATTAAGAGTGCCAATAGACAAACACGTTCATAAAGGTGTGACGAAGAAGTCATATAACGCATTCCGGAACTGCCACAGGCAGAATAAGCCTACACTAAGCCTTGAAGGAGATCTGCGTTTAACTCATATTCGCTTGACCTCTTGTTAAAGGGACACTGAACAAAGATTGGGAAAACTAACGAAAACATTGAAAACCTGCTCGGAAGACGCCACTGTTCCGATTAACAGAGTTCACGTTACGTATGTTTGAGCAGTTGGCCGTATCTTTAGTGGATTGTGAGAGTGCGGCGGCTGCACGGCAGTGCGCTTGTCGACGGCCGTGACGTCACATGCAACCGGCGTCCTCTCTCATCCAGCCACTTCCCTCTCTACCTCTCCTCCAAAGAACCACTTGTGTCACGAGTTGCTCGTCGTGAATTGGTCAGCGCGTCAGTATACGGTGGGTGTCATGCAACATCCTCTAGTTCACCGCGCGGCCGCTAGACGCCGAATTTGCGAAAAATGCATTAAATTCAAAATTTTCCGCCAGTCTCTCGCTTAAATGAAGGTTGTGTAAACAAACTTCAGTACCCAGTCTTTCAATTGGATCATTTATCTCGACGGCGAAAGTTTTGTTCAGTATCCCTTTAAGATGTTAAGAACATCGTCATCAAAAATGTTGCCCGAAGCGATGAAACCACTTCAACGCTTCGTATAGATTCATAATAGAAAAGGGTAAGGAAACGAGAAAATAAAACGAACAAACGTCGACGACGCGATTTCCACCAACTAGGGATGTGCGAATAGCGAATTCTAGAACCGAATCGAATACGAATATGAATCGAATACTATTTGAATAGTGTTCGTGCAATAAGGCAAAACTTTTCAAAACAGCCTGAAAATGCCAGGACATTTCATTCGAAAGAACTATCCAAAAACATTCACAAAGGAACATTATGATTTGATTTAACCGACAAAAGATACAGCTATGAAAAGTGAGGCATGCTTGCATGCAGCAGTGACTCGAGCCTTTGAGATAATAATAAGCTTGACCGTACATTGATCTACCGCTCGCATATCGCGTGATCGAGGCCTCTTTGTCATCATGACTAAGCTTCGAGATTGACACATGACGGCTTTATTTCTTCCTCCATGCGCGGGAGCACGTTAGCGATGGTTCCAACGTATCGTCAAGAGCTCTACCATGATGTTGATGGTATATCTTGATGACATTCTCGCTTACGCAACACTGCAGATTTTAGCAATAGGTATGGGGACTAATATAGGCTCCACCGTCCCGTAAAAAGGTTGGGTTCCATGTTTCCTAGTAGTTCAGCGATTAAAAAAAAAAATCCTCCGCAATAGCAACATTTCCTTCCATCGATGTTTTCTCGTCGGTGCTTTGTATTTGCTTAGTAAATATTTGGTATTTCAAATATGCAGCATTCGATTGGTGTCCCAAATCGAAGAAAACGCCATTCGATTTGTTATTCGAAACTTCCCAACACTAGCAGACCCCTACCACCCGCTAACTGAACCTTCTATCGTTCTAAGACTCATAGAAGGCGCTGGCATATGGGAGCGACCAGAAAATTTCCGGCTCCTGTGGGCGGCACAAAATGTTAAATGATAGCACACTCACACCATTAATCGATATTGACCGAGGATCTCAGCGACCTTTACAAATAATTGCTTTCCATATACCGAAAACTACTACGTTTCGCCGTTGTAGTGCTGTAGGCAACGAATTCTCCGTGCGACACTTGTCCCACAAGGAGCCTTTACAATGTCAGCACTGGCGACAGTGACATGCAAGGTTCTGCCGTGAAGAGCCCATGTTTCAATATTCGGTTGTGGCGAGCGCAAAACTCCAGCCGTTGCGCTGTGGACGCTATCGAGTTGATTTCGTTGGCGCGGCCAGCAGTAGAGCCCAATTGCCAGGAGGCGCTCTCAATGTCCACGTTTCTAGGAGAATGCGACCCGCGCCTGTCACAGAGCGCCGCGCTCTAATCGCTCAAAACCGAGAACGAAGTGCTCCAGGAAACCGCCCCTTCTTTGGTGGAGCTCCTCGTCCGGACGTGCTTGTTTCTTGTCTTTTGAGGGCTTCGAACGGCTAGGCGGCTTTCGAACCGTGTCCTTCACGTCCGCGATGCTTCATCATCCTTTTGTGTTGTTTCTGTTGAACATGTGCCACCCTGATATATTTTTCTCGTCTCGTCGTGGTATTTAGCGGTCGGTGGCTGCTGCCTTGTTGTGTCGGAAATGACTTATCTTCCTCGAAATGGACGCAGCAGCCGCAGGCTGAAACTCCTGTACAGCGAGAACACTATCACGTCTCCACGGCGTGCCCCTCGTACAAATTATGGGGGTTGTGCCCAGTGGCGCAAATGGAGCTAGTTTGCCGGCTTTTTTTTTTTATTTATTAAACCGGTTTTGTTTTTGTTTTTTCTGTCGGTGACCAGCTATAAGAGGACTTTGATTAATTCTACTCGTGAGGAAGGCATTAAAGAAAAAATGAACACGCCGATTGTATGGCTTTTGCGAAGTAGCTTTGAACCAACCAATGTGAGCTCACTAGAAAGGGTTCTTCGTGTGATAAAAAGCACCTGGCTTAGTATAAACGCAGCAGACATACTTAGAATCTCGACATGCAAGTTTCGACGATCTCACCACATATAGCACTGTTTTGTTGATGCTTGAACTTATAGAAGCGAAAATTTGGTTGGGTTACAGTTACAATATAACAACTATAGAAGTAAAACCTAACAATGATTGCTGGGGTTTTACATGCCTAAAACACGGTATGACTGTGAGGCATGCCCTGCGTAGTGGAGGACCCCAGACTAATTTTGGCCACCCGGGGTTCCTTAACGCGCGCCTAAATCTAAGCACGCGGGTGTTTTTCTCATTTGGCCGCGGTCGGCATTCGACCCCGCGACGTCGAGCTTCGCAAGCCAGCACTTAGCCGCTAAGCTGCCTAAGGCAGGTGATAAAGTAGAGCGTTACATTCGTGTGGAGGCGTACTTAGTGTACCCAAGGAAACACTGTTTGCAAAGGAATGTTTCTATGAAGCAATAATCTGAAAGCAGTGTATGTGCGTCTAGCAACATGAAGTCACCACAGCCGTGGTGTATAGTGGCAGGGCGTCCGCCTCAAAAGCGGTAGGTTTTGGGTTCGATTCCCAGTACCACCGGAAATGCCAGAGTTGTCCTAAAAGGGACGGAGTTATCCCAGTTGGCGCTAGGTAGTGCAGACGCTCATGTGGACAAAGTGACCTCTCTTAATCGTTCACTCACCCTCCCTGCTGCAGCGCTCCACCGTGCTCCCTTGTAGGTTGCAAAAATGAACGTCTGGCGGCTCGAGGCTTTACAGACCACAGTGCCGCCCCGGACTCTACCATGGAGTACCCTGGACCCGTGTCACGCGACATTCCTAAATTGCTGCACAGAACGTACAACACTACATATATCCCAACGTAGCAAGCTCAACGTCCGCGAGGCAACCGCCTTGCGAAGGCTACCAACGAATACCTCAACTTGCACACTCCCCGCCTACTTTACCCCACGGCATGTGGAGACGGCTGTAAGGGGTGTGGAGCGACACCTACGTTTTTTTAAGATTACCGTGGGGGTGTGCAGAACACTAAGAGGAACATGACACAAACGGCACATGGGAATAATGTGAGGCGCCGCTGTCCAGCCCGGTCATTGAATATTAGCTGCGGCTGATCCGACGAGCTGAGCGGATGGCCCGTGCGAGTGGGGTTTTAGAATAGGGATGTAACCCTGCCAGTCTCTCCTGAAGCTTAAACCACCACTCTCGCGCACGAAATTGGTGTACTCCAAATGGTGAAGCAAGTTGTCGCTTTCCGGGCGCTGCCCTTTGTAAGTTCCCTCGCCTCCAGATCGCATATACTGCGCTTCGGAATCATGTTTGGAATCTCAAAATGACGTCGATTTTCTACCGAGAGCGCCCTCGTAATTGCTATCTTAATAAAATGGACATCTTTTGATGGATCCGCCTACGACGGCGCCGCGCGAATAGTAGTCGCCTACTACCCACATAGCGTTCATTATCTGTTCGGTGAATAATTTCTCATCTTCAAAAATCCCATAATTTCAGCTACCCACACGAAGAAATTGGGACGCAACAAACCGCGTTATATTAAAACTTCCAATGACATGAGTACATGAACCCGAATACAATACGGCATTGAACGCTGCCTATGTTGTAGCGATAGCTTTTCCAGAGTTCAACGCCGTCTCTGAAAATGCGAAACCCCAAACCCATTCTGGCTATAACCGATGCTATTGATACCATTGCCGGCATCAGGCGCAGGTTAGATGTCGAAATTGCGCATGTACCGACACGGAAGATAAGAACCGTTTTAGTAAACGTAGAAGACAAGATGCCGAGCGAAAATTTCCCGGTGCAGTAAAATACGAAATGATGAGGGAAAATTTCTTCGGTGCATTCTACGCCACAACTTGTCATGACTGTGACTACAAGTACTTCGGTGAGAGGGGTGATTTCCAAAAAAAAAAAAAAGGGATTTGGTGTAGCCTGCGAATCCATCCTATTAGACTCCGATCAGTGTTTCTGTAATATATTATAATACAATAGCTGGTTAATTTTTACTCAGCGTAGCGTTTAGGCGTGAACTTAACGCCTCTCCTGCGAAAAGACGCGGGGACTGCATGGTATACATATACAGGTACTTCACGTTCATAGCGTTTGTTCTGGTGCGACATATGCCACCACTCGTTCCTTCTTCAAGTTCTATGTGTGACACTGGCATTCTCCAAGGACTTGATAAGCAAGGTCGAGCGTGCTTTTACCCCGCGCGTAATACGGCCCATATCAGCTGTTTTAAGTGCACAGTTCTGCACACAGGCTCGCCAATGTGCTCCCTCTGCAATGCCCCAGAGAACATGTAATGTAATCTCGGACTGTCGCACTTCATACTACTTCCCAAACGACTGTGCATAAAATTGGTCATTACTCTGGCCACGAAGCAGTTGAAATTCAGCTGTTTGTGGTTTGTCAGTGTCATTTGATCCTAAGCGGTGCACAAATAGCCTTACTGTGAATTGCTGCCAAATACCCCAAATCAGTGCCCCCAAAACTTATTCTAGTGCTGTTAACTTCACTGCGTTGTAATATGAACCGAAGGCCTGGGCGTGCCATGGCAGGTGCCTTCAATCACGGCCACAAATTTATGCAGTGATTACGTGGACATACCAGCATTTACCAGATGCGAGTGCAAGCGACTTCAGGAACTGTACACATTACCTTGTACTTTTAGATATTCAAATAAAGACACGAGGAAAGGACATTAAGTTTGGGCTATATTTTTTGGAATGAGACAGCCACCGAAATGTAGGATTAAGCGTTAGCTTACATGGAGCCTTAGTATTTATGGAAAGGAAGGAAAAGGGGAAAACCAGAAAGGCGGGGAGGTTAACCAGAAAAGCGTCCGGTTGGCTACCCTACACTGGAATGGGAAGGGGGAATAGAAAGATGGGAGAGAGAGAGAGAAATAAGGGGAAAAAGAGTTTGTAGGATGACTCCATCACTCAGAGGCGTTCGCTCAAACCCGTCGTCTTCAACAAGCGCAAAAGTGCTTTTAGTGCCTTGTGGGCCGACGAGCGATGAGGGCGATGTCCAAACAGCATCTGCACGTACAGTGGCCGATCGTGGGGTTGGCCTAGCGTCTGAACAAGTGTTTTCCTTTCCGCGTCGAATCGCGGACAGTGGTACAACAAATGGTCGAAGGTTTCGTCGGTGTCGCACACCTCGCATGCTCCACTGTCGGTCGCTCCAAATAATGCGTTGTATACCTTTGTGAAGGCAACTGCCAGCCCGAGTCGACGAAGAAGCGAGGTCTCATGTCGATGAAGTCCTGATGGAGGGCGGACATGCGGGAAAGGGCTTAGTTGGTACAGTCACGTTCGTATGATGTTTGGCGAGTTCCACTCAGCCAGTGAGAGACTGCGTGCTTGAGAGCGGAATCGAAACAATGTCCGCTTCTTGATGTGAAGTGCGAGCTGCGCTATCTGCGGAATCGTTGCCGCTGATTCAGCAGTGACTGGGCACCACCTGAAAGTCAATATCGTGGCCATTTTTAGGGGCGAAGCTCCTTAAGGCGTGGGTCGTGCGTCCCCGATGTATGTATGTAGTAGTAGTAGTAGTAGTAGTAGTAGTAGTAGTAGTAGTAGTAGTAGGTAGCCACCGGCGCGTGCCTGCCGGGAGGCACGCACGCGCCGAGGGCGAGCGCGTGGCTCCCGGCACGCGCTCGCCCGCGAGAGACAACGTTGGCGCAGGCAGCGTCTCCTAGCGAGTTTCTTGATTGAGAAATACCGACTGCTCGCGTTGGAGAAGCGTTGGAGAACCGCGAGCAGGAATTATCGGTTACCTTGCGTTATCGGTTACCTTGCGAACGGAGCAGGAATTATCGGTTACCTTGCATTTCACGGACCACAAAGCAGTCATAAACAAGGGACCACGGAAACCAGCAATAAAAGTTTGATGACATTTACTCAAGTGTTTCACTTTTAATTGTGGGGCGAATTGCACGGAAGAGTTTCACGGTTTACCGATGATTCCTTCCGGAGCTTCGCCCCACTCATCATCATTCACCCCGTGAATATGCTGTGATTTTTTTTCTGATGTTGTGGTGAAGCACGATTATATCGTACGTCAGCTGCTCGTGGCATCTGCGCTTAAGAACTGACCGTATGCACTGTAACGCTGCCTTCGATTCTGAAAACACAGCGCATTTTCTCGGCCTCTCAGTACGGATGAATTCTAGTGCACGACGCAGAGCCGTGAGTTCAGCCGCCGTGGACGTAGTGACATGAGACGTCTTTAGTCGACGCGTTATCCCCTGCGTTGGTACGACCACTGCTCCGCCAGAACTACAGGACGTAGTCAATCCATCGGTGTATACGCGTACGTGAAATTATGGAAAGCACGGGAAAGATAAACAGATCCGCGATACTAAAGGACGGCTGGACGATTAATGGCTGAAAAGTAGGGAGAAAGAACAAAAGTAGAATGAAAACAAGGATTACGGTATCGTAAAACGCGAAATGTTGCAAACTTAAAATTATTTTTGAAGAAGAAAGGCCGTAATTCAGATAGATATCACATTGGTACCAGCTAAATATTGCGCTTTGTGGCACGAGGGTCGCCGGCCCGCTATAAAGGGGACGGACGGACGGACGGACAGAATTTTATTGGGATGGAATAAACTTTGTTGGCTGTAAAGGGGAGGCACGTAATAATAATCCATCAAGCTTGAAGTCCGTATGAGAAAATTGTTATTAGAACAAACTCATCAGACCGATGTCACGGCGATACAAAGCTGGCATTGTGCTCTTCATGAACTTAACCCCGATGTGGGACGTCATAGAGTTGCCACGCCAGGAAAGCGAGATGAAAAGAAATCGCCCTTTTTTTTCTAATGATTTACTCCATAGAGGCCAGCACTAATACTTAATAGGTAGATGGTACCCGAACTAGCCACTGCGCCACACCGTTGTACTTAATCTTTCAAGTACGACCCTGTCAGATGACAAAACAAAGTTACTGTCGAAAGGAGTCAACTTTTGTCCAACTATGCCTTTCTATGACGAATTTCATTTACTTCAACATCTCGATAATTTTGCAAGGACGTTAAGACTTCGTGAATATTTCTTAGATAAACATTCTAACCCTCAAAATACACAGGTGCGCCCAACAAGCGATTGGACACCGAACACTCATCGCGATGAGTGTCTTGATATGTACATAGCCGCTGTACAAAATGATATTACGCGTGATTATCAAAAACGGGAGAGAAAACGGGAAAACCTTACAAAATCTGAAAAAGCATGCCTGGCCAGTCTTCGAACCAGGACCAACATAACAATAAAACTAGCTGATAAAGGAGGAGCAATCGTAATTCTCAGTACCTCAGACTACATTCAAGAAGGATACCGACAACTCAATGATTCCAAGTTTTACGAGCGCCTACCTCGGAACACAACAACTCACTACACGAAAACTGTAACATCGGAACTAAAGATTCTGTTAGACAAAGGAAAGATAACGCCCAATGAACATAATTTAATGCGGCCAGCCAACCCCATTCCGGGTCGGTTTTACACGCTCCCCAAGATACACAAAACGGGCAACCCAGGACGCCCATTGGTACGATAACGGAACCTATATCAGGCTACATAGACAAACTAATAAGACATAACCCTACAATACTAGACTCATATGTCAAAGACACGACCCACTTTCTCGCAGAAATTTCAAACATATGTGTGCCGAAAGGATCACACCTGATAACTCCCTTCACGCTAGCTCCGCCACGGTGGTCTAGTGGCTATGGTACTCGGCTGCTGATCCGAGGGTCGTGGGATCTAATCACGGCCGCGGCGGCTACATTTCGATGGAGGCTAAATGTTGGGGCCCGTGTACTGTGCGATGTCAGTGCACGTTAAAGAACCCCAGGTGGTCGAAATTTCCGGAGCCCTTCACTACGACGTCTCTCATAATCACAGCTGGTTTTGGGACGTTAAACCCCACAAATCAATTCTTTCACACTAATACATTCCAACACGTAGAGAACGTTTCAACTATATGCAAGTCCATCATATAAAATAATGTCCATCATCTAAAATCAAGTTTCACTTGCACTAATTCAAACGTTATTTACGTGTTGGAATGTTCACTCTGTCACAAGCAATACATCGGCGAAACTGGTCATTCAATTGATGATAGATTACACGGGCACCGCGCGGACACCGCGAATAACCCGCCGAAGGCAGTTGCACAGCATTTTAATATGGCAGGTCATAATATTGAAGAACTCAAGCTCTGCATACTTCAGGCCAACTTCCGCTCGCCGAGGGACAGAAAATACATGCAGGGAATCGTATCTCATACACAAGTTCAATACGTACCCTCCAGCCTACAGGCATAAAGCTTTCAAAGGGAACCGTCGAGTCCATTATATACGGTGGGGGGAGGGGGGGGGGGGTAAAAAAAGACGGCGATAGGTTAAGGTATGTACAAGCTAACAATGTTTTTTCCCAAAAGTCTATTTTCAGGTTGCGGATCCCCCATCCAATTCGATGAGAACGGCATTAAACAGTTCAGGTCCCTTCTTTAGCAACAAGCTTTCGGTGAAATGCACTGCGTGTGCGGCGTGGGTGGTGCGGTGAGGGAGGATGGACACATGCCACAAGTGCGTCGCCTGTACTCAGGGCATGTGTTCCTTTCTTCATCCTGCTTTCTAGCGCTGCGCACACAGTGTATTTCCAAGATATGTACTACGAGCGGATTCTTTGGACTCTTTCGTTCTTTCCATTTATATTAGTCACGCTAACACCTGTCACCCAACTTCCCCTCCCCCCTTTGTTGTTGTTGTAGTCGTCGTCGTCGTCGTCGTCGTCGTCGTCGTCGTCGTCGTCGTTGTTGTTGTTGTTGTTGTTGTTGTTGTTGTTGTTGTTGTTGTTGTTGTTGTTGTTCGGACGTGCCGCTCTTGTCTCCTTCTTTTGACGGGAGCGTGCAATGGCGTACAGAAACGAATGCTCCAGAAGGCAGTCGCCGTCTTGACGAAGACAAGTCCACTTGTCGAAACGTTGGCTCCTGCGACATTCCCTGTTGTAAATCGTTTTTCGCGATGCGTTCATCCATTACCTTAAATCGAATATTACGCATACAGAAGCAAACATAGCGATACCTTTTAGGCAAGACCTACGGAATTATAGTTTATGATTGAAAGAGTTACGCAATGCGTGCAATAAGCGTGTTTTTCAGCAACATATCAGACTATCCAGCGTTTGTGAACGGGATTGGCTTAAAGTGGCCCTCAGTAGCATCAGCGTACGCAGGCGGATTTTTACCTTTTCAAGCAGTTTCTTCCATGTGAATATTTGATGATTATTTTGAGTAAGCTTCTCCTTACGTGCCGTTAGTGCTCACGTACAACGTGTACCATTCAATTGTAGATACCGTGGCTCCATTCATCCGTTATATGGCGTCCCAAAACCACGTGGACTACTTCATTAACGCTCCTTTCTTTACCAGCGCAGGCCAGTTTAGCTGATGCCGCATGAAAACTTAGTAATATGTACTGTCAACAAAGCTTCCAAGAGTAAATTATTGTGAAAAGCTCAACGAACTGTTCAAAATTATTATAACAGGATCGTACACATGTTCAATGAACGTATCCAATCACTGTCCATGTGCGACATTACAACCGAGCAACAAGAAGAATAAATGCAAGCAAAAGCCTCAGTGGGAACCTTAGTTAACCGAGTGTCAAGGACTCGAAACCTGAATTAAACTGAATTCTTATATTTCTCCAAGGCATATCCAAGCAATGTCCTTATGGTAGTAGCAATCATGACATTCTAAACGTATAGCGGTTGCTGAATCCCACATTACTTTCTACTAGTTCTCATGTTTTCTCGGTATGGGAAGGGCTCTATAAGTAAAAATTTATTTTCTACTCATCATTAGAAAATACAATAGTGCATCAAAACAACCTCTCTACATTGAAACAGCGTCTGTAGCTAACCACTGCACTTTAAACCTCAGCGGAAGCACACGTTCGGGTGGAAGCGTCGCTGCGGCAGACGGAAGTTAGCTTCCGAATACGTCGCGTGCCATTAATATTAATGGGTTGAGTGCCGAGAGCTTTTACTTGCCTCGCGTTGTCAGTAACAGCAAGCATATCTTTCTGTCGAAACACTGCTCTTTCCCGCGAAATGGGTGCGTCGACGGTACCAATAAGCCTGACCTTTTACCTTCTTTCGCACGAGAGCTCGTATTCATGGCTCCCCGATAAACTCGTAGCGTGCTCGGAAGGCCGTAATGTCCACCATGGGAAGCCCATTAATATGTAGTGATGAAATAAGAATGCCTCGTTTATTAGTACTTAAGGAATACAGCCACGCCCACTCGGTTGCGTCACAACAAACTTGCTCTGACGTTTCTGGCTTCCTTATTACGCCGACCTATAATTATATGGCTTTCCTGATAAGTAGCGGGCCCAGAAAATAAAAACCGTTCGACTCCTGTGTACTCCCACGAGCCGCGCTGGGAGGCCGAGATAGGGTTTTCATCATAAGCTGAGCGCGCCAAGAGTCCACGCAATCTCTAGGGCGTGTATAGCAAAGATCCCACCGCGTCGCCCATCAGCATTAAGCCCTCCAAGTACAAGCGCTGGAGAACGTTATGAAGGCTCTGAAAGACATGTCTTCTAGAACTTTAACCAATCCTTCTAAATGAAAAATAAATGAATAAAAAGCATTAGTTAAGAACTTTCCTGCACGGCATAAAGCGTTTTCGTTAGCGGTGCATGTGATTACTCTCGGAATGCGTCGTATATTCAGAGGCTTTTATTCCTTTTCGTTTGACCTTATCAACTAAAATCGCTGACTATATGAGCGACGCCCCGCCATGGTGGTCTAGTGGCTATGGCACTCGGCTGCAGATCCGAAGGTCGCGGGATCGAATCCCGGCAGCGGCGGCTGCATTTCGATGGAGGCGAAATGTCGAGGCCCGTGTGCTGTGCGATGTCAGTGCACGTTGAAGGACCCCAGGTGGTCAAAATTTCCGGAGCCTCCATTACGGCGTCTCTCATAATCAGAGCTGGTTTTGGGACGTTAAACCCCACAAATCAATCAATCAACTATATGGGCGAAATATTGTAGCTGTGTTCTCTCTTTTACAATGTTACGCCTCAGACTAAACGTGTCGCGCCTGCGGGGTATACCCTCTCTTAGCTCTGCTAGCAGACTGAAGAGAATATGTCTCCAGCACCTTCCCACAAGTGGTGCGCAATAGTTTGAACGCGCACAGGAGCTTTGAAATGGCACTTCTTATTCCAACATGGGAAAGCGCAGATTGGGTACACAAAAATATTTTGCGCATATGTCACGACCGATTAGGCACGGCTGACTGGACCCTATTTTAACACCGTTGGATTATCAATGCGAATCGCATTCTTCGGACAGGAAGCCGCGTTTTCGCCGCTTATCAAGCATGCTTGGCCATTTCTTACTGGACTTATGTGCCTGCTTTCGTCGTTATTGGATGCAGTCATCACATCAGAGCAGCACATCGTCACATCCACCGCACGTCAGGCGCGTATTCGCATCTGCCGTTCAGCACAATCATGCGGCACACTGTCTTCCGCGGGCTCGCCGCCGCATAAACGGCGGAAACGTGGTACAGAAAGACAGGAAGCTGAGTGAGTTCGTGTTGTCCGCTCCTCTTCCCTTGTGTCCGTGTTTAGCACGCCCCTTCTTTGGAAACGTGGTATTCAGTAACGGCGAACGCTCTCTATCGATGCGTTCGGTTCTGTGCAAAACTACACAGCAAAAGAACAGACCGAACGAATTCAGTTGACCCACGTCCCAGACCTACCTGGACCGCCGAAAAAAAGAAAGAAAATTGACTTGGCCCACTCTCAATATTGACTTTACCCAGTTCGAAGAAATGGCCAAACGTTCACGTCATGAGACATAGTCACATGACTACGCAAAAACCTCACGTTCCAAGAACACGTAGTCAAGTGATGACGTCATGCGAAAATGCCACGTAGCATGGACGTTGAAGTAGTATGGCCGTAGACGTATCCATCACACCCCCGACATGCCGTGCATTCAGTGAACGTAACGAGACAAGTGCCTCTGTTTCAGTTTCAGTTTTATTGTTCCCTTGTACATTACAACACAAGAGGGCGTTGGGCCTTTAGTCCCAGCACCGCTTTGTCAGTTGTTCTACAAGCTCATGCATTCCTCGGGGCACGTCCATCGCCAAAAACAGACAGTTGCAGGCATTGATGACGCACACGCTGTATACACTACTTTATTTAAATATTAGTTTATCAACCAATTTTTAAAGTACTTTACATGGTAGCTGAAGACGCCCATTTTTACGCTATGCAAACTTCGCAATTACCTTACGTTTTACAGCACGCAAGAATTTTGTACTAGCATCGGTAATTACTATACTCTTAAACACACAAACTGAATGCAGCTGTGTGGGCGAGCCCTGTACACATCAGGAATTCAAAAGGAATGAAGTTTGTTGTGTGCGTGCAAGGTCCTTTCCATGTGTCTCCTGGAGTGTGCGGTTTTCTTGAGAAACAGGGAAAATATCTCACCATTGATGTTTGCGGCTGAGCGAAGCAGTTTCACTGAATATTGAACGAAACAAAATTGATTTATTTGTGGGGTTTAACGTCCCAAAACCAGCTCTGATTATGAGAGACGCCATAGTGGACGTCTCCGGAAATTTCGTCCACCTGGGGTTCATTAACGTGCACTGACATCGCACAGCACGCGGGCCTCAACATTTCGTCTCCATCGAAATGCAGCCGCCGCGGCCGGGATTCGATCCCGCGACCTTCGGATCTGTAGTCGAGTGCCATAACCACTAGACCAACGCGTGGCGGGGCGAACGAAACAAAATAAACTTGGTTTCTTCGTATACACTGAGCGATTTTGTTTCTTTTGTTGTCACTATTACACGCCTCTATTGTGTATTTTAATAAGCGAGATCACGTACCACGTGCTTCCTGCCCTAATATGGGCGCAGAAAGCCTTGATTAACAAAATCAGCGATAACCTTGAAAAACACGGAGAACCACACGAATGAAGCAAAGGCCTGTGTGACCCCTATCGAACTGTATGAAGATGCCTACATTCGATTACAGGTCACCCGTACAACCATGGATTGGTGGCTCTGAAGAGATTGATTGAAACGCACGTGCCCCATCATGTGTGGCGCATGCGCGCACACCCCAGCCCAGTGCATGCGAGTACGCATCACGCGTGATTTCATATAGATCGAAAAGCTGCAGTGCATTTGGCAATTGAATTAGGGAGACATAAGTTCTCGCATGTGTCGTTGCGAATGCCGACCTAAATTCCAGCACGTGTGCCTGCATACCGAGGCTCATTAAGTCTTGCGATCAGTTTGACCGAAAAAGTTAACAAGCGTGACTTTATGCGTAACTTAATGTATTGCTATATGCGCAACTGGCTTTCGACTGCACGTATTACAACGGCGTAGCACAAACCGAATTTTCGCGATAATAAGATGATAACTGGGGAGTGAGATCAAGCTTTAAGGGGGGAAATGTGCAGAAATTTCACTAAAGAACAACTATGGCATGCATTTTCAAATTCTTACTGGCAGTTCACGGCTGCACTTCAACCGAACGCAAGCACTGTATTCTACCAGTGTGGGGCAGAAAAGAGGAGGATAAGGTAGAAACTAGAAAAACTAAGAACCGTGAAGCATGCAGTGGGACAAAAGATCATAGACCTAGCAGTTTAAGAGGCAGGAACACAGTGCAACTGATCAGTGATCAAACAAGACTACCGAATGTCCTCGTTGTCAATAAAACGAAAAAAGTGTATACCCGAAGGGCTCACGTAAGACAGGTTACAGATGGTCAGTGAGATCGACGGGATGGATACCAAGGGATGAAAAACTCGGCAGTAGACAGATGTCCAGATGAGATTTTGAAATAAAGAAATTTGCGAGCATAATGTGGGATTCGTTCGTGCAAGACCGGGAGTATTGAAAGCCGTTTGAGAGGCCTTCGCCGTCCAGTATATTAACAGATGATTGTAATAGTGCGTTGCAAGGCGCGCCAGAATTTCAGAGAGATTTCACCTTACCTGTAGGACACGTCAAATCTGTGAAATATGCCGTAGCTTGGGAAATAACCGTAAACATTTTCCAAAGATCATCGGGTTGTCCTGCGGCGCCACTAAGCTGTAGATAGATACTAAAAATACCGCGCAGTATGGATAGTTTGACTGGGCAGTACAGCTATAGGCACCATTCTCAACGGAATGAAAGTAATAAACGCTACCTGCAGCAAATAAGCACACCGTCATGAGCATTATTCATTTACTATGATCTAAAAAATTCGGACGTCGACAGCGTTGGTATTTCATGCTTTGCAAGAGCAGTACAAGCAAAGACGAGGAAAGAGCTAAACAAACCCAGCACGAGTAGTTACTTTTCGAGTAGTTACCCAGCACGAGTAGTTACCTAGCGAGTAGTTACTTTTCTTCAAGTGCACAGATATTCGTTTGCTTCGTCATCCGTCCACGGTACTTTCATTTGTCCTGACCTCATTTGTGTCGCATTCCACGAATATTCGGTATAGAAGCATTCTCATGTTCTGATACGACTAGGCCATCTAGCGTTATATAATACGTATTTTTATCTCAATAATAAATTTTTCATGACTCACATTCATTGCTTTATAATGAGCTTAGTGCTGTTCTAGCATGGCGCGTTGCACTGTTCATGCCTTATTTTTCCTTTCGAACTTCTTTTGCGTTTTGTCGTACGTAAGATGGCCGTATTATTATCGTCACTTCATATTTATTTTGAGACGCCTGTCTCTCAAAGAGGATAGGTTGACGTGATTTACACAGACGTCTTCAGACGTAGTCAGCCACTCGCTGCTTGTGTATAAACTTGCGCACTTTGATTCTAGCTCTTAGGTTGCGAATTGTTTGGACAGCTATGTTAATTCTAGATCATGTATGTCGCAGCCAAGGGCAAACGTCTTCTGTGAAGAAAGCGAGTAGCGGAGTCCCTCAAGTGTGTGTATTAAGCTCATTCATCTCTTTAATTTTTATTTGTTTCTTTTGCCAATCGGAATTCTTCTTTCCTTTTGTATGTCGACGGCGTGAAGGTATTTAAAGATTTCATTCACATAAGAACTGTCGCTTGCTTAAGCCAGATTTTATTTATTTATTTATTTATTTATTTATTTATTTATTTATTTATTTATTTATTATTCGTTTGTTTGTTTTTATATTCTCACAGGCCCCAGTCGGGGTATTACATCAGGAATGGGCTTACAACAGTTAAAATAATGCTTCCAGAAGTCTTCATCTGTCGTGAATCGAAGTAGTGCACGATAGCTGCAGGTAGGCGGTTCCAGTCCTGTGCCGTCACAGCGAAAAAGGAAATAAGATGGCCACGGGCTTGGGCTGGTGGAGGGTAAACCGCTTGGTGTTGGTTTGTGCAGCTCCGCAAGCAATCAGTTGGCAAGACGGATGGAACCTCAAAGAGTGATTTAGGAAATTTGTGAAAGAGGCACAGTCTAAATATACGACGGCGTGATTCTATAGGCTATATGATCGCGCCTTTTATGTCAAGAAACGCTGAAATGATTCAAATACTCACAGTAAATGAACCTAGCCGCGCGATTTCTAATTGGTTCAAGCGTGTTAGGTATACACCCAGAACATTTACGTTTAAATTAACCGATGTAGATTTCGTTATTGAGGATATGGTTCGTGCTTTTTCTCTGAATGGTGCAAGAGCAATAACATATCTCTGAATTCCAGAATAGCTGCGTGCTAGGCTATAGTTGGTTCATTGCAATTCTTCTCAGGACGCATGCAGAATACTCTCAATGCTTCAAGGACCAAAGTCACGAGTTTCACTCGCAAACCATTAAGCCTTTCATTTTTCGTACTCTGTCATTTCTGTGTCGTTATGTAGGTTTTTGAGAACAATGATCTCGGCGTTCTCTTTGATAGCCGCTTATAGCTTTCTCGTGCACATTAAACGTGTTGCTATGCGGATTCTTTGTTCTCTAGACTATGTTTGCAGAATATCTAGAGGATTTGCTTCTCTGATCCAATTCCGCAAGTTGTACCCGCAATATTTCTTCCAAACTTGAATATGTGTCCGTGAACTATTAAATATATTAACGCGGATAGAAAATCACCCTCGCTTCTTGTGCGCCTTGCACATCACGCAGACTACATAATCATCTCAGCTTCACTCGCATATACGGAAACACTCGCGAATTCAATTCGTCGGAGCTTCCTCGGGCCATTCGGTTATGAAATGCCCTTCTTGATTCCATCGTATCAAAAAAAAAAAAAATCCTGACATATTTCGGCGGCTCACCCTTTCGCAATACACTGCACAGTGTCGACGACGTGCGCTTCGTTTTTTTTTTTTTTGTGCGTTGTGTTTTACGCTTTCTGTTAGCTTTCTTGTTAGTGGGATCACTATCTTTCGTGTATTTTTGCCTGTTCTTGCATTCTTATATATGACATTGAAGTGTCTATTCTTTTATGACACATGCATTCCTTTTTTCTGTAATTAACACGTAAGCAGTCAAATTCACTTGATGTAATCCTGATGTCATCCTCCTGTTTAGGGCTTCCGTTATTTTCTACCTGTTTCTTTTTTCGAGTGTACAAAGCTGAATTTATGGGAACTGCATTTCTTGCTTTCTATCCTCATAAGCACTTAACCTCTAAAGTTATTTATGTATAATGATGGGCTAATATGGGCAGGAAGTTATGTGCGTATTTTACTGGCATGCCAATTGCGCGTTTATTATGTCATTGCGTATGCTATTTCCCTTCACATTGTGTGCCCCCCCCCCTACCCTATGCCTTTCGCGAGGCCTGTGAGGACTTTCGAAATAAATAAATAAATAAATAAATAAATAAATAAATTAATAAATAAATAAATAGACTCGAATGACACTTCTAGTTATAACTGCAGCCCCATTGAGCGAGTCCAGGAAGAATACCTAAGCATGTATAACTATCGCTTCGCTATAAGTGACCCTGACTGTCCCTCTCTATTGCCATCACTTTACTGCCGGCGAAATTGCGCTGATATGTTATGTCCGTACAAGCTTGTTCGCGGCATCGTATCCTGCCCTGCACCATAATGTCTTAATTCTCGACTTCCACGTGAGCTAACCAAAGAGAACAGACCGTTTCATGTAGCCGCCCGCCTCTGCCAATACTTAACCTTCCACAGGACGAAAAAAATCATCGTCCTTCCATAATTGTGAACACGGACAAACAGCTTCGCTGTTCACCACTACACACACACACACACACACACAAACGCACACGCGCGCTCGCGCTATATGTATAATGCCCGGGTGTCTGTGTTCTCCTTTTATCTCGGTCCGGCGCGATAGGAGGCCGCCGATAGTGAAAGGCTCATGCATGCGCTTTCTTTGTAAGCGTCGGCGAGATGCGGACCGCGTGCTGCCAGTTTGTCGATCCGCGTTCTTGGCAGCACGCTTCCGGCGCATGGCTTTGGCTTGCGCTCCAGCAGCGCCAGATCTTTGCGGAGGAGAGCGCGCGTCGGCGCGAACATTCGCTATTTTGGGCACAGCGCGTTAGGGGTTCGCCTTGTCGACGACCGTCTCTCCTCCTGTCGCGTGATTACGCTTCTCGCCGGTACCCGCGACGAGCAAGAGAGGGCTCCGCCGCCTCGCCGAGCGCGCGAATCCTCCTCTCACGGCGCTTCTCCGGCACAAAACGGAAATCGCTGGATCGCCCGTGCTACGCACTTTATCGGGTTTCACAGTGGTGGAGCCCTTTATCTGTCCCACCTCTCACACCGCGGCGGCGGCGATGGTCGCTCCCTTGTACCATGCTTCTCTCGCGCTGACCGCTCCCGGCGTGTGCGGGGGCAGTTCCGAGTCGCTGCCAGCCCAGCCGTCTGAGCCCAGAAGAAAACGTGCACTGCCCGAACGCCGACGAAGAGGAGGCCACGGCGAAGGGAGAAATTTTTAAACACTAATCTCCACGCGCCGGACACGGCGCGCGTGCTACGATCATGGAGAAACAAGCAAGGGTGTCAGCTTCACTATTATTATCACTGTCGCTCTGGTGTAGCGGTGGGCTGAGAGCAAGGATTTTGGGTAGTGGGTCCACGGCGAGTGGGGGCCGGCTTTTCCCTTTTTCCATCTGCCCCATAAGCAGCCCCGCTGTTAAAATACAAGACCGTCGGAACAGCGAATTCGTTTTCGTTATCCGCGACGTAGCGGCAAGGG
Organism: Hyalomma asiaticum; assembly: GCA_013339685.2. Lineage (NCBI taxonomy): Eukaryota > Metazoa > Arthropoda > Arachnida > Ixodida > Ixodidae > Hyalomma > Hyalomma asiaticum. Next base: position 344,948,595 of record CM023481.1, on the reverse strand, counting down.
TGGCAAGTGGGAAGGGTGTCAAGCAGCAAGTTGATAGCGGGCCGAGGGTGAGAGCGGGTTCTTTCTTTCTTTCTTTCTTTGCATTTCGTGCTATGGAAGTGCAGCCACGCCTACTGGCATCGAACCTGCAACTTCGAGCTCAAGCTTCTCTACAGATTATCTCACATTGGCCTTCGCGTAATTGCTATCGTGTAGTAGTAGCCTGAGGATAAGAGTGGGTCGAGTTCAAGAGCGCACAGCTGCTCTGCTGAATGACTACCAACAGCAGGAGACTTACGAACGGGAGGACCCTGCAACACCTCCACTGTTATAAGTCTTTATGACAAAATGCCTATTTGTTTTTACCTCGGTGTTTTTCATATCTCGCATTCACTGTTTTCCTCCGAAATTTTTACCGTTTTAACGTAGTTTCGCGCATTGTACCAATTCTTCCCTTCGGTTTTCAGCCTGGCTTGCGCATAGTTCTAGATTTGCGGTCTTATTTGTCATTCTCCATCGATATTTCCCATGTTCTATTATCGCATTTTGCCCTTTTGTCCCGATTCCATCATTTTTTCATTATTCATCTTTGCTCTTTTTATTGGTACACTCTTTTCAAGGCGTCTTTATTGTACTATTATTGTTCTTATTGCTCTTTCTTTATTTTTACATGCGCAGGCACAAAGTTACAGCTGTTCCTGGGCATGTTCTATTATTATTATTATTATTATTATTATTATTATTATTATTATTATTATTATTATTATTTCTCGTATATTGCTTATTAGCACAGTTTTGGGCGCACGAGCACGCAGACCTCTTGCGTTGTTCTCGGGCGCATTAAATTATTGACAGCTTATTGATTATATTATTACGTACGCAGAAAATTGAGCGCATGGTTCCCTTTATTTTTCTGGTTCACTCTACGCCACCCCATCGCTATCCCATCGTCCTCCAAGGCTACAGAACATATGGCCTATACTACGGTGGGTTCAGAGCTGCAGCGTTCAGATCCTTGACGTGTGTTCGCATTAAATTCAGTGTATAGCCGGCTGAGACGTGCTGAGGGCAGCCTGAAGCATCGAAACGGTCAAACGAAGAGTCTTTCAAGACGCAGAACAGCTTTCTGCTTGTTCAAACAATCTCCGGTTGACCGTTGGTGTACTTCATGCAGCCCCCAGACACGTTTGTCAACAAAGTATGCTGAATACGCCCCCTATGGTTGACAGAGAGCTTTCCTTTTTTTTTTTTTTAAATTGCGCAGCACATTAAAGGTCCGGGCTGTCGGCGTCTCATGTCTCATGTCGCTTGTCACGCAAGAGGAAAAAGCCAGCCCACTCCTGCCTCGACCCACTACTCATACTGTTGGTCTCAGCCCACGGCTAAGTTGTAGTGGTTATGCGAAGGGCAGGAAAGAAAGAAAGAAAGAAAGAAAGAAAGAAAGAAAGAAAGAAAGAAAGAAAGAAAGAAAGAAAGAAAGAAAGAAAGAAAGAAAGAAAGACTCTTCGTCCGTATTCTGCCTCAGGTTACAGAGAAGGGAAAAGCGGACCCGCTATTGTCCTCTACCCACTAAAGACACCATTGCACTCAGCCCACAGCTACACCTTCGAGCAGATAATCGCAAGAAAAGAACACATAAACACGAAACAAGAGCCGACAAACACAAGATAAACCCCGATAACAAATTCACAAGATAATAGTAGAAGATCATTAACATAACATTACCAATCCGTACTTTGGTATAAATTGTAATAGAATAATATTTACCTTACTCGAAGAACAATACAATAGCAGAACATGCAGCCAGCTTCACACAACATAAATAGAACAATCCACAGAAAACTATAGACACACAAAAGAACATCACATAAACACACCACAGCACAACATAAATACACCTTAACGTAAGCACAACACGCGCTCACTACAGCTTAGCACAAGCACAACTCAAGGGAAACACAGGCGACTCACTGTTCCGCACTTTCTCATAGAGGGGAACTCCTTTACTGCTCGTTTTACCGCTGAGTTTGCCGCTACGGTTTGCCATTGGTGTTAACGCTCATATTTTTGTTCTTTCTCCCTCTATGTGCGCGTGTGTGCGTATGTGAACTAAGTACTGTGGTACAGATGTTAGTTAAAATAAAAAATTATGACTTGCAGTTACTAATGAGCGAATCGCTCGTCCATGGGCTTGGCGCCTATAACTATTTATTTGTTCGTTACATGGCAACTCTTCCTGTCTTTCTAGAGTAGCCGCGGAACCACAACATGTTACAGAAGCTGTAGAAGGTAGGGAGGACCTTGCACAGTTGAGTGGGTCTGCCCCCACGTGGGAAAGGGATTGGCCACCTCACCCCGCGTTCTCCGAAGGGGCTTGATCTGCCCTAGAAATGTCGCGGTTGAGAAGCAGACCGCCGAAGGAATTTGGAGCCTGTGGTCGCGCTTCCAATGTTTAGCTATGAAACAATGATGCACCGAGCCACCGCCTGCGCAAAAACCGCACGCCTCTTGGCAAGACTATTGATGGTAAAGGAGTAGGCTATAGGCTCCGGGGAATTTGTGCGAGCACCGTCAACGGTAGGGCCCATACCAATCAGACAACTTGTGTACTGGCGTCCAAATAGCCAGATTTTTGCTGTGCCCCCCCCCCCCCGCCTTTTTTTTTTTTTTTTGCACCGTCTGTGTTGGACAGCTGGATTCGTAAATAATGGCGTTTCAGGAATAATCTATATCGCTTTATTTGTGCGCATCTATCACCCAGTATTCCGCGATGAATTAATATCCACCGAATGGCGACGCTGTCTCGACTCAGCCGTGCGACGTGTTGGCATCCGTCCGTTACACCGTCATTTTCATGCCGCTATCGCCGTTTCCCAACCATCTCGACCTCAGCTCTATCGCCACCATAACAAAAAAAAAACAAAAAACAAAAAAAAAACAAGAACACTTCACCCGCTACAAGCGCCCTGGGGATCAATATGACCACAACGCTAAGGATCCGCGCTTCTCGCGGTGCAGATATCAGTTGAGACATGGCTCTGTCAGGCGAAGTACAGCGCCATTCGACGAGCTGTGCGGAAAAAAAAAAGAGTATAACAATTATTTTCGACCCATTTGCAATATTCCTCGGCGTCACTGCAGCAAATATCTAGCATGTAAAGTATGTAAAAGCGCGTTTATCGCATTTATCATAGATTGTTACCAACTGCTCACCAGTACCCTTCTAAATTACACAAATGTAAAAAGTGCTGAACCTGTCTGTAATGGGTGATAGTAATCGTACCATATAACACAGTTTGTAAGACGCGCGCAAGATCAGCTACTTCAACAAAACGTTCGGATAGTTTATAACGCAGGTTCCACGAAAATTAAAATACATGGGCGCTGCCGACACCTTGTTGGCTAGTGTCGTAGCCGAACAAACAAAGGGGAAGCTTAGTTGTATAACACGCTTACAGCGCATCGCCTCATTTCGATCCACTAGGCATATGAGTATACTGGAACATGGCCCGCTCGCTTCTGAATCTTAAAATATACGCTTAAACATACATAAAATGAACTTAATTTTACATCAGAGCGATCGGGCCTTTTATCATGGATCTCCTATAAGTATTAATCTTAGACATCAGCACGGGGTGTTCTTCTTTAATGCGCTATCCTACGTCTGTCATGTCGGACAGCGTTATGCGTTACAACTTTATACCAGAAGTTGCAGAAAACTGAAAATTGCACTTGTGTATAATTCTTATACCGTTTTCGGTTTGTTCAGAAATCGGAAACGGGACGTTTTCGTGTTGTATTTATTTATTTACTTGTACATACTGCAGCCCACCAGGGGCTTTAGTATGTATGTATGTATGTATGTATGTATGTATGTATGTATGTATGTATGTATGTATGTATGTATGTATGTATGTATGTATGTATGTATGTATGTATGTATGTATTTACTGTCACTGCATTAACATTTCTTCTTTTTCGATTGCTCTTTTCTTATAACTGTGCTATTTAATTCTTTTTCCCTCAGGCGCAATCATGTTGCATCATTCAGTTTTTCAATCTTCACTTAACTGCCCCGCCACAGTGGTCTAGTGGCTAAGGTACTCGTCTGCTGACCCGAGGGTCGCGGGATCGAATACTGGCCGCGGCGGCTGCATTTCAGTGGAAGCGAAACGTTGAGGCCCGTGTGCTGTGCGATGTCAGTGCACGTTAAAGAACCCCAGGCGGTCAAAATTTCCGGAGCCCTCCACTACGGCGTCTCTCATAAGCATACTGGCTTTGCAACGTAAAACCTCAGAACTCAGTCAGTCTTCACTTAACTACTGCTACCAAATACTACACATCACAGGAAAACTTAACAAAGTTACGCATTCTGCAAAAAAATGTCTAGAGTTGTTTCAAATGTCCCTAGATTTCGTCATACTAAAGAGCTTTTTCAGAAATATCAGGTATTTCCAGTAGACAAAATATATGGCTACGGTCCTTCTATTTCATTTATAGGTAGCCCAAAACGCACCTTTTCATCGACAGATTTCTCATTTATCAATAGGCTAACGTACCCATAGAACTCGACTAAACAATAAACGGCGCGTTCGAACGTATATAAAACAATATGGTTGGCAGTTGTTAGAAAATACATTGCCACGACTAATCACTTCATATGCAAAACACATTCTTCTAGAACGTTATCAAGATGTTCAGTATTACTTACATAAATGCTTTATTTTTCTTATGTTAAGGGGTCCACCTTCTGTTGTTTTGTCATATATCAAAATATTCATAACCACGTATCTCAATTCACATTTTACTTGATACTTCATTTTTGCTCTTGTTGAACTTTGTTGCACTTTCCTGTTAAGCTCGTCATTAACCTTCACTTAATTTCTTTTACAATTTCGGGATGTTTCCGATGAGATTGATATTCTTATTTGTTTTCTCTGTTGCTAAATGACTGCGTTTGCTCGTTTTCATTTAACTTTATCGTGTATTAATGCGCTAAGCTGCCAGCATTTCACTTTGTTTTTGCCTAATTTAAGTGCAGCTGCGATACCGCCAGAATATTTGTTACGCAGATGTCCATGGCTTTGCCTTGCTATCCAGCAGTTGCTTTTACCACGGGATACTTGGCCATTTCGCATTCCATTGATGGCGAAATAAAATTGAAATTGAAATTAATGTACCCGTTCACGTTTACATGCATCGTGAAAATCGCGCTATTTTTAAATGTTCACGCTTTTCTGCCGTGTTCTGCTCGGAGGTGGGGCAACTCAAACTTGGTTTAATTTATTCGCAGCTTTTTCTCACCTTGTGCAGTTCTGGCGGAATAAGCTTAAGCACAAGTGTGCCACGGTCGTGTAAGTAAAGGAGCTCTTCTTTTCGTAGGCATTGTCAAAGTGAGCTGAAAGAGCGCAGCGAAACACAACAGAGGCAAACGCAAGCAGCCAAGTACAAATGCTGGTCCAGTGGTTCGTAGTTGCTTCATTTTCCCCGTTTTTTTTTTGTTTTTTTTTTCTGGCATTTCATCTCACATGTACGATCGACTCACCGACGTGACGGCGCTCTACTTATTTTCAATATTCTATCCATAGCTGTCGGTTATCGCATTGCTTTTTGCCTTCCCACGCAATATTTTAGACGACGCTGCATGGTTATGGTGCTGATTGCACTCTTGCACGAGATCGTAACCTCGCCGTTGGAGCGGACCACCGCGCTGCAAATCCCTATCATGCCATGTCAGCGGCGCAGCGTGCAGTCCATGTACCTGGCACGCAATCACGCGGTCGTGCACAGTGCCGACGTCCAGCGATACTTTTCTTCCATTGGAGGAGACCGCCGCTCCGGAAGGACGCTGCTTCTGCGTGAGAAAAAGCCCAACTGCTATTCGGCCAGAACCACGCTGCTTTCAATGTCGATCATTCCATGGAGACTGCTCGCATGCCGGACCCAATTATAGATCGCGTTACGTTGTTCTGCTGACCACACCGTGCTTCGAGCAGAACGCGATGTCATCGCTCCGACCGAAGAGTAGCTCTCTCTTTCAGAAGCCAAAACTGGAACGCCCCATCACCGGCCATTGTTGGCAGCATACCGGCCATGCGTAAGCGAAACCACCGAGAGCGATAACAATGTCGTTATTGCGCAACTGCAACACAACCCTCTCGTTGTCCGCGGGCATCGTAACCAATATTGCAATCGAGCGTAAAGTAGCAACATCATATAGCATTATTGTTTTCTTTCTCTCTCTCTCTGTAAAAGACTAGAACACCTGAGGTCCTTTCTTCATGGTAGGCTGCATTTATATCCGAAAAGATGAAAGTAAGATAGAATTTAGCCACATTGTTTTAAAATCGCCCTGTTCACCAGGTTCCTTTCTCTATCTGCCTTTTAATTCGATAGAATGGTCAATGTGATTTGCGCACGTATACCTGTACAGCTGCTCTTAAAGTTGAGGGGTGACTACTTTAAATTAAAAACGTTTCGGTAACTAGGCAAATTATGTTTGCAGAAGTGATTTCCCTTACAAAAATTTCTAGTAGCATTAAATTGAATGTCTACAGACAATTGTTACTAGAACATACCAACAACTAACAGACTGTCTAGAAACAGTCTACATACTTCTCTACCAACTTCCTGTGGACACCCTGCCTGCAATTGGCCACCAACTTTCAACAGACACCTGTTTCTAGGGTGTCTGCTGACTTCATATTAACGTCCTATAATCCTTTTTCTTTTGACACCCTAGAAACATATCTAAAGACAATTGTTACTAGAACCTACCAACAACCTACAGGGTGTCTAGAAACGGCCCTTACAAAAATTTCTAGAAACATTAACTTGGCTGTCTACAGACAATTGTTACTAGAACGTACCAACAACAAACAGAATGTCTAGCAAAGGTCTGTGTACTTCTTTACTGACTGCTTGTTGGCGTTCTGGAAACAATTGGCCACCAACAGTACATAGACGCGTGTTCATAGGCAGTCTGCTTACTTTCTACCAGTGCCCTATGAACATTTGTCTTTTGACGCCCTAGGAACATACTGCCAAAATGTTCGTAGACTTTCTGTGGATCATCTACAAACATTTGTCTCAGTATACCCTTTTAACAATTCGTTAATATATCTAGTGAGGCATGTTCATGCACACACTGTTCACATTCTCAGAATGGTCTATAGCGACATATGTTACCCCGTGACAGCTTCTGTCGATATGTGTCAACGAGTTGTACAACCAAGCGTAAGCAAAATACGATACGAAGAAGTAGCAAAATGAATAATTTATTATCCTTAATTGGTACACAGCAGTAAGAACAATAGACAAGCGCATCAGGTAGTAAACATTAAAATAGGCGACGTAAAGCAGCCTCTACTTAGCACAAGGCGGCTAGATAAATAGATGATTAAAATAAGCAGATCTGCTTTAGCCTCATAAACACATTCGCATAGAAGTATTATTTGTTCACGAGTATTTCAACTATAAGAAAGTTCATTAATTGATAAAAAGGAAATAAAAGAAGACAGTGTCATTTAACTTGAAAATTTATTCCAGTAGTAATTTACTACCAATCGCAGACACGTGGCATTGTGGCAGACACACGTGGCACGTGTGGCAGACGGGGCAGACACGTGGCTTCGCACATATGAATCAGCATTCCGAGGTACACGCGTGCACACTGCTAGGGTGAAGGTATATCAACGAAGAGAATTATACGAATAATTATGCAGGAAAACTTACCACATAAGCCTCTTCGATCGACAACAAATAGAAATGTGTGAGCAAAAGAAAATATTCAAGCGCATCACACTAACAGAACATACAAGAAGACTGGAAATAGTTCATGACTGGTCAGAAGATATAACAAAAGTCCAACGAGACGCTGAAGTAGTTACTACTTGGCCTTGCCTATGCTGTATGCAGGTTGCAGCGATCTTGGCTTAAAACAGTGGAGGGCTTGTACCGGGTGTCCGTTTTCTTGCCTAAAGCACATCCTAATAGTTTCGCCCTTCGGCAACACCACATAGTTTTTGGGCCACTCATATCCAGGCACTCACACATGTCGAAGAATATATCCAGGAGCTCACACATTGCGAAAAACTCAACGGCTTGGGCTGGCATCCCCGGCACACGGCATCTCCAAGCAAAACTGCCAGACCGGTGACACAGCACGTGCACGCCGTTCTCCCTCTCTCAACACCCATTTCCTCGCTGTGCGCCAACAGCGGACGGAGAGCTTTGGCACAATGGATATTCGAGGAACCGCATCGGGGGAAGGGGGGGGGGGGGGGAGGGACTGCCGGACTTGCTCCTCCTTGCAAACTAGTAGTACTGGTTCAGGAATTTTGTTCACGCAGCATGTGACAGCGTGGCGTGCCTTTCGGCATGGTTTGGAAGGTCGTTTCGAAGGACCTTGGTTTTACCATTGCTGAGTAAAACTGACATCCGCGAAGTCTTCGATGCGCGTTTTTTTTTTTTTTTTGCTTCACATGCAGTATTACTGCTACTGCTGTATCACTATAATTCCGCCTGGTCAAACTTTGAGAAGGCAGAATTATTTGACATCTTCGAAACAAGTGCGCTTGCCACGCTTGACGGCTACACGCATGTGTTCATATTTACGCGCACACACAAGGAAAGCAGCTAGCCGTGTATTTTATGAGCGCGCGAGCCACAAAGCAAATGCTCGGGAAAAAATGACCCTGCACAAAGCTTTAAACGTAATATCCACAAGGGCTTTTATGTGGCAGATGGTTATGAAAAGGGAATCTGCGGGAATTAGAGAAATATGAAAGCCGCGCAATTAACTCATTATGAGATTGTGCCAGCTTATGTGCGATAGCAATTCACTGCTCCGTGCTGGTAGCAAGATGAGCTGTTGTTGTTGTTTTACGTGATTTTTCTTTTTTTGCCAGTGAGCAAAGCACATATTAAGCGTTAACAGCTGCCACAGATCTGTCTGGTTAAGCAAAATAATGTTAGCGTTGAAACGAGATGACACCAGCGTAGGCCCCTGCTTCGTTTCTTTTTTTTTTACCTGAAACGCAAAAAACCGAACGTTTCGGGTTCAGCTCGGACCCTTTTAGTGTGAGTGCTGGTCTTTGAATCTTTGTGCAAGGCGGCCGTATCAAAGAAGTGTGTCATCTGTTAGTTTGAACTGCAGAAAAAAGAGTATACGTGAATGTGAAAGTCTGGAAAGACGTTAGAAGTGCCCACTAGAACAGTGCTTGCAGGCTGTCTCAATTATACTAGTTATCTTGACAAATGGAAAATTGATTACCATCTAGCTCTCATGTTATTTTTAAGTGCAAAAGCAGCTTACACTACGCGTGGCGGACAAGTTAGCTCTGGTGAACTTGTAGGCGACATATACTTTGTGTTCAGGCAAGTGCAGCTGCAATCATCAACATGTCCTGCGGGAAATATCAAAGAATCGCTCAGTGTACAGGTTAAACGTTCTACGACTTCTCACTTTTAGATAAAGAAAGTTCTTTATGCGAAATTCCGAAGGAAGTAATTTGATGGTGTGCTTAAATTATTTATACAATAATAAGACTGAAGCAATTTGACGGTGCATTTAAAATAGTCCTTATATAGAAGTAAGAACGAAGCCATTTGACGATGTGTTTAAAACGTTCTTTATACAGAATTAAGAGGGAAGTACTTATATGTGATGACTAAAAAAAGTCTTTATACAAAAGTAAGTAGGAAACCTACAGACAGTGTAGTTAGAATATTCTTTTTACAAAAGTAAGTAGGGAGCCTTTCGACAGTGTAGTTAGAATATTCTTTATACAGAAGTAAGAGAGAAGTCCGTAGACGTTCTAGCTAAAAAATTCTTTATACAGAAGTAAGTAGTAGGTCTTTAGACGTTCTACGAACAAGTGTTACTACAGTGTAAATGTCTGTAGACTGTCAGTACAGTCAATAGAAAGTTCATAGGTGGTCTACTCAATGTCAACAGGCATTTTTGTAAGTCTAGCAAAGCGTCGGATGGAGTGAAATTCCCGTATACTCTTCCGGCATAAGAGTAAAACGCCATTTCACTTCTGCTCCACGCATGTGATGCTCGCATTCGCAGCCACAAACATGGCGGTTGGGATGGGAGCGGACATTTGAAGCAGACACCAGACGCTTTATGAAGTGTTTTTCGATGCAACTAGCAGCGACCTTCCTACGACTTCCACTTACAAGCGTACATGCTTTCGCGTATACAAACGCGTGCAGTGCATGTTTAACGAACGGTGCCTTCCTCGACTACGAGCCTCAACCGACGGGAGCGCCTGCCGCGGGCTGCCTCTCCTGTGTTTTTCCCCGATCGAACGGCCGTATACCCGTGCTATGTGAAACACGCCAGCCTACGCGCCTCGAATTCTTCGCTTACATGTGCGAAACGAAGAGGAGTACACTTTCAGCGATGCAGTAAGCTGTTGTGATCGTGGAAGGCCGGTTTCGGAAGACTCACTGGACATAACATACTCGTAAAGAAAAAGGCTTCGCTACGCCTTCGGCATCGAGCCTTATGACGGCCATGAGCGCGTCGACGGTGAAAGTACCGTGACTGAGATCCCTCCCGTTCGCTAGTGTGGTAAGTACATCATATTGACACGTGCGGTTGTTTTGGTTTAAGTGGAAAGCCCTTATCACTTCCTAGTGGCACGCGCGCACGTTTTGATTGTTTGCGGCGAGCGCTGTTATCACTTTCTGTTACGCGCAACGCAGGCCGCGTTTGTCTCGCATGCCACTTCTGAAACCGTGTCGACCATTCTTGAGACTTTGCATGCTTGACGCGCACATTTCAGTGAATTCTGGAACCCCAGAGATAATGCGAGAACGCGTTATGACGCGTGTATAAAAGCCGGCGCACTACGCCGCTTGTCAGTCTTTCCGTCGACCGACGAGTGTTCAAGCCGCTGTTGCTGTGAATTGTGATTGGCCTTGTTTTGCTTGGCACAAGTTCGCCCAATAAACAGTTCGCCTGACGTCACCTTGTGTCCTGCGTGCTTCGTCTCGAGTGCTGCGTGTGTCACAACCACGTGACAATATAGTACCCTAGACACTTCTGATGGCAGAGACTATATTTCATCTGTGTGCAGAATAACGGGGAACGAGGAGTACGTATTTTGTGATCGCCACCGGTTGTCCGCCGTACAGAAGTGCTCGACAGACTCGAAAGGGGACGCCGTCGGAATGAAGCGGGAGGTAGCGGGGCACCCGGGTGCCGCTTTTATTCGCTGGCGTTGATTAAATTCACCCGCTATTACGTTTGCACTTGCCTGCTCAGGTGTATTTTACATCTTCGCGTACCAGCACTGCGAACGCGCGTTTTACCGTAAAACAGAATGCGAGCTCATGATAGGAATGGGTTAATCTAAAAGACATTGTATAATCCGCGTGTTTAGATTAACAGATCTGTGTGGCGAACGGCTGCCTATGAGCTAACGCTAAGTATACACCTGTTCTATGCATGGTTTTTGTTTAAATACGCAGAACAGCATTTTACCACTGGCGCTATATAGAAGGTCAAGTATACGGGTTATATATACCGGACTTCAGAGTAAGACTGTATCGCGAGTGTGCTGTGGTTGTGTGCTTTGCTGTAGTTGTGTGACTGGCGTGTATGTTCGTTGTGTCATGTCAACCTGCATGTTCCATGTCCAGTCTGATGTTATTAAATGCCTGCTGATTGCGGCGTGCTCGAAAAACGCAGTGTTTGCTTTTTTTTTTGTCTCTGCTATTCCCTCTGGTGAGTAGTAGCACCCCACTTGGTGGGGTAGTAGAGCTCCCTTAAAAGCGTGTTCGAATTCCCTTCGGAGGCGTCCTACTATGTTTTGGCGAGAGTACCGGTATCCTGCCTGGTGGAGTGCTAAGGTCATGTCTCGTGGGGTTACTGTACTCTGCATAAAATGGGGTTGATCTACTCTGAAAAATGGAGTTAAATTTGGGAAAAAAAGTACTCCCCCAAAGTGAGTGCCCAGCACTTTGTTTTTAGAGTGTAGCCGCCGTAGCCTAATGGTAACGTCCTTGCTTGGCACCTCGAGGGCCCGTGTTCGATACCCCTCTACCGCTTAGTAAATTGCATGTGTCTGTCTGTGTGCCTCATATCTCTACATTTGAATTGCAATCCCCGGACAAACGGTGTTTTCTTGTTTCAAGAGAAGGGCTTTTCAAGGTTCGTGGGTGGTCCGTGGGAGGTCTGTGGCAACCGCGAAGAGAAAAATGTGGGCCTATCCTGGATACGTTGCACCGTGTGAGGTGCAGAAAACTTGAAACGCCCCTCGAAGTTGCGGGTTCGACCCCGACAGCCGCGAAGTTTCGTATGTCAATTTAGTTGGTCCTTGATTGGCATAGGCTTTATAATATTCAAAGACATCCGCCTACCGTGGGCCGGGCACTACGAGTATGAACTACGTGCACTTGCAGTATCGTTAATCATGACGTACATGAATATATGTCATGTTAGTGAAGTAAAGATCAGTCATTCGTGTTCGCCACACTTTCACACCCTACCTCCCAAAAATTGGTGTGTGCCAGGTTAATGCGACGACCAGGAGAGCACCGAGACCTAGGCGGCTGCATGGATTGATATTGTCGTGACGCAGAACCGACGCCTTACTTCGTAGCACGGAAGGCTTCTGGTTGAGAAATTATGACGTCAGGAGTTGAGAAAACGATAACAAAGAAGGTTAATGACACCAGGAATGCTTATTTGCACGTTGTATGCAGAAAATGGGGGCACAGCGAAGAGCGAACTGGATGGATACCATACGGAAGGTCAAGAGCAATTTCTCCTCGGTTTGCACCGTCCTTAAAGGGGCTCTGCGACACAAATTGAGTAGGCCGTTTTTATCACTGATTCTAGAACTGTTGCACGCGGGGATGTCGCAGCGAGAGTAGAAACGCCGAAAGCAGAGTGGTTATAATTTTATTTCAGCGAACAAACCGCCCAAAATCGCCTCCTGTTTGAACTGAGGCGACACACAACGGAGATTTTTGTTACAGGAAGTGAAACAGAGTGACGACATTGGCGGGGCCAGGCTGGGCCTTCTGATTGGCTTGACGCTCCAAGGTGCTTGTTACACTAGTGTGGTGTCTGCCTGGTCACGCTATTCAGTACGAAAATATACTAAAATAGTTTTTATGCTTCGTAAGAAAGAAAGGAAGTAACTGACATAACTTGCAAAACGACACTAGGCGCACTGTGCAATGGTTTGCGCGTCACGCCATCTATTGCAGGCGCGGCGAAACAATGCGCTGAGCTACCACACGCAAGCTCCTGCAGCTTGTTGCCACACAGTTCAAAAGCGATTGTAGTTTCAGTGCTCGCCTCTGGTTCGGAAATTGCTCGGAGTGGCCCTGCGTGTTACATAGGTTACGTTCGTAAAACGAAATAGCTGCGCTAGAATAACAACGTTAGCGTACCCATCAGCTTATTTTCCCCGGGCTCGTAGTTTTCCCCGTTCACTGCACTGAACCACTGGCGGAAAATCTCGGCGTTGTTCGTTATGGCTGGAATCGCCTGAAAAGACCGCACTGGCAGGGTTCCGGTGGTGCGTTGTGCTCGTCGCAGGCAGAGCTTAACAATCTCTTCCTCTAGCGCTGGTTGTTTTGGCATCCGTAAATGACACGGTAGCAGCCAGACACCTTCAAGTATGCAAAACCAGCAGAATCAGGTACTTTTTCCGAGTCTGAGAGCTGATATATGCTTGCATGTTTACCTGCCTGAGATACACGCGCCTGCATACGCGCTGTCCGTCGTGGCAGCTCGGCTCTGTCGTCTGCTCGCGTACCTTCGAAACCGGTTTGCTGTCGACGGTATGCGGGCGGCTGGGTGCGAGACAGGCGTGCTCTGGTCGTATGTTGACAGCCGGACGCTATCTGCGCGCGCGCGCTCTGCTCCCGGTGTCATCCGGTGTCGCTCTATAAGACGCGCGTTGCTATTATACGCGACCATTGACGTCAGCGGGAGAGCGAAATACGAAAGGGAATGTTGTTTTTATGCTGTCTGCTCGTGTTCTGAACTTTGAGGACTAATAACTCCAGTTCTAGCTCACCGATTTGCATAATTCTTTTTGCGTTCATCTCAGCATTCGATCCTACACACACTGCAGTACTGCAGACGGCAGTTGAAAAAGTGTCGCAGGGCCCCTTTAAGGAGCGTGGACGTCAACCGCAGCTCCCGCCGTCAGGAACACGTGGGGAGAAAAGGTAGAGAGTGGGAGACGGCCATGGTCAATTTTCTACGCGCAGCGTGTCCTCTTCTTCCCTTCTTCACTGGGGCGTCTGGCTGTCGCTGGCTTAAGTCGCGACAGCCCCCTCCCCGCCAGAAGAGTCTCAAAAGTGTTGCAGCCACTACTACGGCACGACGAGACGTTATAATTTCCTCAGAAGAATGCCTCAGTTTCGCCGTCGCTTGTGACGCTGTCTAAATTGAAGGAGACGGCATTCCTTGAGGTGTCCCTCCAACCTTTAATCACATGCCCAAGCAAGCACTCGGTCACCTCTGAGCGAAGGAGGTTCCGAGAGAGGGCAGGTGGACTATCCTTATTTGCAAGCTGTATTAGAAAAGCCAACGCAAACTCCCAGGATTCACTTATACTGAAAAACCATACGTTTCGTAGTCCAGACACAATATACTGCACGATAAGCACGCTAGTCTCCTTCGCTGCTTCGGCCGCCTTTGCAACAGGAGCGCTGTTCAAACTGTTGTTATGTGGGGTTTAACGTCCCAAAACCAGCTCTGATTATGAGAGACGCCGTAGTGGAGGGCTCCGGAAATTTCGACCACCTGGGGTTCTTTAACGTGCACTGACATCGCACAGCACACGGGCCTCAACATTTCGCCTCCATCGAAATGCAGCCGCCGCGGCCGGGATTCGATCCCGCGACCCTCGGATCTGCAGCCGAGTACCATAGCCACTAGACCACCGTGGCGGGGCGCACGCTGTTCAAACTGAGAGTATCCATTGTGACAGCTTATTCGCGCTCGTTCGGTGTATATCTGTGCGTTCGTTTCGTGCGTGCTTCACTTGATAGTTCGCGCTCATCTTCTGTTAGTTCATTTAGCGGCCTCCCCTAGCTTTGTATGTGTAGCTTTGTGACACACAACGTATAAAGCCCTTCTTACCAGCTCGCGCTGCCCACGGGAGGCGCTCACTTAGCAAGTGCATGTTTACTGCAATTAATATTGCTCCTGAAGCTGCGAGCCTCACTTCGTCTAGCATTACAGTTTCTTGCTATCGCATTCATTGCTTCGCCCTTGCGGCGAAACTGTGACTTTTTCTAGTATGGATTTAAAATTTTATTGGCATTCAGCCGTAAACAAATGTTTGCACATAGGTGCTCCAGGCGTATGCCATGCCCTATTTTTGAGACGTTTCCTTGGTTACGTTCAAATTGTGGTGGGCTGTCAAACTATAATATGTTCACCGGAGCTCCATTATGGACATGCAACTTCAATGGCTTCGTGGATGAAATTTTACGGCAAGTATATCAAAGCTGCTGAACATCTCAGCATCTTACACGGGCGCGCGTTTTGTAGTCACGACTCCGATTCACACCGGTA